>OX465107.1:23147957-23476167 GCA_949987565.1 Luidia sarsii | reverse complement strand
TCTCTCTCTCTCTCTCTCTCTCTCTCTCTCTCTCTCCCCTAGCCCCCCTCTCTCCCTCCTCTCCCCCCTCTCTCCTCTCTCTCTCCCTATCCCCCCTCTCTCTCTCTTTCCCCTACCCCCTCTCTGTCTCTGTCTCTGGAGTCCGCTAATTGCCATGCGGGGCATGCATCGGGCCCAAGTCAGCCGGAGTCAACAAGTCGCGTACTAGTCGCGGGGAGTGAGCAGGAAGGGAGGAGGGAGGGAGGGAGGATGCCCTGCCCGAAGATCCCCGGCGTTAGGATTTCCCCGGAGGTCCCGATTTGTTTTTGCCCTTCGAGTTTGGATTAATAATACAGTGAGGAGAGGTAGACAGAAGGAGAGTGTGATAGAGAGTGTGATAGAGAGGGAGAGAGAGAGGGATAGAGAGAGATAGAGAGAGAGAGAGAGGGAGTGAGAGAGAGAGAGAGAGAGAGAGAGAGAGGGAGTGAAAGAGAGAGAGAAAGGGAAAGAGAGAGAGAGGGAGAGAGAGGGAGAGAGAGAGAGGGGGGAGAGGGAGTGAGAGAGAGAGAGAGGGAGAGAGAGAGAGAGGGGGAGGGAGGAGGTAGAGAGGGAGAGGGAGAGAGGGAGGGAGATATAGAGAGAGGGGAGAGAGGGGAAGAGGGACAGGTTGAGAGAGAGAGAGGGAGGGAGAGGGAGGGATGGAGAGAGGGAGGAAGAAAGGAGGGAGAGAGAACCATTATAAACTGGTAGACAGACATGTCAGGAAACGACGGAAACAGAGAAACAGAGACGGACAGACCACCTTAATAGTCCAGTGAAGCGTTTCGTGGGTCAGATTTGGAGGAGGTGGAATCTGCATTGTTTTGGCTCCTGTTGTGTAGTTAAGGTCGCACTCGTGGAAGAGATGACGACTCCGCTACTTTCACTGGAAAACGATAAATAGCCACCACACCGTAAACAACCTCTATCCCCGAGAAATCACTGGTTCTCCGCCTCAACGATAGCGTCACTCTTTCCCCCGGGAACCAGGGATCCCTCCATTGAGCGTTCCGGGTTGCGGTGCTGTAGTTGTGCCTCATACGTCTGCCCCGTTATAATCACACCTGAAGTTCGGCCGTGAGCTACGGCTATATATCTCGTGATCACAACCGCAATCTTTATAACCGATATCTCATTGCCGTTGATGTCATCGTCACTTTGTCGCCGTCGTCGTTGTTGCCGTCGGCGATGTCACATCCGTCGTTGTCAGCGTCGTGGTTCTTGTTTTTGGCGGTGGCTATATGAAATTGTAACAGCCAGTGTTGTATGCATTACTTTGCAGATAGCAAGTTGTGACGAGGAGACGGGATTCCGATAAGGCCCGGCCACACAGAGTCTCAGACCCGCGACTCTCCGGTGGTGTAAATTACGAGGGGAGACCTCGTGAGGAGGAGAGACTGTAGTGCGGAGAGCGCACGGACTTCTGCCGGTCCCCACCACCGCCTCCCTGGCCTTAAACCAGCCCGAGAATGGCCACCGCCATGGAGCCGTGCCTGGACGGCGAGGAGGATCTGCTGGACGACCTGCGGCCCAAGTCCCCGTACGGCGAGCCACTGGGCAAGTTCCACGTCACCACCGAGTGGCCGCAGCCCCTGCCCCCGCTCCCGGCACGCCCGCCGGCCGCGTGCCGACCCCCGCTACCGCACCCAGCCCGTCACCTTCGACGAGATCCGCGAGGTGGACGAGGACGCGGGCCTGGCGGTCCGGGGAGTCGGCCCGCCCAGGGCGGAGGTCGCCGCCGGCAGCGCCGCCGACCCGCGGCCCACCCAGGCTGGCGGTGGGCCGCGAGGACCAGCACCACCGTCGCATCACGGAACTCACGTGCCCCGTTAAGCTGGAGGCACTCAACGCGGCCATACAGAAGATCATGAAGAGGCCGGCCGAGGTCCCGGGGGCCCAGGACGGCGACCCGGCGCCGGCGGCGGCGGCGTCGTCGCACGCCCGAGCCCCGCCGGCCACCGCTGCGGAGACCGTCTGATGACGCGATGACCGCACGCTGCGACCGTCACTTTGTCCCTGGATCTGGAACAACACGGCGCCCCGTGTAGATGAGTCGGCGCATTAGAAGCACGTACGCTCGGTTGATGGAAGATTATATTCTTTCTTTTTTAGGATGAGCGCTTGCCGGCGCGGCCGTGGTATCTTGAACACACACAAAAAAAGAGAGATCAGGGTTTACGACCTGCAGCGTTTCAGCACGATTGTTGCCGCTGATTATTTCAGGAATCAGAAAAAACTGGATGGAGCCAACGCACCAACCGCTGTCGGTATAGCCCATAGCCCATCAAGACATAGACGATTTTGTTTGTGCCGGGCGAAGCCTGATAATCAGGGCTCCCATTACTGGGACCCTTTTTCCAAAACCCGGCTTAGGCTCTGGCTCCGGCTTTGCCTCTATTTCTTTCATCCAATCTAAAGGCCGCAGCACACGAGAGCTATCTGCTGAGCAAAGATTCTCTCGAGGTCGTTAGCTCAGCACGTAGCTCACCGTGTGCGCTGAACTTTTGGTGAGATTTCTGCCTCAAGAGGCCGTGAGACCAATATCTATCCTGTTTAATTTGTTCGCCTCTCGTGGATGAAAACTCATCGTGTGCGGCGACTTGAGCTACGTACTGAGCAAAAAAACCCATAGCAACTGGCCAGTGAAAGCGCACGCCCTATTTACATGGTTGTCAAAATCAAACAGGATAGATATTGGTCTCACGGCCTCTTGAGGCAGAAATCTCACCAAAAGTTCAGCGCACACGAGAGCTACGTGCTGAGCTAACGACCTCGAGAGACTTTTTGCTCAGCAGATAGCTCTCGTGTGCGGCGGCCTTAAAGCACAAAGCATGAACACGGGAGGCCTTTGGTTTCGTTTTTTTTTTATGTTATACTGCGTTTTGAAAAAGAATCCAAAGCTTCAACTTCAACAGAGTACTCCATCCTGTGTTTTTTCAGCTTTTGGATGACAGAGACGAAGCCGGAGCCGAAGCCTAAGCCGGGTTTTGTAAAAGGGGCCTTGGACGGCTGGGAAGAATTTGAGAGCGAGGCACGATTCCGTCGCTATACAAGTCAGAATGCTCATTGACGCTATTAGGTGTAGCGATATAAATCCTGCAGTTTTGTAAAAAATATACTGGCTTAAGAAAATACTTATTCACTCTTCTAATTGGGCCGCTCACATTTTGTGAAGTGAGCTAAAGATCGAAAACTGTTTTGGGCAATTAATTAAGTGTTCATTAAACATGTTAATAGGCTCTTTATTTTCATACAATTCCCGGGTCACTTTGCGTCAGAATAGTTTCTGATTCAGTGTTTCAATTTGAGGGGGACAAGGAGATAGCAATTTGAACAGTACGTTTTATGATATAATTGATTAATATTTTTCTTCCCTATGTTAATAATGGCAAGCGAGTTTGATGGTCCATGTGTAATTCATGTAGTATTGATCAACTAGGAAACGCTCTCAATGATAATTAGGAGAGGACGAATTATTGATGCTGTTCAATTTTTGTTTGCTTTGGAGTCGGTGACGGAGGTAACCATGCGTGTACGCTGCACAGAATGTACATAATTATACATGTGTATGTACATTACACGGATGTATACAGTATCATGACATAGGGAATGCAGGGAAGATTGGTACCAAGTGAATTGTTGTGTATAGGTTGAGATACAGCCGTGGGCCAACTCCACGGTAAACAATGGAAATAATTCATGCCATAGGCCTTCCTTAATTTTCATGCAAATTGCATGCATTGAGCTCAAAACAAGGCTATGGGCGCTGTAGATTTCCAAGATGGCGGTCAATTCAAGGGACCTTACCGTTGTTCCTAAGAATACATTAAGATAACTTTCGGTTTGGTTCAAGAATATGTCAAGAAAAGATCACCAAGCAACGGGATCAATGATCAATCTTGGAGATCTAGCGCCCATAGCCTCGCTTTTAATTCGATGCATACAATTTGCATTGATATTAAGAATGGCCCATAGGCCGTATTGGTAATCTGCACCATCCTTTTACGCTTGTAACGTGTGTGCACTTTGCCACACGTACACTGGAATGTTGATATATGCACGCGACGAGTTCAACCCCGGTTCGAGGTTTATATACTTGTGTCCTAAACTTGATGCATGGTTTCCATATACAATGGGTAATGATTGCACTTTGTGATGTAGATATAGTAATTATAGCCACTCTCTGACCTTTCAAAATGTCTGAAATTATTACCGTTAATTTGTTGCCATTTTGGATGTTGTTACTTTTTTGGGCGTTTATGCAGACATTGGTCCTATACGTGGCGTGATTTAATGCCTACAATTACATTGCTGTTTTTAACAAATAATTTTCTTCATTTTTCTTTTTTCATTTTTTTTTACTCCTCAATCCTGCACTTATAATGTTCAATAGTCCGTGATGTTTAAATGTGCCTGTGTGTTTTGTTTACAGGTATGCTCTCTAAACTCGAAAAGAGTGGTTAATCCACTCGCACAAAGAGTGAAAATTCCTCATGAAAAAACAAAACCACTCAAAAAGATGATATACAAAAAATGTTGCAAACTGCTTACTGACTAAAATAACCAAAACGCAAATCTCAAAATTTAGTGGGCCTGACGTTTCGATCCTAGCAGAACCTTTCTCAAAGGCAGAGTGTTTCACTCCAAAAGAGTGAAAACCATGCATTGCAAGAGGTATGGAAACCGCTAAGAATGGAGTAAAACTCTACTCTACTTTTTTTTTAAACTTTTGCAAAGAAAACTTTCTTCCGAATTCAGGAGGGATACAAAGCAAATAAGGGAAAATGTACAAAGTGGGATAATTGCACTTAAAAGAAAAGAAGATTCAAGATGAAAACCTTGGGAATTTATAGACATGTTGCATTATTTTGTATAAACGGTTACTTTAGTTTGAACAAAATTAATGAAAAACCCTACTCTATGGAGGAGCCATAATTATGATATAGAAAACACCATTTTATTTTAGAGTGGTCCTCCATAATAATGGCTCCTTAATACAAGAGAGCGACCTCACTCCACTCTGAGCAATTTTCATATCTTTTAGAGTGTTTTTCACTCTTTTTGAGCGGTTTTTAGCTTTTTGGAGCGATTTTCAGTCCTTGAGAGAGTTAATTATTCACTCTTGTATTTCAGAGCTTAAATAATCCCTCTTTTGTGTTCACTCCTCCACACTTCTCTCTTTGATCTTTCCCCCTCTTCCTACTAATACACATCCTACTCCTTGCCCTTCACTTTGATCTCACCCTACCAGCTTTACTCTTTGTCCTTTATTTCTCACCCGTGTCCTATTCACTCTCTTCCCCCTTCCTTCGTGTACATGTATCTGTGTTGTCCTTGTCACTCTACCTTTGAGAAAAGTCCTGCTAGGATCAAAACGTCAGCCCCACTAAATTGTAAGCTTAAATAAGAGACAACAAGACATTACCAATCAATAGACCGGGTATAATGAGTTTAATGACCACTGTACATCGGCACGTGTTTCATCTCCTTTCCCATCTTCATTGTATATAAACCTGTACGTTGTAAATAAAATTACCGTTGATGTTCATAATACAATCCAAACACTGTGACAGTCGCCTTGGAAATTCGGGTTCTCTCCTGCTCAGTTTAAAAAAAATTGTTTAAATTAGATTGTACTGGTAATCTTGGAGCATTTTTCTTCGAAATCGGTTCTCCAAAGTCATATGCAGCCACCCAGGAGTGCCTAGATTGATAACAGGCGGAGGAAGGAATTATTTGGATAACGAACCGCTGTGAACAACCGCTGGGAAGATCTGTATCATGAACGTGTTCGGCTCCGCGTTTCCTCCGCGCTGACGACAGACGTTCGGACGCCTTTCGGGCCCGATGTATGGACATTCCGAACAGCGCCCTCAATAATAAGGACAAACGCTGATGAAGGGGACTGGACAAGCTAAAACGAGGGCTCACTCAATTAGAGGCATAATGGGTCCACCGTGGCTAAGCTATAAGTGCGCATGCGCGAAGCCAGGTTTTGCTAAGGCCTCCCCCATTCCTTCATTCATTCATTCATTTCTCAGGTAGTTACAGGCACAAGCACGAAACAACCCTGACCCTAATCCTAATCCTAACTCTATCAGTAACGCTAACCCAACCCGAACTCTAACTCTAACCGTTACAATAACCCTAACCGTAGCGCCCTAAGCCTATTCTACGCTGGTTTACAAAACACGTCCTTGTATAGTCCCCACACAATTTACGGGGTACCAGCATGGCTCAACGACGGTGGTTAAGCGTCATATGTCGGTCCTGTTATATATCTCCCCAATTAGCATGGTATAAATGCCATTATCTCGTGGTTTTCACATAGATGTTACATCATTATCGTTTCCTTGTCGTGGTAACGGTAAGGGTAAGCTCTTCAACTATTCGTAAACTTAAAGTCCCTACACAACATTGGTAAGATCGAAAAGCAGAAATGTTCACAGATTTACATGAAACTTATCAGCTTAAAGATGTTTATAGTAGAAATCTCTCACTGAAATATTTCTGCCTAAAATGTTGTATTTTGGGAGAAAAGAGTAAAAGATATCGTTCACGTCTCACCGAGATCTAAACTATTTTTCGGAACAGTACGGCGTTGAATGCTGCATTTTCGCGACACAATTGAAGCGGTTTTCACGATTTTCTCGAGACTCGGTTGGCGGATTGAGCTGAAATTCGCACAGGTGTGCTACTCCATGCATATGTTTGATCAGACAACGTATGGATGCTATTCTGTGACCTCTACTAATGTTGTGTAGGGGCTTTAAAGAACGGAAGTACATATATACCAACAGAAAACCCAGTTACTTTCGTTTTCGTCTGCAGTAAGGGCCTCACGACGTGCCCTTGTGCACCCAGCACTCATTGAACCCCCCCACGTATTATACGCACGTGCCATCAATCATTCAAATCAGCACTCGTCTAACATTAGACGCTTTGTCACAAGGTGACAGGTCATGTAGACTGTGTTCAAGTCCATCCCTCAAAATAAGATATTGATTCCAAAATGTGAAAAATTTGGTTTATTCCGAGCCGTGATCGTTTATCCTAGATTTAGGTTTGCGATTATTCTGATTAATGTCGACCAGCGTGTCTTAAAAACTGATCGGAAACCGATCGATTTGTTTGTTTCTGATATGTTGTTAACGTATTGACAAAATGGTGCAAGTTAGTCTGGTGCTGACGAAATGAGTAATGAAAAGGGGAAGGAAATGAGTTTATAAGAGAACACTTTATTTACCCAGATAACTATGAGAACCTAATTGCGACATTCCTCTCCGTGTCAATAAAAAAAGCAAAGGTCAAAAACATTCTTCCCTCAAAGTCAACAAAGTAAAACAAAAAACTTAGTTTAACCAACCTTGTACGTTTCCCTATACTGCTTTGAAGATACTATAAATCTTGCAATTCACCATTGCTTAAAAAAACACACCCCGCATATACACTGTGCCTTAAACGCACAAAGGTCTAAGCTTGTGGAATTCCAAGTCAGTAGGGAATGGATTTTCCCACGAAAGAATTAACTCTGGAATACCATTGCCAGTACGTGTAAATATGCGCATGGATGTTTAAAGAGGAACTTCACTGATTTGTTATTTGTATTTTGTAAATTAATTGTTTTGCGTCTGTTGACTTCTCAATGTACATTTCAAAGTATGAGTACCTTGTTTGTAATTCCAAAACGCACGATAAGTAGAAAACAAATTCAAGCCTCACGTTTTCATCAGTTTCAGATAACAAAAGGTTACTGCTCTCCACAACGCAGGTTTTGCGCGGCCTCAATTTATGAAGTTGATCTCGCAGACGTGTGAGTGAGGCAGAGAGTGAACAGTGCAGAGAGTGCGTGCAATGCATACGTACGGGCAGAGAGACGCACGCTTAAAACACGGGCGATAGATGAGGACGTTTCTTCAGACAGTTCTTGAACATCTTGGGACGATTTCAGGTTTTCAGCGTGGATTCGGAAGGTTTGTCCTTCAGACAGTGATACACCACCCACAGACAGTTCCGAAAGCAATCTGATAGCGATGATGATGATCATTGAAATTGTTCCAGTGCCGCATAGCCGCTCTGATTCCAGCCGCTGGAACGAACTTTCCATTAACCGCAAGTAAAACGGTTTTAAGAAATCTTAAATTTTGCCAGAAATGTTTTTATGAGTTGTTTATGTTTTTATATATGTCTACAAAGCCCCCCCAAATGTACCACCAAACCACATAAATTTTTGATTTTCTTTTTGCCATTTTCAATCCAGCGTGGAAAAACATGGTATTCGGATAATTTGTTTACGTGTTTATGTTACGAGGGTGTCATTTGGATACATGGATACATTATGCAATCGCAAAAATAAATTTGTCAGAAACCGTTTGATTTGCTCTTTAAACTTCCGACTGTTAGAGTGAACATCGAAATGGGATCCTGCGACACAGGATTCTCGACCAGTTTCAGACGTGTCTGAGTTCCAGCATGAAGACAGGGCAGCCCTTCAGAATGTTGTGCGTGCATGAAGCGATGCGTGAGATTCTTTTCGCGGCGATGAATAGTGAAGGCGATTAGTCAACGATCCTTTATATGTGACCCGCCACAGCATGATGAGGAATAACCCCCACTTTTGAGATTTTGAGATTTTCTAATAAATGTGAAAGAGCATACCATTAGCTTTCAAATGATATCAAAATTATTTCCGTGTGAACTTTGTTGTAAATAGTACAAGGGGACTTCGCTCGTTCATTTGGCACCAGACACAATATAGCAGCACCATTCTAACTCCTCGAAAGCGGCCATTCAAAAAGGCAGGAACTTTACATTTTCATGAAAACAGTACACAAACACTCCCCCGAAATCCTCGTTTTTTCAACATTTAGAGACGGATTTCGGAGAAATCCTTTGGACATAATATCTTCCAATACATTAACTTTCCGAAAATCCAAAAAAACATTTTTTTTTTTTTATCGAATTGAGAAGATACTTTGACTTCAGGCGTTGTTTACTCGAAAAGTGTTTTGGTGGGATATTCCTCATGTCGCTGGGCCGGGTCACATTTGTCAAAAACCGTTTGATTTGCTCTATAAACTGTCGACTGTTAGAGTGAACATCGAAATGGGATCCTGCGAAACAGGATTTCTCGACCAGTTTCAGACGTATCTGAGTTCCAGCATGAAGACAGGGCAGCCCTTCAGACTGCTGTGCGCGTATGAAGCGATGCGTGAGATTCTTTTCGCAGCGAAGAATAGTGAAGGCGATTAGTCAACGATCCTTATAGGTGTGTAACGGTTGCTGACGTCAATGTAGTATCGATCCCATTCGACACTCGCTGTATACCCATTGTCAACCGGCAAGCGGACGGACACACGCGAACGTCCACTCTGCTTTCGCGCGGTTCGGCCAGCCAAGTGGCCTTCAACCAAGATTCGCGATAACTTTGCAGACGAGAATTATTGTCGGAAGACTTGGTAGTAAAATGTTGAAAGGATGCTGGCGTGATTTAGTCTTAAAAGCTTATCATGACGGGCATTGACTTTCTTACAAACTCTTGAACATTAATTTGCTGAACTCGGTTTGGAGGGTTGAATCCAAATTCGAAAGTAAGGTGAAGCGATATCATTTTGTGGTTACTCAGCGCATGATGATTTTGCGCGTTCCCGGGGGAGATAAAGGGGCGGTTATTTTTAGTAGATGATGTCATACCTGGAGTGCGCCCCCCCCCCCTCGCCGCCGCCATGCAGTGAGAACCTGAAAAGGGGTCTGTATACTCCTTGAAGTGTCAAAAGTGTTTTGACGACTGTGTGAGTGGTATATACCTTTCCCCTCGCTGATGTTTACTTTCAGACGCTGTATTGTTCACGGGAAACTAGCGTTATACTTTGCTCCATAATGCTTCAAACGGAGAATGTCACGGTGAACTGAGCGGCGGATAGAGGCAGACACAGGCTATGATTTGTAGTTGTTCGTGGAAAAAAATCTCTCTCCCTTCGTGCTCTTAACAATACATAGACCCATGCCTGACGGAGCATAATAATATTATTGTCGGCGCAGCTCGAGCGCCGAGCGAATTCGATCAACGGGGGAAAGGTTAATGCAGGCGTTTGGCACGAAAACGTGGCTGGATCTGCTCACATCGCCGAGTGGCACAGAGTTGGAACCACTGAAGCGTGACTTTCCCCTCCATCGATTAACCAACTAGAACGAGTACAGTACTGGTGTGTGTGTGATAGTATATCATCTCTGCCAGAGCTCGGTGTGATACAGCATCTGTCAAGACTGGTGTGTCGGTGACTCACAAGACAAACAGTTATTTTAACAGTGACCGCGGTTGTTCGCCGGACAAAGTCCTCTTTGACGAATTTTCAGACACCGCAAGTGTTGGCCAGTTACCGGTATACTCCCAAGCTCTGTGTGTTTTACAATCTCGAACTCAAAGCCTCATTTGAATCTCGAACTGTTGGTGGGGAGTGTCCAGTGTTTGCGGGTGTCGCGGCTTCGATCGGTAGAGCAAGCATGTTGTCGTCGCGGAGAGGTCGCCTTCTCCTCGGAGTTCTGGCCGTCTGGTCGGCGGGGCTGTGGCCGCCCGGCCCCGGGCTGGTCGGGGCCGCGAGGGACAGTCGGTTCGCCCTGGAGACGGACGACAGCGGGGGCTACGTGAACTTTCTGGTGGTCATCGGCGAAAAGGTTCGCGAGGACCTGGCCCTGCTCAGCCGCCTCGTCTACGTGATGACGGAGGCCTCTAAGTTTCTGTTCCAGGCCACCAGGTGAGTATTTTATACACCCGTTATAGTCAGTTCACTCATGGAGGAAGGAAACCTTCCTCCATGGTTCACTCCTCTACCTCCATGGTCAGTTGGAGCATCCATGGTTGGAGAAAGGAGATGGGTTGAGAGTAGACCATGGTCTAGCAACTCAGATGTACCGGTCGCTAGGATGGGTCCTGTTGACGTGTCTAGTTTACACCTTTGTCGTACGCGTTAGGCCTGTAAAGGCCTTTCTATCATTCAGTTTCTGGAATGAGGAGCTTCCACAAGCACTCCACGAGACGGTCTCTTCCAGCATCCTTCATCCATGCTTCCCAGGGAAGCAGCACGTGCTACTTCGCACAGATGTCTAAATCCTCTGTATGGTGATGCAAGGTGGCGAATATTTTAAGTTATGATGCTACCGTTACACTAGTAATATTGTTAACAGTATATTAATACATGTATTGTGTACGTGTGCAATCTTATCATTCCGGAGAGAGTAATTTCTGCTGTTTTTTTGCGAAATTCAGTACCCGGTAATTCTTCTGATTTGTCACAGGTCATAATGTCCACTGTCCGTCGCCCAAATGTTCAGTACCGTCGTACACATGTGCAGTACATGTGCAGTACATGTGCAGTACATGTGCAGTACATGTGCAGTACATGTGCAGTACATGTGCAGTACATGTGCAGTACATGTGCAGTACATGTGCAGTACATGTGCAGTACATGTGCAGTACATGTGCAGTACATGTGCAGTACATGTGCAGTACATGTGCAGTACCGTACATGTGCATTACATGTGCAGTACATGTGCAGTACATGTGCAGTACACAAACAGTATGGTTTTTTTCAAACAGTAAAGGTCCTATACAACATCGGTAAAGGTCAAAAGATTGCCACACTTTGTGTGTTAAACCATTAAACATAAAAAAAAAACCGCAGTGGCTGTTGTTACGGCAGTTATCCGTGTGGTTCCCTGACTTCATAGTATTTGTCAGGATTTTTAGCTCTTGGAACCAGACTATCAGCTAATAGACTGGTTCAACCAGCCTGCAATGCTGACGAAATACAATCAAGTCAGGGAACCACACGGACAACTGCCGTAACAACAGCCACTGCGTAAAACAAAGCAGCACTGAGAAGGTTTTAGCTCAAACGGTAATCTGAGAAAGTAGAAAAAGGCAAAAAACCCTCACGGTATTCGCACCGTTCTGTTGTGTAAGAAATAGTTTATAACTCGCGAGTAATAAACTATTTGTCGATATTTGAGTGAAGATTTCTCGAGAAATACAGCATCCCAGACCGTAAGATTTAAACATGAGGATTCTGTCATGACCATCTACAAACTGTGTCAATTAGAAGGAAATCTGTGGACATTCGATCTTCCCAATGTTGTATTGGGCCTTGAAGTTATTTTACGTGCAGCAATGTGGACCCTTTTTGTTGTTTTATTCCTCTTCACTTTTTGATCTTATTTCCCTTTAATATTAAAGTGAAAGAGGCTCAACTTCTTTGGTGAAGACCTGGTTCATTTTCCCCCTTCGTGTTGATTTCTCCCTTTCCAGCCTATTCCCTTTTAAGGCCAACAATGCAAGCACCATTCAGATTACCCAACCCATTTCCTTTCAGGAAGCACTATTTCTGAGGATTTGTATTCCCGATCCCAATACTCATATTACATGTATTTCTAAAATGAAAAACCACCTTCCTCCGTTCACCGTGTTCTTTTTAAACCAACTGGAGATAAGTAAATTACATCAGTAATTATATCCCCTTCCCACTTCCTTCTATGTCATATACTTATTTGTACAAGAGTAGGACCTACCACTTTCACGATAATTATTTTCTATACTTTCTTCCCTAGTACCATTTATCAACAATCGAGATCATTTCGCTCAGATTATTTGCATAGCCGAAGTTAAGGGTGGGCAAAATAGCATTGCAGTCGGCCTACGCGTGTGAACAAAATTACGTTGTAGCTCTGTTTGTATAGCCTTGTGGTTATTTAAGTCGGTCTACTTAAAATACAAGCAACAGGTTTTTCACTTGGAGTGTCGTTTCCTGAACATTGTTCTCTCAAGTTTGTGCTATCAGATTGCATTTTGAAAGCAATCCTGAACGAAAGTTGCCATTGTGAAAACAGTAATGCTCTAACGATAAGGATCAAACTGGTATACAACTCTACATCCCAAGAATGGTTGGCGATGCCACCAAATGGAATGAAATCTCTGTTAATTTCTGTGGTTTAGAACCGAGAAAATTATGCCACCCAGAACAATGTTTGATTCTCTATGACTTTCTGTGGTGCCTTTGCCATGAAATGAAGGAAGTCTTTCACATGCGTCATTGTATACATTGTATACATCCCTTCATCACTGTATATTATGAGAAGGTTTGCGGTGACAAGTATAGGGTTGCTCTTTTGTGTGTGAGTATGGTTCAGGGAAGACCTCAACGTTTCGAACAGTGTTCGTCCTACTCTTTCTCCTGAAGACGAACATTGATTGTCTCTTTCTCCCGAAGACGAACAGAGCACTCTGTTCGAAACGTTGAGTGAAACTCACCGTTTCTTTTCAAAACCACACTCACATCAGAGCAACTCTTTGCATGCTGGTGTCAGCCCCAAACCTCCCAACACCATGCACGTAGCCTCGAGTCTTATTTTCCGTTAACACTTTAATCATCCAATATTATTTCATTCTTGACGAAATGGAAATTATCATGTTCTGATCAAAATTCTCCTGATCTGTATCTTTCTAACTGCAGAGATAGAGTGTCTTTAAATTGAACTCAGCTCAGCTATTTTCCGATTCCTCGCCATATAATTATTAACCAAACTAAATCCCTATCAGTGAACCGCAATCTAAATAAAACAACAGTTACCGATATACATGTATGATACTTCCCATGATACTAAAGGGGAAGTTAAAGCTGACTGAACTCAGACTTTCAGCCATATATGGGCCTTAAGGATGCCTTTTAAGAGAAATATACAATGGTGCTGTATTCCACTCCTTCCCATTTCATTCCATTCATTCATTTATACTTGGACCAGTAAAGTGACACATGACACAAGTATATTGTTTGTCTCTTTGCCGCAGCCAAATACAGCATTTATTCTGACCAAACAAGTGGTGCTGGATCCCAAGTTTATTTTCAACTTTTTGCATATAGGCAAACCGGCACATCTTTTTCTATGGATTGGTGGGATCACAGTCCCACTTCTTTTAAGGGGTTGGCCCACACGGCCGACACAAATATGCTCTCACGGCATGGGCCCACACGGCCGACACAAATATGCCCTCACGACATGGGCCCACACGGCCCTTTGGCCCACACGGCCGACACAAATATGCCCTCACGGCATCACATGGGCCCACACGGCCGACACAAATATGCCCTCACGGCATGGGCCCACACGGCCCTTTGGCCCACACGGCCGACACAAATATGCCCTCACGGCATGGGCCCACGCGGCCCTTTGGCCCACACGGCCGACACAAATATATGCCCTCACGGCATGGGCCCACACGGCCCTTTGGCCCACACGGCCGACACAAATATATGCCCTCACGGCATGGGCCCACACGGCCCTTTGGCCCACACGGCCCGTTGGCCCACACGGCCGACACAAATATGCCCTCACGGCATGGGCCTACACGGCCCGTTGGCCCACACGGCCGACACAAATATGCCCTCACGGCATGGGCCTACACGGCCCGTTGGCCCACACGGCCGACACAAATATGCCCTCACGGCATGGGCCCACACGGCCCGTTGGCCCACACGGCCCACACAAATATGCCCTCATGGCATGGGCCCACACGGCCCTTTGGCCCACACGGCCGACACAAATAAGCCCTCACGGCATCACATGGGCCCACACGGCCCTTTGGCCCACACGGCCGACACAAATATGCCCACACGGCATCACATGGGCCCACACGGCCGACACAAATATGCCCTCACGGCATGGGCCCACACGGCCCGTTGGCCCACACGGCCGACACAAATATGCCCTCACGGCATGGGCCTACACGGCCCGTTGGCCCACACGGCCGACACAAATATGCCCTCACAGCATGGGCCCACACGGCCCGTTGGCCCACACGGCCAAAACAAAAATGCCCTCACGGCATCACATGGGCCCACACGGCCACAGGCCCTCACTGCCCACATATACACGAACATTTCGCACAAGGCCCAGCGGCCTAGACATTGATCACAGAAACACTGGCAAGGCCCAACGGCCGCCTCAAAACACATGGGCGAGTAGCATGTGCCCGCTTAGGCCCGCATTGCCTAAACAAGCCTTGGCCCAGCGGCCACCACTCAACACAAGGGCTGCAACGAACTGGCACTGTCCATTTGGGCTCAGCTCTTTTAAACAAGGACTCTGCCTATATATTCTGGCCAGGGGTGTCCAGTTGCATTCCAAGACCCCCCCCCCATGGACACAGACCACATTCCATTCCATTCCATTTTAATTCCACTATTCACTCCATTCCATTCCATTCCATTCCATTCCATTCCATTCCATTCCATTCCATTCCATTCCATTCCATTCCATTCCATTCCATTCCATTCCATTCCATTCCATTCCATTCCATTCCATTCCATTCCATTCCATTCCATTCCATTCCATTCCATTCCATTCCATTCCATTCCATTCCATTTCATTCCATTCCATTCCATTCCATTCCATTCCATTCCATTCCATTCCATTCCATTCCATTCCATTCCATTCCATTCCATTCCATTCCATTCCATTCCATCCCATTCCACTCCACTCCACTCCACTCCACTCCACTCCATTCCATTCCATTCCATTCCATTCCATTCCATCCCATCCCATTCCACTCCACTCCACTCCACTCCACTCCACTCCATTCCATTCCATTCCATTCCATCCCATCCCATCCCATCCCATCCCACTCCACTCCACTCCACTCCACTCCATTCCATTCCATTCCATTCCATTCCATTCCATTCCATCCCATTCCACTCCACTCCACTCCACTCCACTCCACTCCACTCCATTCCATTCCATTCCATTCCATCCCATCCCATCCCATCCCATCCCATCCCATCCCATCCCATCCCATCCCACTCCACTCCACTCCACTCCATTCCATTCCATTCCATTCCATCCCATCCCATCCCATCCCATCCCATCCCACTCCACTCCACTCCACTCCACTCCATTCCATTCCATTCCATTCCATTCCATCCCATTCCACTCCATTCTGTTCAATTAAGTTCCATTCCAGTATCTGAGAACGAAAAGACCTACAATATAGGAGACTTCCTGGTTATTTACTGTCATTCAATTTGCAGTGTGCAGAAAGTTGTACTGCACCGTGACTAGAACCACATCCCTCTGGACTACGTACCTGCGTTCACTGATTCAGTCAGTCACAGTCTCCTCAATATTGAATTCGATATCAGAGCTTCTTTTTTAGAAAGTGAAACCAAAAACACCTCCATGATACTCAACATTAAAGGGTATTTTGTATTTGTGTTTACAAAATATTCTCATTTCTAGCCGACGCCTCGACCATCAAAATTCATGGAATACACTGTAGGTCTACTCCTGTTCGAGAGGAATATTCAAACCTTTAAACTGAATGACCATTTTACTGTGAACCTATAATTCACAAAATAAGAAGAATAAGAAGAAGAAGAAGAAGAAGAAGAAGAAGAAGAACAACAACAACAAGTTCGAATGAAAGAAAGGGGTAAAAACTGAAACAATAACTGAAAGTTCTGAAAGCACTCTTGTTTACCAAACTATTTGAAGAACAAAATTCCGTCGAATGATCATGATGGAAAATATTTACTGAAGGGCTATAAATAATGGAAAATATTCCTGGAACAGGAAGTAGCTGCCCCGTTGTTTTTCTCACAACTTGTTTATGATGTAAGCTTTAAAAATAATGTCATGTGATCAGATCTTGTTGTTGACGTCGGTTTGTGTAGTTCTACAGCATCTGTATTCTTGTTGAGCCTTACAGTAGAACAAAATACAAATACTGCCCAGGCCTGCAAGTATAGATTTATTCACTTTTGGCTATTGTTGTCAGACCTGTCGCACAATTTTTCGGTATTATTTTACCACCTTATATGGTCATTCCCAAATTCCTGGCCGTCACACTTCGCCGATCACGGTGCTATAGTCATTTTCTGCAGTCGTGCTTTCAGTTGAACGGGTCTTTTCAATTTCTCGCTGAACAAAAAAAATGTGCCGACTCACGGAGGGAGAAGGGTAAAAAAATAAACGCAGTGGCTGTTGTTACGGCAGTCGTCCGTGTGGTTCCCTGACTAAACAGTATTTGTCAGGATGTTTAGCTCTTGGAACCAGACTATCAGCTAATAGATTGGTTCATCCAGCTTGCAATGCTGACGAAATACAATCAAGTCAGGGAACCACACGGACGACTGCCGTAACAACAGCCACTGCGAAAAATAAAACCTGCGGACGTACGCTGCAGGGATTGTTGTCAATTATTTTGTGCTTAATTACTGCGTTCAGTGAAAGCTGCATCAACCCAACTAGAGCAAGCTGGCAAATACTCAATCTATTGCTCATCGTTGCTATATATAGACTAGATACTGCGCTGTCAGTCACACAAATCCCTGACATAATGGACCTTTCCCATGAAATATGCAAATTAGACCTAGCGCATGCGCTTAACTAAATTGGTGGGCAAGCGGGCTGCCAACCAATCATACTTTTCCGCGGGCGTGCGCGCGTTCCTTCTCATTAACAATTTGGCGTGCGGTCATTGGCTATTCAGCGTCTCCTACGCTCGAATATCGAAACCTGCACGCAACGCGCACTCGTTTGCCCACCAATTTAGTAAAGCGCATGCGCCAGTTCTTATTTGCATATTTCATGGGAAAGGTCCATTATTGTGCGCGCACAGATTTGATAGCGGAGCAATGCCCCAACGTGCCTGGAGTTAAAACAAAGATGGTACTTTTGATTTTAGCTCATGCTTTGTGAAACAAATCTATAGATAGGGCCTATGTGGTGCTTTGTACCGAGGAGAATGTAATTCAATGAGGGTTTGTCATCGTTGAACAAACAAATCTAAGAATCACGTATACGCTTATATGCAACTTACTCCTGGTAATGATATACTGACACACAATTGACATTATTATTGTCCTTTCATTGGGTTTTTCAGCGGTGAAATTGAACTTACCATATACAAACATGTTGTAAACTGTGTAGGTCTCTTGTCAAAAAGATCATCGGTTGAGTGAATTTCAGCTCAATCCGCCAACCGAGTCTCGAGAAAAAATCGTGAAAACCGCTTCATTTGTTTCGCGAAAATGCAGCATTCAACGCCGTACTGTTTCGAAAAAATTAGTTTAGATCTCGGTGAGACGTAAACGATTTATTTTACTCTTTTCTCCCAAAATACAACATTTTAGGCAGAAATATTTCAGTGAGAGGTTTCCACTATAACCATCTTCAAACTGTATAAGTTTCATGTAAATCTGTGAACGTTTCTGTTTTTTGATCTTACCAATGTTGTGTAGGGGCGTTAAGCGTGAAAATCTGCTAAGCAGGAAAAGTCCTCTTTGTCTAAACAGGATTACAAACCTTGTATACTTCGATGTAATGTCAATCGTGTCCGACTTGTATTCCACTCTTCTTTACTGAGCATGGAACAAATGAAGTTATTACACTAGTATATACCTGAAAGGATTTGAATGTGGGATTGCATTTAGGTCTCTTGTCAAAAAGATCATCGGTTGAGTGCCGGTCGAATTCATCCGACCGATAAAATTTCCCCCGGTAGAAAGCCGATTGCACTGGACTCTGGGGTGAAACATTCACGATGGCTATCCGGTGGAAACGACATCGGACGGGTCATATCATCTGATACCCAACCGATGGTTTTTTTTTGACAAGAGGCCTTAAGTCCCTTCTTCTACTTTTTTTCTGAAAAAAAAAAGGAATCAAGTCTACTTTAAAGAGGTGCACGTCTTGATTCCGGAGAGCTGGGCCGACTCCGAAGGTTACGAGGAGGCGGAATGGCAGCGCTTCGGCGACAGGGACCTCCTCGTTGACATCCCGAGTGACAGCCAGGGCAATGTGCCCTACGTGCGCAAAGGATCGCCCTGCGGACAACCAGGAGAGTTCATCCATCTGACGCCCGATTACATTCTGTCGGAGAGGGTAGCTGCTTTATTCGGACCGTATGGCAAGGTATGCGATATCACAGTCCTTGTATATCAACGTAGTGTTGTGTTTCGGGATCAGAAAGGCTTTGATCTTCAGACTTTCACACTTTTCACATAGGACTAAGTTCACTCTCATGTAGTGGCAACAATATACAGCATTCATTTACTACATTCAACGCAGCATCTAGCAATAATTGTTCTCATAATTGATCCATTATTGATCCATAAACATACTATTCTGTCTTCTTTCTTACTCTCTCTGTTAGCAAGAGTGGTCCTCACATTTATATAACTAGTCTAAGGAGTTGGGGGTGTGGTCTAAAAGAAGTAGGTGACCTATAATTATAATACAATACTTAAATGATGGAGGATAGAGGGCTTGGTCAACAGGTTTCAATGCAGGAGGTCTGGTCAGGATAATTGAGTCATGTGTAGTTGTGGGCAGAAGGTTACTAGGTAAGGGGGTCAAGATAGTTAGGTTTGACTAATACACAACAGTAGGGACGCCGCAGTCTCAGCTATAGCCTTGTCCAAGTTGGTCCAAGCCGGTCTCTCGGAGGCAGAGAATGGGACTGCATTCACGGTATTGCACAAAGCAATACCGTGAATGCAGGATTTAGATAAATTGAATTAACCTTGAATGCAGGATTTAGATTAATTTCTATAACAATGTAGTGACGTCGTCCAACGCCTTGATCAAGGCTCGATCTCCTTCAGAATCCCCTCTATTCATCTCTTTACCCCAACACTATACTCTCACAATCTAATCTTGGCCCGACGCTTTCTTGTTGCAGCTGTTTGCCCACGAGTGGGGGCACTACAGGTGGGGAGTGTTCGACGAGTACCCGTACCCAACCGACAAGCAACATTTCTACGCCGACAAGGCGGGGAATATCGAGGCAGTGAGGTGTGTCCTGAACATACCAGGTGAGAGTGGAGGGTTGAAATCAGTGTCTCAACTTTGGGGGATTTCCCAATTTCAAGAATGCTGTCATGTTTCTCTTTTGGAATGTCCTTCATTTTGTGCATTACTTTTACCTGGGCTTCGAAATCAGAAGTGGATCAGAGGCCAAATGGGAGACAGAAATGACTTGGGTCAATTATACACTGTAAAAACGAACTGCACCTCATGCACTTGTGCAATGGCACATAAAAATGATTTGTTCCAGAATCATGAACACTTGAGGCACCTACTGTACTTCATGTACATGAAATACTGTAGCTCAAACACACGTGGCATTGTAATCAATTGAGCAAAAGTCGGATGAGGTGCATGAAGTGCTTCATGTACAAGAACATCTCCCTATCTATTGTACCTCAACATGGAGTGAAAGTGAGCATCACCTCGTGCGCATGTATCGTGCACCATGTGCCTCAACATACTTCATCCATGTGTATGATGTGAGCACCGTTTTTACAGTGTAGAAGCCCATCGTACCAAATGGCCTGCATAGCGGGCCAGCCCGAACGGTCAGAAAAGCCAGTTTCAACAACACTTCTTGTATAGTACAACACCAACATTTCAGAATGTCAGCAAATTAGAAGAATGTCAATGGGATTTACCCACTGGCACTGGATGTAAGGTTTCGTACATGGACACCTTGATGTTAGTCTTTAACTACTGTTACTTTAGGTGATATACTGTTACTTTAACTAACCTAGGCCCAATTTCATAGACGCCGCTTAAAGCCCCTACACAACATTGGTAAGATCGAAAAACAGAAATGTTCACAGATTTACATGAAACTTATACAGGTTGAAGATGGTTATAGCAGAAACCTCGCACTGAAATATTTCTGCCTAAAATGTTGTATTTTGGGAGAAATGAGTAAAATAAATCGTTTACGGCTCACCGAGATCGAAACTATTTTTCGGAACAGTACAGCGTTGAATGCTGCATTTTCGCGAAACAAATAAAGCGGTTTTCACGATTTTCTCGAGACTCGGTTGGCGGATTGAGCTGAAATTTTCACAGGTGTGCTATTTCATGCATAATTATGTTGAATCAGACAACGTATATGTTATTTTTTGACCTCGACCAATGTTGTGTAGGGGCTTTAATCGCGAAAAGATTCCATATCACATTGTGATGCACTGTCAATTGTTTTTGGCTTATTTCCACTATTCTTCACTCATGTGATCTTGGTAATCATGACATTTTGTGTCTCAGCAAAATGTTGGTGCTTATAAGCAGCTCTGTGAAAATTTGCCTCCTGGTATTAAAGAGCTCGAGTGAAAGAGCCAAATATAAGGGACCCTCAGAAAGAAAAAACAACAACACATCAGCCTGTTTCACAGCGTCAATGCAATGGTTTTGCAGGGACGTTGGTGAATCCTAGGACAGGCGGTCCGTGCAGTATAAACAGCAGCGGGTTCCCCGAGGATGACTGCAGGTTCCTGGATGACAGAGAAAACCGAGGCTACACGGGCTCGCTCATGTACAAGCAGTTCCTGCCCAGGGTAAGACCAGTGAGAAGGGCTGCTGGACTTCTATAGTCTCCGCGCAGCTCCGCCGATCCGGGCCCAGTTTCATGAAGCCGCTTATCGAAGCAAGAAAACCTGCTTATAGCATAAAAAAAAGGCGTCATTGTTTGATACAAGATTGGCGGCCATGTTTCACTTGATGCTTTCAGCTGCAATCTACTTGTATATATAGTGCAATCGTGGGCGCTTGATTAACGTAAGATACAAATTGGATTTGTGACAAAAGGGAAAGTTATCGCCAGACACGCATGCTCGGGTTTTCTTTCCAGATCTTTAATGGTGCATGTAGGAGAAATAACCCTGAAATTATAAAAGAATAAATGATACATAAATGCTAAGCTTGTGGATGTATCATAGATAGGCCTATAACATGATGTTTGCGTCGAGGAGAATGTAATTCAAAGAGGCTTTGCCCTTACTCGACGTGGTAAACACTGAATGCTCAGTGCTTTGCCCGGTGCCCGATAAAAATATTTCAGGCAGCTCGGGCGGGATTCGAACCTGCGACTCCCGAATTCGAGTACGGACGTCTTAACCACTGGACCACCGAGCTGGTCGAGGTCGTGTGGTGGATTCGACGTCACTACACTGTGGAAGTATACCATTCACACAAGGAAAATGTACATTAAGGCAATATGGGTTATTCATCGCGGTGGTACAGATAAGTAGAAGGGTGATCAAAGTCGCGCGATGTGTCGTTGCTGGTGGTGACGTTTCGGTTGCTAACTGCTAACCTTCATCAGGCAACTGAAGAATTTACGCTGCGGCGTCCGTTTAGATTAAGGCATATATAACATAATATGTGACCCGGCACAGCATTATGAGGATTAACCCCCACTTTCGAGATTTTGAGATTTTCTAATGATGTGAAGAAGTATACCATTAGCTTTCGAATGATATCAAATTTATTTCTTTATGAACTTGGTGTAAATAGTACAAGGGGACTTCGCTCGTTCATTTGGCACCAGACACAATATAGCAGCGCCATTCTAACTCCTCGAAAGCGGCCATTCAAAAAGGCAGGAACTTTATATTTTCATGAAAACAGTACACAAACACTCCCCTGAAATCCTCGTTTTTTTCAACATTAGAGACGGTTTTCGAAGAAATCCTTTGGACATAATATCCTGCAATACATTAACTTTCCGAAAAAAAAATTTTTTTAATCGAATTGAGAAGATACTTTGACTTCAGGCGTTGTTTACTCGAAAAGTGTTCTGGTGGGATATTCCTCATGTCGCTGTGCCGGGTCACATATACCAAACGGCAACATGATTCTATTCAGCAGCGTTTTTCGTGTCAGAGCAAATTTATTTGTTGGTGCATCTGATTTCCACAGTTGTTCCCTGATAGTCGTGCCATTGCAAATTGAGAGCAGACCTGTCGAGGACTGACCACAGTTTGTCGGTTTACTACTAGAATCACAGGAAGCTGACAGCTGTGGTTCACCAACCTTCCTTCGCGTTTACCTTCTCAACTTCCTTGTGCTTCTGTTCCAGATCTCTAGTTATTGCGAGAAAGAATCTAACGGTGTGTCCAAGGAAAATACCCACAACAGGGATGCACCAAACCGACAAAATATCCGTTGCCGTGGAAAGAGTATCTGGGAGGTATGTCTTATAAAGAATATTCTGGACCCATTATAACTATCAGTATTAAAGTGATATACAAAAATGTTGCAAACTGCTTACTGACTAAAATTACCAGAATGCAAATCTCAAAATTTAGTGGGCTTGACGTTTCGATCCTAGCAGGACCTTTCTCAAAGACAGAGTGACAAGGACAACACAGATACATGTACACAAAGGAAGGGGGAAGAGAGTGAATAGGACACGGATGAGAAACAAAGGAAAACGAGTAAAGCTGGTAGGGTGAGATCAAAGGGAAGGGCAAGGAGTAGGGTAGGGATTATACTACAAATTTCAAATCCTGCTAACGCTAAAACCAGCCGTTGTTCACCGTCCCATATATGCGAGTCCCAGCTAGTCCACGGTGCATGTTAATTATTGCCAAAGGAGCAAAAGAAAAGACAACGTTTTTTCAGCGATACCCTGACGACTGCATATCACCACACTCACCACCAGGTCATGTTGGAGCACGGAGACTTTGCGCCCCTGAAGGGGGAGAACGACGTCCGCGGTGGCAGGTCCGAGGCGGACCTCACGCCCGCCTTCAAGTTCGTCAAGAAGCGGCCCGCCCGTCTGGTGCTCGTGCTGGACGTGTCGGGCAGCATGGAAGGCCACCGCTTGACCCAACTCCGACAGGTGAGCTCGAGGGAACGCACTCGCCCCCCCCCCCGGGAATCAGTGTCATGCTGCAGTGGTATGATTAGGCGCGCCCTTAGCAGACCAGGGGTGACTAGGAGTTCACAGAGGCCTTATGATGCATTGCAACGACGGTAAATCCGTAGGTTGCGGTATGCCGTGTGCTGTCCAGACATCGCTCATTGAAGCTGACTGGAATTCCACAAGATTTATAGTATCTTCAAAGCAGTATAGGGAAACGTATAAGGTTGGTTTCACTGATTTTTTTGTTTTACATTGTTGACTTTGAGTGTAGAATGTTTTTAACTTTTGCCCTTTTTTGACACGGAGAGGAATGTCGCAACTAGGTCCGTATAGTTGAATTGCTAGTGTATATACCTTAGATTGACAAGTCATTTTCGAGTTGGTTTCCATTCAGGTAAGAACAGGTAGGCCTACGTAGCAGTAAAATCAAAATGGCAACAAAATTACTCTCCGACTTTACTCTACGTATACGACTTATCTCCTACGTACGTCGTACTTACGTCGTACGTATACGCGTTAGGTCAGCGTGGTAGATTTTTGTTTCGCTGTGCCCCGAATACGACGTCGTAAACGCTACCACAGCGTGGTCCCTTTGCGTGTAAGTGATTGCGTGACACGGTTCTATAGAGTCAGAAGACTACAGACCGCCTCCTGAAATGTGACCCGGCACAGCGACATGAGGAATATCCCACCAAAACACTTTTCGAGTAAACAAAGCCTGAAGTCAAAGTATCTTCTCAATTCGATAAAGATTTTTTTTATTTTTTGGGGGGTATTTTCGGAAAGTTAATGTATTGGTTGATATTATGTCCAAAATATTTTTCCGAATTCCGTCTCTAAATGTTGAAAAAACGAGGATTTCGGGGGAGTGTTTGTGTATTGTTTTCATGAAAATGTAAAGTTCCTGCCTATTTGAATGGCCGCTTTCAAGGAGTTAGAATGGTGCTGCTATATTGTGTCTGGTACCAAACGAACGAGCGAAGTCCCCTTGTACTATTTGCAACAAAGTTCACACGGAAATAATTTTGATATCATTTGAAAGCTAATGGTATACTCTTTCACATCATTAGAAAATCTCAAAAATCCCAAAAGTGGGGGTTATTCCTCATAATGCTGTGCCGGGTCACAAATGTTGGTGTACTGTCTCCGAGTATTTGTGACCCGGCACAGCGACATGAAGAATATCCCACCAAAACACTTTTCGAGTAAATAACGCCTAAAGTCAAAGTATCTTCTCAATTCGGTTAAAAATCAATTCTCTTTTTTTGTGTGTATTTTCGGAATGTTAATGTATTGGAGGAAATTTTGATATCATTTGAAAGCTAATGGTACACTCTTTCACATCATTAGAAAATCTCAAAATCCCAAAAGTGGGAGTTATTCCTCATTATGATGTGCCGGGTCACATTTGTTTTTAATACTCTCGGGGTTTTTTCTCCCTGAACAGGCAGCCGAGCAGCTGATCAGCCAAATCCTGGAAGACGGGCAGCAACTTGGGATAGTTACCTTTGCGAAAACTGCTAGCATCCGCTCCCACCTGCTTGAGATTGGCCCCACCAGTCGACAAACCCTGCTGAATCATATTCCGACTAGAGCTGACGGGGCTACTAGCATCGGCGCAGGTGGGTGTGGTCTTCAAAACCGCGAAAATCTTCTAGAGGGGTGGATTTTGCGCTGAGCCTTACGATGCATTGCAACTCAACTTACGACCCCTCGTGATTAGTGATGCATTATTTTCTGTGCATTGCTCATCGCTTTGCGATTGGTCGCAACTTGCGTGGCGATTATAGGGGTATACAGCCTTACAGGCAGCTCAAAGTGGATCTCACCCAAGGTTTCAAACAGTCACAGTAACATGGATGTATATATCTAATCTTTATTTCAATCCCGGCAACATTTTTCTGCTTTTGAGAAAGATCCAGGCATATTTCAACAGTTATGGTTTACTATTTTTATGTATATAAAAATAATAATGATATGTTATAGCGCATTGGAGAAGAATAAATGGAAGAAAAACTGCACTGCTCAAGAATTACATTCTCCGGGCGGAGGGAGGATTGCGGTCATGGCAACTATGTAAATAATATGCCACCGTCTGACAAAATGTAGCAGGACTTTTCGTCTGCGAGAATGTGATTCGATTGGTGTTTCCCTGCCCAGAGCGTAGTGGGTCATGTATAATGCTCACAAATCTGCCCGTTTATAATCTGCATGGAAAAAAACCCAAGTAAACAGCTAGAGGATACTCATCGGGTTTTCACGGAGTGATTGTACTGCTGACATTTCCACAGGAATCCTGGCTGGTATTGAGGTTCTAGAGGGAAGAGACGGTGATCAAGTTGCAGTCGGAGGGAAACTGCTTGTCATCACGGACGGTCTGGAGAATAGGGATCCTCTCATCGATGACGTCATTCCTCAGGTAGGAGTTCACGGTGCACTACATTTGCCAGAAGGATCTCACTGGAGTCACGGTCATTCTGTGACACACTCTCAGTGAAATGTCAATGCATGTATTGCAGTCTATTTTGTAAAGAGCAATGTTGAGCAGAAACCAGTGCATTTTTTTCCAAAACCCGGCTTAGGCTCAGGCCTCTTGCTGTGGCATGGAAAGGGGAGACCTTTGGTTTTGCTTCTGAATGTTACACTTCATTTTGAAAACAAAAATAACCAGAAGCTTTAACTTACTGCTACAAAATAAGAGCTCCAACCTGTGTTGTTTTCAGCTTTTGGATAGCAGAGACGAAGCCGGAGCCGAAGCCGAAGCCTAAGCTGGTTTTTTTTTTTTTTTTTTTTTTTTTTGGGGGGGGGGGGGAATGGCCCATGTACTGTAGACGTAATGAGTGACGGATATGCATGGAGATCGATACAGGCCCCTTTGACTTACCCCGTCATGTCACACTGCCTACCTGCATACAAAAGACCGATTGCACGGTGACATCACGTGGCTCACATAGTGGGTATTCCAGTAAGGTCTTGGCTTCAAACTCCGGAATGTTCTTCACAGATTTCGAAAACGAAAAGCCTCAATCGGAAAAAAAAGTCGCCATGTACACTACCGTGCAAAAGTCTTCGCGCACCCAATGCGAAGTTTTCAACTCAAAATTTCACTTTGAAAATTCACAGTTGTTCACTAAACTATCAAACCTGTGTCTGGAGTCATTATTTTAATCAGTAATAATCATATTTCCACTAAGAAACACCCACTGCATTACGGGTAAAAAGAGCAAACGTTGGATTAATTGATATTCTGAACACATGAAACATAATTGTGTCAATAAAATGTCAATAATTTGCATTAGATATACCACTTAAGGGACAGGTATGTTTTTCAAACACATTAATTATTATTTAATTGAGTGAGAAACACGAAGCAGATTTTTGTGTGGGTGCGCGAAGACTTCTGCACGGCAGTGTTCTTTACAACAGCGGCAGTTTGATATGGGGCCGCCATGTTTTGTTTTATTGTTTGATACCAATTATCGGTCAATCGGTCAATTATGGTAGCAGTTGTATTAACCTCAGCTACAAGAGAGTTACCCTCGTCGGGAGGTTTAAAACCGTTGCTTCATAAGGAACTGAATCTACCTCCGATCCTTCTCGCCGTGCAGCTGAACGGTTCAGGCATAGTTGTGGACACTTTCGCCATCGGTATGACTGCATCGCCTGATCTCGAAAAGCTGTCGATCCTCACCGGAGGCAGCACGTATTACCACGACGACGAGTCCAACACTTTGGCCGATGCCTTTGGCAAATCGTCCACCGTCGATAAAGGTAAACCAGTAAGGCCTCTTGTCGAAACGATCATCGGTTAGGTATCAGAATGATTCGACCCGTCCGATGTCGTTTCCACCGGATAGCCATCGTGAATTTGTGAACCCCAGAGTCCAGTACAATCGGCTTTCTACCGGGGGACATGTTTATCGGTCGGATGAATTCAACCGGCACTCAACCGATGATCTTTTTGACAAGAGACCTAACAGAACTGATCATCTGCCTCGTCGATATATATGCAGACCGACGTATGAAGCTCAATCCCCGAATAGAATCCCACACGTTTCAATGGGCGACCAGAAAACAACGACTTGTGCGTGAGGCTACGTTTTGCAGGGAACCAGTTAATAGGCAGTTAGCTCTGTGGGCAACACAAATCGCCCATTGAAACGTGTGGGATTCTATTCGAGGATTGAGCTTCATACGTCGGTCTGCATATATAACTCGCCTCGTCGAGAGGGATGACTCCTATCTCAACAGTTTAGAATCACTCTATTCTTAAATTCTTCCCAAGCCTCATCGTCGACTCTTGTGACCTCGATCCCGTCTCAAATGTTTAGAATCACTCTTTACACTTGATGTTTGAATTATTCCCAAACCTCCTATAGATACAAAGTCGACACCCGTTACCTTGGTCTCGGACTTCGTCATCATACCGGACGGTCAGCGGTACTCCGGTGTAGTCTTCGTGGACAGCTCCATCGGCCACAAGACGCAGTTCCTCTTCGGACACAGCGAGGGGGGACAGATCGACGTCCGCGTGACTCAGCCGGACGGAGCCGTCATTTCTGCCGCATCCCCCGGCTACGTAGCCATCGACGACTTCAGCAACATCCGCATCAGCATCGCTGCGGATGCGCAGGTATGATGATACGGGCGATTCGCAGTAGTGCGCCCTCAAGAGTTTGCAACACGTTGCCAATCACAGTGCGCGGAATCTGTCCGCCTAATTAATGCACGTGTGGAACACGACGTATTTAAGGGAATATCACTTATGATTATTGTGGTCAATATGGTAGAGCCAACTATGTTCATTGGTCTCAATAGTATAGACCATATCGAATCCTTTCCAGTTCCATCTTTCAACTTTCACCCACCGATCAAATAATGACAAAAGTCTCTCAAACTAAAAGAAAAATGAAAAATACCAAAAGTAGAATTTGAGACGGCCGTGTCACTTAATAGGCCCTAGTCAAGAATCAAGATGGTCGTGTCTAAGTTCGTAGTTTATGCATTCCTATTTTTGTTAGGTACCTAAAGCTGCCGGCACTTGACCATGTAATAGTCAGTATAATAGACAGAGAAAGAATGAGATAAGTTTATGTTTGCATAACTGAACAGTTTCACCCGCGATGTCGAGGGAGAGATAAACAGCCGTGCACCGCGTTGCATTTCATTTTAAATTGTGACCCGGCACAGCGACATGAGGAATGTCCCACCAAAACACCTTTCCAGTAAACAACGCCTAAAGTCAAAGTATCTTCTCAATTTGATTAAAAATCAATTTCTATTTTTATTTGTATTTTCAGAAAGTTAAATGTATTGGTTGATTTCATGTCCAAAGGATTTTTTGAAATCCGTCTCTAAATGTTGAAAAAACGATGATTTCTGGGGAGTGTTTGTGTACTGTTTTCATGAAAATGTAAAGTTCCTGCCTTTTTGAATGGCCGCTTTCGAGGAGTTAGACTGGTGCTGCTATATTGTGTCTGGTGCCAAATGAACGAGCGAAGTCCCCTTGTACTATAAACAACAAAGTTCACACGGAAATAAATTTGACATCATTCGAAAGCTAATGGTATACTCTTTCACATCATTAGAAAATCTCAAAATCTCAAAAGTGGGGGTTATTCCTCATCATGCTGTGCCGTGTCACAATTTCATTTCAAAGCCACTACGTCGGTGTTCAGTGCCGCCATCATTGACATTATTTTTTCTTTACGGTCCGCAGGTCGGCTTGTGGCAGTTCGAGTTGGTCAACACAGGGGACTCTCCCGTGAGCGCCAGCATCTTGGTCCAGAGTCAGGCCCTCCAAGGCAAGGACCCCATCGCCATTGAGTCGAAGTGGGGTCTCCCCTCCGTGACGCCCCCTCAGAAGCAGGCCCTGTACGTCACCGTCGGGAAAGGTGAGCATTCCGCCTTCCCTTTGGCTGGAGCGCTGAAAACATTCGGCTTCCCCCTTCCGGCCCCCTAGAAATAAAACAAATTGTGAGAGTAATGTATACCTCAGGTAAAAATACAGTTAAGAAAGTAACAAAATGGGGGAAATTAACCATTTTTATAAAAGTGTTTCATCCGACTAAATAATAATCAAAATTTAGTCGGCCTGACGTTTCGATCCTAGCAGGACCTTTCTCAAAGGCAAAGTGACAAGGACAAAACAGATACAAGTACTGTATACACGAAGGAAGTTCCCGAGAAAGGTCCTGCTAGGATCGAAACGTCAGGCCCACTGAATTTTGAGATTTTTATTTTGGTAATTTTAGTCATTAAGCAGTTTGCAACAATTTTGTATATCACTTTAAATAGTAATCAACTAATTTGACATTAATAAATGAAACGAAACGCTTCAATATTGTTCCAAAATGAAAGTGAATGCTGATGCTAAAAGTGATAGCTTAGTGCGGCAAAAATCTCCCAAAGAGATCTGTTCAGTGTTACCGCAAACGACCCTTGCTTTTTGTTCTGCCATCAAGCAAAGACTATTGGTTTTTATGTTGAATCTGGATCCCCACAGGAACCCCATAAGACCCCACGCTGTAAAGAGAACCCCGTTGCATTACCAAGGAATTAAAGGCCCAATACAACATTGGGAAGATCGGAAAACATCGATGTCCCCAGATTTCCTTCAAATTTACACAGTTTGTAGATGGCCATAATAGAATCCTCATGTTGAAATCTTACGGTCTGGGATGCTGTACTTTCCTAGAAATCTTCACTCAAACATCAACAAATAGTTAATTACTCGCAAGTCATAAACTATTTCTTACACTACAGAATGGTCCAAAAACCGTGATGGTTTTTTACCTTTTTCTACTTTCAACCTTCACAGGATTGCTTTTTCGGGATGTTTAATGGTTTAACACAAAAAAACTGTGGCAATCTTTTGACCTTTACCAATGTTGTACTGGGCCTTTAAAGAGACGTGGATCATTCTAATTGACAATCCAGGCTACGTCCCCGTGGTCGGTGGGGAAGTGACCGCTAGCGTGGAACTCCCCTGCGGAGATGGGAATGACACGGTCACCCTGTACCCAAGAGATGACGGGATAGGCGCCGACATCACCAAAGACGACGGCATCTACTCGGCATTCTTCACAGAGTTCTGCAAGGATGGTCGATACGGAGTCAGCGTAAGGAGATCGCCCTGGGTTTGGGGCAATTGCATTTTTTAAAGAGCGTGGTGGTGGTGGTGGTGATGGTGGTGGTGGAGGTGGGAGTGGTGGTGGTGGTGGTGGTGATGGTGGTGGTGGTGGTGGTGGTGGTGATGGTGGTGGTGGTGGTGGTGGTGGTGGTGGTGATGGTGAGGGTGATGGTGATGGTGATGGTGGTGGTGGTGGTGATGGTGGTGGTGGTGGTGGTGGTGGTGGTGGTGGTGGTGGTGGTGGTGGTGATGGTGATGGTGATGGTGATGGTGATGGTGGAGGTGGTGTTGGTGATGGTGATGGTGATGGTGATGGTGATGGTGATGGTGATGGTGATGGTGATGGTGATGGTGATGGTGATGGTGATGGTGATGGTGATGGTGATGGTGATGGTGATGGTGATGGTGATGGTGATGGTGATGGTGATGGTGATGGTGATGGTGATGGTGATGGTGATGGTGATGGTGATGGTGATGGTGATGGTGATGGTGATGGTGATGTTGATGGTGATGGTGATGGTGATGGTGATGGTGATGGTGATGGTGATGGTGATGGTGATGGTGATGGTGATGGTGATGGTGATGGTGATGGTGGTGGTGGTGGTGGTGGTGGTGGTGGTGGTGGTGGTGGTGGTGGTGGTGGTGGTGGTGATGATGGTGATGGTGATGGTGGTGATGGTGGTGGTGGTGGTGGTGGTGATGGTGATGGTGATGGTAATGGTGATGGTGGTGGAGATGGTGATGGTGGTGGTGGTGGTGATGGTGATGGTGATGGTGATGGTAATGGTGATGGTGATGGTGATGGTGATGGTGATGGTGATGGTGATGGTGATGGTGATGGTGATGGTGATGGTGATGGTGATGGTGATGGTGATGGTGATGGTGATGGTGATGGTGGTGATGGTGATGATGATAGTGATGATGCATGGTGATGATGATGATGATGATGACGACGATGACGACAACGAGACACTCATTTGATTAGGATTGAGATGAAATCGAAATTGCAATTTTCCCCCAAAACAGCCAAATGTTGGCTTATTGGTTTTATTTCTTGTTGATTTGTTTTAGTTCAATTCAGTTCAGCTTGACTGGCATTACGGTGAGTCTTCATTCATTCATTCATTGATTGAACCACTACGCCATTCCCTACCCATTGTCTGGCAGGTGAAGGTGAAAAACAAGGGCAAGGACACAGCCGTCGCCTCTGGCAAAATCGTGGGCGTCGGCGCGGCACTGGACCCTAGCGGCGAGACGGAGTATCAGCCGGCGACCGAGCTTCTAAGCACGGGGGACTTTCTCCGCGTCACCATCGGTGAAAGCTTCCGCTGCGAAGGTTCGCACCTGTGCAACGGTGAGATATATAAGAGGACCGACATATGACGCTCAACCACCGTCGTTGAGCCATGCTGGTACCCCGTAAATTGTGCGGGGACTATACAAGGACGTGTTTTGTAAACCAGCGTAGGTTAGGCTTAGGGCGTTACGGTTAGGATTACGGTTACGGTTAGAGTTAGAGTTCGGGTTGGGTTAGCGTTACTGATAGAGCTAGGATTAGGATAAGGATTAGGGTTAGTTTAGGATTAGATTTAGGATTAGGGTTGTTAGGGTATATTACGCTCGCAGCGACTCTGGAGATCACTACCGAATCATCCGTATAGCTGTGTTGCCACACCTTTCAAGCTTTTCTGTCACAACCGTTGGAAAACTTTTTCATTTTTTAGGACAGCAAAGAGAATTCGACTTCGTCGGGGACTTGATCTCAAGACCTCAGACTGGATGTATCAGATAGAGTCGTGCTTGAGGTGTGCTTGAAGTTTGGGTTTTGGAGGGCGCGTCAGAAAATGCAATCTTCAATCGGCACATTTTATCCAAAACTGTTGATGCAAAACTCGACTGCGTGCGTCCATGACGAAAACTTCAAGACTATACACTGGACTACATTATTCCAATAATTATCACAGCAATGATTGCCTCTATTATGTTTTAATGACAAAACATCCCGAAAAAGCAATCCTGTGAAGGTTTTAGCTCAAATGGTGATCTGAGAGAGTAGAAAAAGGTTAAAGACCGTCACGGTTTTTGCACCATTCTGTAGTGTCAGAAATAGTTTAGGACTTGCGAGTAATAAACTTTTTTGTCGATGTTTGAGTGAAGATTTTTAGGGAAGTATAGCATCCCAGACCGTAAGATTTCAACGTGAGGATTCTATCATGACCATCTACAAACTGTGTAAATTAGAAGGAAATCTGTGGACATCGATGTTTTCCGATCTTCCCAATGTTGTAATTTGGGCCTTTAAATGCAGTCCGGTTGTCTGCTGCGTGGCTGCATCCGAATTTAAGTCGTGAGTCCTGATAAGCGAAGTATTATGCAATGCAGACTACAAAATGCACGGACTGCATGGTGAAATTGACATTTTTTTGTTTACAATCTGAACACCCATTAGCAATGTCAAAGTCTGGCATCTGAATGAAAGCAACCCATGAAAGGAACTGGTCTTAGCAGGAAACATCCAAACGAGGGTTGTTGTTAAATAATACTTTAAGGCTTTGCATGTTGGGTGAATCAATAATTATAGGAAGCTTTTCGCTGACACCATGTATAAGGTCTGACACCATGTATAAGAGGTGTGGTTCTGAAAAGAACCTGAGTGGTAACTCAGGGTTTGCTCGCTTTGTAATTGATCAGGAAGCGTCGATATGTACCCTCCATCCCGCATCGTGGACTTGCTGGCCAGTCCGGTGGACATTGAGACCATGGAGATCAGACTGACCTTCACTGCCCCAGGGGATGATCTGACCACGGGCCAAGGTAAAACTCCCAAAATAACCCCCCCCCCCCTCATCTCCTCAGTGCACTATTCGCATCTATTGTCAGGGGCAAAATAACCTCTTAATATAGGAACGATTGGTCCACCATGCGTGGATTCGTACAACTCATTTCTCGGGAAGCGTATTTTTTTATTTTACACCGCAGCCATGGGTTTTTCGCTGTATTCGTGCAAATCCGCGCTTGAAAAGAGACTAGCCCTGCGTTACAAGATCACACAGTGCAGCTGAACAATTATTAACAGCAGCTAGAAATTTTCAATTAACAAGACATCTTACCTGTTTGTGTCAAACAACAACTACGACAACAGCCAGTCACATTCCGCCCCTACACAAGAAATCCCAACTGACTGATCTCGTAACGCAGCATTGCATGTGGTCTCTTTTCAAGCGCGGATTTGCACGAATACAGCGAAAAATCCATGGCTGCGGTGTAAAGAAATATATACGCTCCCGGGAAACTAATTGCAAGGAGTTTTGTCGAGTTTCACTTTACTGAGCCTGTACTGGTCCCAAGAATCACTGGCTCATTTCACTCCGTGGATTATTTTTCGTTCTTCTTCTTGTTTCTTCTCCAAATCATGATACCGTCCCAAATTGATGGGGTTTGCAAACACTGCCTGAGGTTCGCGTTTCGTTGTAACTTCCTTGGAAATACGGGTTAGCTCTCTTGCGTCTGCTCCAAGCAAGTTAGCTTTGGTAATTCTCAGGAAATTGTCTGATTATTTGAAGGTGACCATTGTGCGAGAAGATCCCCTTTATTTCCCGTGATTTTCCTGGGAAACTATTGCTATGTACAAAGGTCATGTTTCTATTAGTCAGTATACACTGTTCGCAAGAGGTTAGACACACAGAAGCACGATGTGATGGAACCATTCTTAATTTTATTAGAACCTCTCAAAATGAATGTAAACATGATAATTTCATATCGTTGATTTACCATCACTGCACCTACCCTTATATTCATATCTCCTCATAATCATGTACATACTTACAGCAATATTTCCACTCTCGAACCAGATCGGATCTCACCTTCGAAGACGAGAAGAAAGAGAGATTGCGATCGCTTTTGTCGGGTCTTTTTTTTTCTTGGTGCTAAGTGTATTTATCTCATGATCCCTTTGCAGCATCGCGCTACCACATCGTCATGTCTCGCAACACTGACGACATCTTCGACAACTTTGGAGAGGTTCCTGAGATCCCCTTGGACAGTTTCGTCCAGGGGAATGTCTCGAGACCAAGGAGCTCGGGAGAGACTGAAGTGTTTGTGGTTCGAGTGCCAGAAATTGGTGAGCAACACCGGCAGACTGACGGGAAATTTCCCGATTTTTTAATTTATTTTTTATTTATTTTTTTATTTATTTATTTATTTATTTATTTATTTATTTATTTATTTATTTATTTATTTATTTATTTATTTATTTATTTATTTATTTATTTATTTATTTATTTATTTATTTATTTATTTATTTATTTATTTATTTATTTATTTATTTATTTATTTATTTATTTATTTATTTATTTATTTATTTATTTATTTATTTATTTATTTATTTATTTATTTATTTATTTATTTATTTATTTATTTTTTTTTTTTTTTTGGGGGGGGTGATTTTGAAATAACCAAGAGTCTGCTGATAAAAGAGGAAAAGTTTCATGAATCATGTTTTTGTAAAAATAAAAATGTTGCCAACGGTCTCGTGCTTAAAATGGCTTAACAAAGTTCTACAGATCTCAAAAGTATAGAGGGCATGATGATTTTTTGTGTGTCAGTGACGAGCAGTGACGTGCAGTTTCGCAACAGTTCCTTGTATTAACTTCGTGTTTACATTGGGAACAGTGAACCCTTACAATCATGCACATGTACATGTACATACATTGATATACACTGGATATAATTTAAAGCCTTGGTTGGCACGAAGCAGGAGTTGCTCTGGAAAAATTCCCTGGAATTGCTGCGGTCTGTTTTCCTTTGCTTTTGTTTATTACTTTGTTATGAGCTCACAATGAGCGCTGACGATGTGCAGTGTATCTTAAGGCACTTTCTTCAAAAGGCGGAAGGTTTGCCGTGACACCATTATTGTAAAATATATCTTTTGAGATGAAGTGTGGCTCTTAAAAAAGCCGGTAACTCAATGTTTCGGGCTGCGTGTATACTCTGCTCGTCGTCGGGCTACTGACAAATCGTGTCTGCTCTTTTTCTTGAAACCACACCAGGACGATTCAGCTACGCCTTTGCCGTCGCGGCCGAAGACGACGAAGGCAACCGCGGCGAGCCCTCCAACCTGGCCACCTCCTCCGCCCGCGATTTCGCCGGCCCCCCGCTGGGCCTGATCGTCGGGGTAGCTGTGGCCGCCCTCGTACTCCTGATACTGATCACCGTGCTGGCGTGCTGCTGGCTGCGGAGGAGGAGGGGGAGGAAGGGAGGCAAGGCTGGGGAGGCAGCCGGCGGTGAGAGCGGAGCCCCCGACCGGCGGCGGGCCGACCCGACGGCGCCGGTGTGCCTGACCGTTTCCGGCAGCGTCGCCGGTCATGGGGACAGCAGCCAAGTGACGAATGAATACCAGAACCCTCCTACCAAGATGCCCACTAGTAAGCCTGCGGTGGCCGGCCGTCCCCAAACTCCGATCAAGCCTGTCGTCGCGAGCGGCGGCGGTCCCCCGAAGACGGCCCTGAAGCCCACACCGGGCAAGGGTCGCTCCGGCGGGGCGCCGGCTCATCCCGCCAGGCGGCACGGCGGGGCCGAACCGTCGACCGGGCCGCCGGCCGGCGAGGTTAACGCCGGCTTCGAGGCCGCGGGCACGGTGCCACCGGAGTCCGCCCCGCTCTACAGCGACTTCATCTCGCGGCGCGACCGGGATCCCAACTGGGACCCCACGGTGGCCAACAACAGGGAGGGGGGCGGGGCCAACATCAAAGCGGGCCACGTGACTGAGGCCAGGTCCAAGTTTGATCAGATGGGATTGCTGAAATAAACAAGGGGAGGGTTGGATACCACACTGAAGCCTAACTGTATTCGAAATACATTGTATTTACGGCTCCCGGGAGACTAATGGCATCCATACTCGAGCTATCAATTAATCAAATGAAATGTCTTTCCATATTGGTGCAGCGCTGAAATAATGAGATGTATGCTATACATATTGTGCCTATATAAATATTTCCAGGATTCATTTTGTCGTTCTTTTTAAGCTTGGCGTGAATTTGCACTAGGTGGGCTGAATTAATTGGCTGTTCAAACTGTATCCCTGTATCATTGACTTAAGCTCTTTATCATGAGTAATTATGCAGATTACAAGTATGTTTTAATTAGTACACAGTACACACATTAAGCAATAATTATGCGCCACAACAACTAGCATCAAGCCTAAAACAATGATATCTCCCGTCACTTTGTTTTTTCCAACTCAACAATTAAGAATGTATTAATAAGTTTGAAGGGTTACAGTGGAGTACGTTATTGCACTATCAAGGAAGGAGACAATTGTGATGTTTAAGACCCTAGATACAACATTGATAAAGGTCAGAAGATTGCCACAGTGTGTGTGTTAAACCATTAAACATTCCAAAAAAGCAATACTGCGAAAATTTTAACTCAAAATAATGGTAATCTGAGAAAGTAATGAACAAAATGCAAAAAAACGTCACGGTTTACGCACCTTTCTGAAGTGTAAGAAATAGTTTTTTACTCGCGAGAAAAAAACTATTATTTTGTCGATGTTTGAGTGAAGATTTCTTGAAAAGTACAGCATCACAGACCGTAAGATTTCAACATGAGAATTATATCATGACCATCTACAAACTGTGTAAATTAGAAGGAAATCTGTGGACATCGATGTTTTCCGGTCTTCCCAATGTTGTATTGGGCCTTTAAAAGAATTGCCCAAACGACCAGGAAAAGTACTTTTCTGAAGGCAAAAGGGTGGTTTCAGTGCTGTTGCTTAAGTTACACGTTTTCTCTCTAATTATATTCATCCCGTACTGTAATGGTTTCTCAATGATGTACTTTTTGTTTGAAGAAAAAAGTTATTGAATTACATTTAATTTCATTTTTAGACGAGGACACAAGGCTGTATAATATGGACGAGACAAAACAATGAAGGTCAAAGATTTTTAATTGTACATAGCTATACATTTTGGCACTCAGAATGTAACATAAAACTAAAATGAATTTGCGTTTTTCTGCAAGAACAACGAACTACGAATTATACTCATAAGAGTATTATTTTGGTTTACTCTATGCATTTTAAAGTATTGTATGATACACAGACAGAATATATTTTTATCGTCAAAAGACTTGCTGGCGAGTCTACTGATCGGATTTTACGTGACCTTGAATGGAAGGCATTTACCTTTGGACCTTTCAGTAAAAGGCACCATGTTAATTAACTATAATAATTATGATATACTGATAAGGGTGATAAACTTGTTGTTGCTGTTGTCGTCGTTGCTGTTGTCGTTCATATCATTGTCCTCGTCATTATGTTTTTGTCACAGTCGACTTTATGATCAATGCAATCGTCTTTTACGTTATTGTCGTTGTCGTCGTCGTTGCTGCTAGCATGCTGCTGCTGTTGATGCTGCTGCAATTGCTGCTACTGCTGCTGCAATTGCTGCTACTGCTGCAATTGCTGCTACTGATGCTGTAATTGCTGCTACTGCTGCTGCAATTGCTGCTACTGCTGCTGTAATTGCTGCTACTGCTGCTGTAATTGCTGCTACTGCTGCTGCAATTGCTGCTACTGCTGCAATTGCTGCTACTGCTGCTGCTGTAATTGCTGCTACTGCTGCTGCTGTAATTGCTGCTGCTGCTGCAATTGCTGCTACTGCTGCTGCTGCAATTGCTGCTACTGCTGCTGTAATTGCTGCTAGTGCTGCAATTGCTGCTGCTGCTGCAATTGCTGCTACTGCTGCTGTAATTGCTGCTACTGCTGCTGCAATTGCTGCTACTGCTGCAATTGCTGCTACTGCTGCTGCTGTAATTGCTGCTACTGCTGCTGCTGTAATTGCTGCTGCTGCTGCAATTGCTGCTACTGCTGCTGCTGCAATTGCTGCTACTGCTGCTGTAATTGCTGCTAGTGCTGCAATTGCTGCTGCTGCTGCAATTGCTGCTACTGCTGCTGCTGTAATTGCTGCTACTGCTGCTGCTGTAATTGCTGCTGCTGCTGCTGCAATTGCTGCTACTGCTGCTGCAATTGCTGGTGCTGCTGCTGCAATAGCTGGCGGTGCTGCTGCTGCAACTGCTGGTGCTGCTGCAATTGCTGGTGCTGCTGCTGTAGTGTTATTATGTTCTTCGCTTCTCCGTACATTTGTTTACATTACTCATTAGTAATTTTTTCAGTACTAAAGCAAACATTTTACTTTACTGTAATTCTTATTCAAACACCATCATATTCATGTATATATTGCCCTTCCAAGACAATAAATGCGTGCTCAACATACTCTGCAAAATGAATACTTTAATGCGTCATGGATTTTCTGTGGTATTATTTTGCCCAATATTGTTTATTGTGTCCAATAAGATCCCATGCATGGGACTGGGACTGTACCAGCATAATGTACTAGCCCCAGGGACTGGAAACGAGTCTATTCATATTCGGAGATGTTGACTCATGGTGGCGCCCTAATCATCTTGCGCAAGAACATGCACATGTACGAAGGAACGATTACTACGCAGTACGTGCACGGTGTAGTACACGAAAACTGAATTTTGTGAACGAATAATTTGTCCAAGATTGGGAAAGGTTTCACCCCGACATCATCACAATGACGAGAATCGCAAGGAAGCGCCACCATCGGGGCTACACGCACATCCAGAAGAAGTATCGCACGAGGCGGAAAACGAAAGATTTGGACGAAATTCACGAGGACATGAAGCCAGAGACGAAGGACAAAATGCTGAAGCAAGACGTGGACTACGACAAGCCTGGTGCTGCACAGCACTACTGCCTACACTGCGCGTACGTCTGCTAATCATTTAGCTATCGTTTATATCCATTCCGTCTGATGTGCAGTTACCTGTTTATTTCAATCGTAAAGCTGCTCAACATATTCGAGGGCCTGGTGATGTGGTGGTGCATGCCGCATGGTGGTGGCTGTGTAGTTAGTCCGAGTAACTTGGACCCACAATCACCCTTTTTTAGTTTTAAAATTTTTATTTTTTTAAAAGGGCGATGCGATTGTAAGGGTCCAAGTTACTCGGACTAGTGGCTGTGGTGGTTTACAATACTAAGTAATGATAATACTAATAGTCCGAGTAACTTGGACCTGACAAGTCACCCTTTTTTATCAAATTTAGAAATTTCAAGGTTCGGGTGACACTAGGGTCCAAGTCGTACCGAGTCCCAACCCTGCTGGTGCGTACAAACCGCCAAAACATTTCGACCGAAAAACTACCCGACTGAAACCCCCAGATTTACCGCCGAAAACACCCGTATCACCGTCTTACGTGCCCATTTTTTGATTCGCAGTGGCTGTTGTTACGGCAGTCGTCCGTATGGTTCCCTGACTTCACAGTATTTGTCAGGATGTTTAGCTCTTGGAACCAGACTATCAGCCAATAGACTGGTTCAACCAGCCTGCAATGCTGACGAAATACAATCAAGTCAGGGAACCACACGGACGACTGCCGTAACAACAGCCACTGCGTTTTTGATTCAGTGAGAATCACAGATTTCAATAATAGTCATTTGTATTACTCACATTTGGGGAAAAAGGAGAAATTTCCCCTCATTTGATCGAGAATATTCTCTCCCATGCGACGAGCCAAAAGGCGGCCATCTTGGATTTCAAATTGTAACGGTATTACTGTACACGTATACACGATGCAAATCAGTGACGTTTTGACAGGTCCGCGAGCACACTGAGACAACATTCGAGTACGTGAGTTTGTGTTTACAGGTGACGCGCTCTTCATTTGCTTGAGAGTCGAGAGTACTGTTGAGAAGAGGATGTATCAGGTTTTGCTTGTATTTGTGTTTGTGTTCAGGAGGTATTTTGTCAGTCTGCATGCCATGAAAGAGCATTTCCGAAGCAAGCTGCACAAGCGAAGGTAAGACTTTTCTTTTTGGAATTTGAGGTTTTTATTTTGAGGGGATTGTTGGCCTAGATTGGTTAGTCACGTCCTTCCCTTGGTTCCCCCCTCGCCACGTCCGCATTTCCTCGTCCCAGAAAGACGGGAAACTTTGGAAAAACTAAACCAGAGTGTGGGTGGATGAAGTGGAAGTGTAAAGCGTTTGTGGTCAGCTGAAGAAGCCATTTTTGTCGGACAGGACATCAGACACAGCATATGACAATGGCAGAGGATTTCCTGCATAATATCAACCCTCTGATTATTTTTGGCAAGACATGTGCAAGCTCGTCACCATTGTGTGTTATTGACTCAGTGACCTTCGCTTCAAGTTCATGTGAAATTCTTGCATGTAAAACTTGGGTTGTGAATTTGTGATGTGTGAAGACAGGCTTTGAAATTACAGTTTAGATAGCAAGTGAGCACAAATGGTACGTTAATCCAGAGGTCTCGGGTTCAAGTCCCGCCCCAGTCAAAGTTTTCTTTGCCAATTTGTTCCAAAGTTCCCAGTCACTTTTTCCTTTGATTGTTTTACTCAGCAAGTCATGATTAGCTTAAGACTCTGCTAGGATCGGAGTGTCAGGCTAGTACTCTTTAAGACGTGGATGTTTCTGGTTACACCTAACACACTGACACAGTGAGCAGTGTGCAGAATCGATATACTGATGTACTGTACAACTTGTTTTAAATGTTCAGCTGATTGTGGTTGTATCAGACACCACTGAAAAACTGCTTACTGACTAGAATAACCAAAATGAACATTTCAAAATTTAGTGGGCCTGACGTTTCGATCCTAGCAGGACCTTTCTCTCTAGGATCGAAACGTCAGGCCCTTTGAATAGTATTAGTAGCTTAAAACGTGCTTTCATTGTCACTTGATATTCTCTCATGAGCTGAACTGCATTAGTTACTGTAACGGATCATTAAAACAGTTTTCCCCAAAGCTGATGGTCAATAAAAACCAAAATGAAAAACACAAACCTGTAGAACTTTGTGAGTCAGTCACTGAATGGCCGTCTTCGCAGATTCAGAAGAAAGAAAAAGAAAACGAAAAAATGTGCCGAACATTCTTGTTGATGTCGACAGACTGAAAGCCCTGGAGCTTGATCCGTACACACAGAAGGAGGCGGAGGCAGCGGCCGGGTTGGGCTCCTATCACCCGCCCAAGCGCAAGGAGGTCAAGACGCAGGAAGTGACCGAAGATGCGGAGATGGAGTCGGCGGAGACCTCAAAGTAGCAGACTCTGGGCTCAGGGACCCGCTGCCGTGTCCCCAATCCTGCTGCCAACTCCCACCAGCAAGGCAGCGTTCGAAGAGGGACGAGTCTTAAAGGCCCTATACAACATCGGTAAAGGTCAAACGATTGCCACATTTTGTGTGTTAAACCATCAAACATACCAAAAAAGAAATCCTGCGAAGGTTTTAGCTCAAATGGTGATCTGAGAAAGTAGAAAAAAGCACCGTTCTGTAGTGTAAGAAATAGTTTATTACTCGCAAGTAATAAACCATTTGTCGATGTTTGAGTGAAGATTTCTCGAGAAGTACAGCATCCCAGACTGTAAGATTTCAACATGAGGATTCTATCATGACCATCTACAAACTAAATCAGAAAGAAATCTGTGGACATCGATGTTTTCCGATCTTCCCAATGTTGTATTGGGCCTTTAAGTTACTCTACACCATATCTTAACCCTAACACTGTCTGAAACTTGGCAAATACCGGCCGTGTTTGATTTATAAAGTGTAAGGGTTAAACACAGTTTGGACCTCAACTATTTTCAACTGGTCAGCTGGGTCACTTGAGTCAATATTATATTATAGTGGCCCACAGTGTATGGAAGGTCGACAGTCATAATCACTTTTTATCATTGGTAAGAAAAAAATCACCCCATTGTGCTCACTTTAAGTTTAATGAACAGAGGTTTAATTCAGACAAAGAGAAATGAAGTTATGCCGAAGTTCCTTCTCATTCAGTGTACTTTGCGTCTTTGACGTTTCTAAGAACACTGGCACTCGCAGGTGAAACCTTGGTTAGATTTTGAAGACGAACTGCTATACCCCACAGGCGAGACTGCCTATAGGTTTTTTCATTCAAAACTTGCCGGTTGAGCCAGTGCGGATGGCCTTTAGTCGACCTGTGGCAATTTCAATTGTCATTTGGCGAGCGGTCCACTGCTGAAATTTACCCCTGCATGGCCCATTGAACTGGGGTCTCATGTAATACTAATAATGAACTGAATGGTGCCATAGTTTTGACATTTTCTTTAGAGAGTGACATGTTTGAGAAGCTTTTGTCAAATGCCTCAAAGTGATAGAAACAGCGAGTGAATATACGCTCACACATGACTCTAACACTACTCTAACTGTGGCTGTGTCTCTCTGGCAGTGACCAGGGCTGTGGCTATGGCTTTGGTTATGGCTACTTCTGTTGCTATTGCTATGGCCCTTGACCAATGCTAATGCTATGACTATAGCTCTGGGTAAGGGTTTTCTCAAAATGTTTTATTTTGAAATCTTAACAAGTTGGAGTTCTGATCATGTTTCCTCACAGGCTTCTTGAATTTTTAGGAAAGATACGTGACTTTAAGAGTGGTCCTGCTGTACTATACTTACTGTAATATACTTTCTTCCAGTTCAGCATAGTGAGCAAGTAGTTTACAGTATTGTCCAATCTTCACCTTCACTTATTTTTACACAAACAGTGCTAGGAATGTTTCTTTCGTCTGGCACACTTTGTTTGTTATGACAGATTGGCAGTCTGTGTGGAATCGTCGGACAAAGATCACCTGACCCTGACCGTTCATTGTTTGTTTTTGGATATCTGTTCGTAAATTGCTGGTTATCAGAACCACGGTACTGAATAAGAATTGTACTGTGTACTGTGCCTTACGGTTTGTGTAAACTACAGGAAAATAGTTAGTAAATAAAAACAGGACACTCATCTACAGGACACTGGTAACAAAATGTGCAACTCTAGAATCAAACTTGCTGAGCAAATAAAGACGTTCAGGTAAGGCTGATTTATTTACGTGTACTGTACTACTGTACCACCATTTGAAATTCACCAAGTAGTAATGGTGTTTCAAACACAAATCAGCTAATTAAGAATTCCCCCAGACATCCAGTAATCGCCTGAACAGTTACTGAAAAAAAACCTAGGATCTTGAATGACTTGAATGACACATTTATGCGAGTATTGATCTTTATTTATGTAAAGATCTTTTCAAAAAAGCGAGGTTGTCGAAAACTCGAAATAAAAGTCTCGGATGGACGACATACCGAGTCTGAGATGCGTAATATAAACATGTATACAATTGTTTGTACTTTGAGTCTGTGTCTGTCCCGAAAATGAGTAATTTACCGTACGGACGTCTTTTGACCATGAAATGGGCAATGCGTGGAATTATGTTGCCATTCTAATAGCGCACGCGACGTTGTTCAGAATTGGTTCGTCACCAAAATGTCCAACTGCTGGATTGTCTTGACCGAAGTCGATCACAAACTCCAAACATTTTTGTAATAGAACAGTGTTGGACAAAACATGTTGCCTCATCGTTTTTACAGTGATTTATCGAGACTTTGAGATATCACAGGCTTTTCTGACTGTTGCTTGCTCGGTGAATGAACAGTTAGGTCTCATGGAGTCAGAACCTGCATCCTGGAAGGTCCAATCTCCGAGTTGGGCGGAGCAGCCAGTTCGTCGTCACAGTCCAGGTACTGCTTGAGGAGGGGCGACAGCGCCCTCAGCGTGTGATCGCGCTCCGCCGTGACGGCGTCGGGCACCCGACCTTCCAGCTTCATCTTGCTGGAGGAGATGACGGAGCCCAGGCTCTGGCTGGCTTCCCCGGCCCGGGGTAGAGCCGAGCCCGTCCCCGTCCCGTCGGGCGGCGTGGGCGGGACTCTGAGCGGCTCCATACGGGGCCTGGCGCCCTTCCGCGCCCGGTGCTCTAGCTGCACGCTCCCGTTGATCCGAGCCGTGGACGAGAACTTGGTCTTGGCGTAGAGCTGCGTCGGGCACGGCCCCCCGCGGTCCGCCCGGGCCACCTTGGGAAACATCTGCGGCACGCCGAGGTTGTCGTCGCTCCTCTTGATGACCCGACCAGGAGGGAAGGACCATAAACCGCCGGCCCTGGTCGCAGCAGCAGCAGCATCCTTCGGTCTGCGATTGGAGTGCCGTCTGTTGTGGTGGTGCGCATCTTGTCCGCCATCAGCCATCGGGACGTCCTTGGGCGTCCTGCGGTCGGCGGGAGTCGCGTTCGTCAGGTACCTGGTCCTGGCCCGCTTCACTGGGTCGTCGGTCCTGGCTCCTGCCTGCCTGGGCGGGTAGCGGGTCGACAGGGAAGCGCACAGGGCCGCCACGCCGTCCTCCGGCCTGCCCGTCGGCCTCAGCGGGCCGACACGGCGCGGGGACGTGCGGAGCACGGGCCGGTGATTCATGGGGCCGGGCGGCGCCTCCACGTCGCCCGGTTGACGGCGCGCGATGCCCGCCCGACGGACCCCGATCTGGCGCGGCAAGCCCGCCTCTAGGTCCTTGTACGTCGTGGGTTCTGTCGATAGAACCAAGTGTATTGGCGGTAGAGGCTTACTCCTCAGCATGCTCGATTCTTGATGTCATCTTCAGGCCTTGTAACTCCCAAACTCTGCACGAGTAAAGGAAAAATACACATTCCGTCAGTTCACTCAATCCCGAATATAATGCCCTTGTCACTTTGCCTTTGAGAAAAGGAGAATAGGATCGAAACGTCAGGCCCTCTAACTTTTGGGAATCCCGAAAATCGTTAGAAAATGAAACTGACAAAAGTCATTTTCGATCTATCACCATTTGGAAATAGATCCCTTCTCTCGGGTTGTTTCACATGAAAAAGGGTGCGCAACTCCAGCTATACCCTCCGTACACGTTCAGGTCTGATGAAATGGGTGTTGCGCATTGACTGGACACAGTTCTGAATCGGAGCCAGGTGGAAGGGATGTCTGTTCAGGCAATGGTTTCAGATGGCATTCAGCAACTGTATTGGTAGCCCTTCCTATACATCCGAACACTGGTGAACACCAATCAATCTCAACCCAGCAATCGAGCAATCAGATAATCGAGCTGACACAAATGGCGGTTGTAAGATGCCGATTTGTATGTTACGCTGAAGGACAAACCCGCGAGCAGAAGCGGTTCTAAGCACGTGCTATGGGCTGCACTCTTCCGTATAGGCCTGATAATAGTGCGCCCTCGCTGCCAATCTTACCCCGATATCATCGATTCTGTTTGCCCAAACACTCCACTTAGGCACCGATAAAACAAGGTTGTACGCTATGCTAAAGAAACTCTGGACACACGACAGTATAAAATAATGGTTCTAAGCACGTACTATGGGGCTGCACTGAACGTACCACTATAAAGTGGGAAGTTAGTCAACATATCATGTATATGAAAGAACTCTCTACAGACTGGTGTATTCAGCCTCTGTCCTATAGGCAAGGTTGCCTTGCTATTGTCCGGCTATGACGTTGCATGTTTCTTTTCCCCTGGTCACAAACACTACAAGCAAACTCGCAGGGTAGGGACCTTGTTCTCAAAACACTGAAGGGGCAAGGTAGTTTTCCGCCGGTAGAAGGCCACACTATAAGAAATTATGAACAAACCCACCAGGAATATGTCCCATGCACTGCAGGGCGGCATGAACACGCTGTAACCAGGAGCACCAACGGCCTCTTTACGGGAAGCGCTATCTGGGCTCCAGCCGGGTAGTTCATGAATAATTCAACAAAGTGACGTAGAAGTGAAGTGAATATCTGAATATGTACATGTACACTGTACATTGTGCAATACATGTACATTATTCATATACGTCATAATGTTGAATTATTCATGACCTACCCGGCTGGAGCCCAGATAGTGCTTCCTCCTTTTTACACTGCCCCAAAAAAGTGTGTATGGGGTTGGACCCGCGTCCCACTCGTGTAAAAAAAACCAAGACTGAGCTGTTCACACTACAAGACTTGACACTGCGTCGACCCGCGTGTAAAGGGCTCAACCCGGGTTGAAACTAAGGTCGTGTCCGGAACGGGCGTCTAGAGCTAGGTCTAGGTCTTCCCCTATTGGAAACACACGGATATGCGACAACAATATAGCTCTTATAGCCGTAGCTCTGGAAGCACGTTTCGGAAAGGGGCTTATACCCTGCTCAGGAGGTGGGATAAGAGCGGTTGACCCTTGTAGAGAATGTCAACACGGGTTGAAAACGCTCGTGTGAACGTCGCCGTGATAGGCATGCAACGACTTCCCTCGTTGCCTCCGTTACTGCTCTCGGCTACTCATTAACACTCATTAATTAACCACCAGATAGCAGACAGTAAGACCCTGCATGTATAGGAGTTTTCTTGGCAGAATGGGGTCCACCCGAGAAAACCCTCCGCATGTCTATGATATTTTGTCGGGCCAATTGTTTGTTGCCGAGGAGTTTAAAAGTCTTCGTCAATTTATCGTGTAAACGCTGTCATTCGCGAGACCGCGGTGGCGGCTGAACCCAAAAAAAATTAATGGAGTTCCTGATAAAGGCCGCCAAGTCAACAGCCCGTGATTGCCCGAAATAGCCGCCCGTCTTTTCGTCGTAGATTTCGAAAGGTCGGGGAGGGGGGGGTGGTTGAGATCAGTGGCCGGCCTAGGACCGCGGGTGTTTACTCTGGACATCACACCGCCCTAAGGAATCCGCTATGCACTGTTTGGAGGTGACGAGGTTCTGATTGGGTATGACGAGGCAATTATGACGAGGCGATACAGGGACGTAGTGCACCGCTTGCTTGTTTTACCGCCATGACGGTAAGTGGGACTACAAAAGAAGCGCAAACACACACTGGATTTCCAATCAATAACCCTACAACTCCCTAGTCCTCACTGAGCCCCCAATAAAGGAGTATTCTAAAACCAAGCATTCGCCAAAGTAAACCCATTATAGGTCAATTTGTCGACCGTTATATCCATTTAAGCATCGCCCAAACATGAGTTGACTCATATGTGCCCCGGCACAGCGACATGAGGAATATCCCACCAAAACACTTTTCGAGTAAACAACGCCTGAAGTCAAAGTATCTTCTCAATTCGATAAAAAAAATGTGTTGTTTTGTATTTTCGGAAAGATAATGTATTGGAGGATATTATGTCCAAAGGATTTTTCTGAAATCCGTCTCTAAATGTCGAAAAAACGAGGATTTCGGGGGAGTGTTTGTGTACTGTTTTCATGAAAATGTAAAGTTCCTGCCTTTTTGAATGGCCGCTTTCGAGGAGTTAGAATGGTGCTGCTATAATGTGTCAGGTACCAAATGAACGAGCGAATTTCCCGTGTACTATTTACAACAAAGTTCACACGGAAATATATTTGATATCATTTGAAAGCTAATGGTATTCTCTTTCACATCATTAGAAAATCTCAAAATCTCAAAAGTGGGGGTTATTCCTCATTATGCTGTGCCGGGTCACATATGTTGGTGCAGTGCCTGGCGTCAATACGTGGACGTTGTCTCCTCCTGACTCGTATGAGTTTGTTATTAACACATTGGACAAACAATGGTTTCCTTGGAAACGGCTGCCCTGCCCGCCCCCCACCCCCACGTTTCCCAGCAACGGGAGATTGATATTGGTAATATATTAAAGCGTTTTATTCCCCCGTTATCGCGATACCAATACTCGTTATCGGTTATTTGTCATATCAAAGCTATCACGTTTAAATAGGGTCCTGGAGATAGCTATGATACTCAAACGTATTAATGATTCTCAACATGAAATGAAGGTCCTGCTAGGATCGGAACGTCGTCAGGACCTCTAACTTTTGAGATTGAGACCTTAGACCTATAGTTTTGTACTTTTTAAAGATACTAGTTCATTATATCATCATTTACAACAAGGTACAGGTTTACATATTTTTGCACAGTTAACACCACTAAATCACACAAGCATCTCGTCCCATGACTCATCATGCTTAATGGACATACAGTAGTATGATTGAGGTCAGTGACGGGTGATGAATTATTGAATGTAAATTAATGAGGGTTTGTAGCTATAGCCGGGAAGTATTAACCCTCATTGAATTTAAGATCAGTATAATGTATAGATCTGTGTCACACTCTCTCTCCATTTCCTCAGTTTACGTCCCTCCACAACCAGGTCTGGAAACCTCGATGACTGCAGAATGTGTTTTGGAAAACTTCTGAAAATTGGCTCTCTGTTACGACATGGATCGGTGAATATTAACTGTTTACAGTGTTTGGGCCATAAAGATCGAGATATCACTTCATTCGTGAGTGTAGACCTTATAATCGAGACACTTACCTTTGACCGAAGACACTGTCACACCTAGGAGCGTTTCTTTAATGCTTCATCTCAGCATGGAGGCATCAAATTGAAGGAGACCGATGTGGGTTCGTTGATAGATGGAAGGACAGCCCACACATTTCTCCTTAGCAGACGGCAAGGTCCGCTGTAGTGCTGTAAAGGTCGAGTTGACGTTATTTGCACCGATCCAAAATTGTACCTAACTCTTTCAAGTCTCCGTCATTTTATTTCGGTTGCTTATCCCCTCTAATGTCCGATGATTATCCCCTCCTGATACACGAGGGGTTTGATAAGACTTTGGGGTGCCAAAGCCTTTCAATCGCGATTGAGTGAAAAGTGGCTCGGAGTTAATGCCCGTTCAGGATTTGGCCGATGTCACTGTGTTTCCGGGGTTAATCTTCTTCTAAAATAAGCCGATAAGGGCGATCGGGGACCTCGTAATGAGCTCACACGCCATACACAGCACGGACTAGGACAAAATCCAGACCTATTATTGGCTTTATACCCATCCCAAACACAAACAGAACGCGCACAAAGTGTCATTGGCTGAAACTTTCGCGACCAGCTGTATAGACGGCTGTTTACTGTTATACGATGGTCTTGATAATATCAGACGGCTGTTTATTGGTGCCCCGTTCCTAGAAAACAGAAATGGATCTTGATGTTCGTGTATCCAGTTTGATCTACTTATTACCGCATTTTTACATCTGATTTTTTTCTTAAGTCTGAATCGGTTTTCCATGCAATGACTCCATTCAGCAACCCTCTTCAAATCGTCGATTCAGTCAACAGCCGTATGAAGTGAAGTCGACGCCAGTGAGCAAACTTTGTCCCCCATATCCATGTCCACCGTAGCTTTGCCAGTGCGCTCAGCAAACCGTATCCCCTGGCTACTACACTCAAATCTCAACAGCGCTTTGTGCCCGATGACAATGGGAGTAGGCATAATATATAGGGCGCCCTCGCTGCCAAACTCGCCCTCAACCTTCTCGATTCTGTTTGTCGAAACACTCCATAAAAGCACCGATAAAACAAGGCCGATCCGACCTTATTTTCTTCCAGGTACACAAGTCATTCCCGGTGTGACGGTCTGATCCGGGTCCAATGCTCAGATGAGACCGTTACCATAATAAAAACGTCATGCACAGTGCGTATGGTATAGTTGTCCATTTTGAAGGCAATGCTGAGTCGATACGGCCATTGGCAATGCAGCGCTTTCAGGCACGTTCGTTGACCCGTAGTTATTTACCAATAACGCTCAGTACGGAGCCTAGTACCTAGGCCTACAACTTGCAGTTTTACATTGGGGAAGAAATGCTACAGTTGTTCCTTGGTAATCGGGTGTATCGATTGACTTTATAAAATCAAAAGCAAAAATATATTTTTTTCAAACTGTTCGTTCGCTGAAAATCACAAACAACATTCAAATGAAGGGCGCCCTTACGTGCTTGGTTCACTGACTCATCTGAGCACGCTGAGCAGCTGAGAACGTTGCTGCAACGTGCTGAGGCGAGCCAGTGACGTCACGGCTCAACTCAGCACGGGAGCCCATCTGAGATCGTTACACCGTCTTGCTCCCTCCTTAAAATAACAATGATGTCATTAGATAACTGTTATAATAAAAACCACATCAATTTAGTCAGATGCCACTGGGAGATTCCACCAGCATCGGGATTCTTAATATTTTTGTTTCGATATTTTATGCTCGAAAATATCAAGATTTCGTGAAGACTTTTTTTCTCAGTAATGGCATCTTTCCTTCCTCAACTTTTCTTCGACGCTCTAAAAAAGAGGTGGTAAACATAATTGTATTCTGACCTGTTAGTTTATTTCAAATTGTTGTGTTGGTTTGTCTTCGCTACGGACATTGCTTTCATTTATCTCGAGGGGATTTCGCCCAAAAACCAAAACCAACTGCATGGAGTTCTCTCAGGCCTGTATGTCCAAGAGCAACATGGTCGCAAGTATAAACAGTGGACAATTCAGAGCCCCCATAAGAGCCCCCATAAGAGCCCTCATGAAAGCCCTCAAGACGGCGTGACGTGGTGGTCCATGCACGAGATCCCTCGTGGTTATTCCAGTCGAGAGTATAGTTCAGCACACAGCACTTTAATATGGCTACAGTAACATGCACACTGACCGTGAATATCGTGCGTGGTGTTTCATGGAACGTGTTCAGAGTTCACGTGTCACATTCAGACGTTTAAAGGCCCTATACAACATTGGTAGGGCCATAAGATCGAAAAACAGAAAATACTGTTCACTGATTTACATGAAACTTATACAGTTTGAAGATGGTTATAGTAGAAACCCCTCACTGAAATATTTCTGCCTAAAATGTTGTCTTTTGGGAGAAATGAGTAAAAGATATAGTTTACGTCTCACCGAGATCTAAACTATTTTTTTGGAACAGTACGGCGTTGAATGCTGCATTTTCGCGAAACAAATGAAACGTTTTTCGCGATTTTCTCGAGACTCGGTTGGCGGATTGAGCTGAAATTTTCAGAGGTGTGCTATTTAATTCATGCATATGTTGGATAAGACAGTTGACGTAAGGGTGCTATTCTCCGACCTCGACCAATGCTGTGTATATAGGGGCTTTAAAAGGTGGTTCGCAGTTTGAGAATAATTATTCACCTTCGCTGTCTTATACAGGTGCTACCGAGAGTCCTACTTTAAAAAAATACTTCTTCACATGTTGTTTGTGCGTCAAGTTTTGTCTGTCCATTTCTCGGTGATTTCACGTAGGACTTTGTAGGCTGAAACAACGAAAGAAATACAGAACAAACATTCAATATAAATAAAGTAATATGCAAAAATGTTGCAGATTTCTTGCTGACTGAAAAAATTCAAAAAGGGGAAAAATAGGAGAGCTTGATTTTTCGATCCTAGCAGGACCTTTCTCAAAGTCAGAATATAAATACAACAAAAAAACACAAGGAAGTGAACAAGGAACAAAATGATTGACTAATGACGAGACGTGTCAAAGGTTATACCTTCGACAATGCACCTGATTACCTGTGGAATCCTCATCACCCCCCCCCCCCACCCGAAAATCCGGTCTATCGATCCGAGTATTGTTCGTGCACCTTTCAGCGAAATCCGCCGTATGGGGTAAACGCGTTAACAGACAGCGAGCCGTGTGTGTACGTACGTGTGTGTGTACACAAGGACTCGTTGGCCCGCGGCCCCGTTACCAAGCAGTGGCATGCCGTGTCAAAGGGTTCACCCCGGGGAGGGGATTTTCTGTTGTGTACCGAGTGAGACACCAACAGCGACCTACACGACGGCATTAGCCCAGACCTAATAAATAATGCCCTATCATGCATGTACGGGTGTACTGCACTGAGGCACGCGGCAAGAAGTTTTCTGGTATATACCGATTTGACACCGCGTTGCTGGACGAGTAACTTAATAAGTGACTCCTTCTCGTTTCTAAGTCTAACCCCGTTTTCACGGGGAAAACTGATCCGTGGACTATCGGAGGAACGGCTTCGGCTCGGTGGGAGGGTGAGAGACTTCGTAACTTACTCCCGCCGAGATGACGACCTGTGAAGCGCTGAGTAGCACCAGGTATGTGAGGGCCATTGTAGTTAACGTGCCGGCTTCAATGAGCACTGATCACCGGGTATTCATGCGGCACTTGCCGACGCGATAAACGATTTAGCTGCGGTAGTTTTGGACGACAGTGCCGTTTATCTGGTCAACAATTCCGGGGAAAATTCACCCGGTTTCCATCTTCATATGAAGTTCCCGTGAGATCTCACCGCTACTGCGTACTATTAGGCATAATGATGAATGATGGTGATGGCCTAGTTATTGGTGACAGATTTGTGCGATGGTGAGAGACGGTTGTTTGTACCGCCGGTATAGCCTCACAGTATACATCGTGTTGACGATACAAAGTATGGAATTGTGAAGGGGCTGAAGTGACATGAAATCAACGCTTACGCTGATATACTCTTGTTCCGTTCGGAATAAAATCTGAAACGGTTCACCCTCCTATATGTGTTTACTATTATTGATTGTTTAGAGAAAGCAAACAAAAATTACCGGACTAGGATAGAATTTGAACCCATTCATCTGGTTTAATGTTTACTAGTGCTTATCACCTGAACTATAGAGCTCTCAAGTAATTATAGGGGTTCGCAGTCAACTGCGTTAGCTTGAAAGGGGCAGCACTCATACTCATAGGAATTAAACCATTTACTGTTGTGTATCTCCATGGATTTCAATCGGTTTTGTTGTTAATGTTATGAGTTTACGGTGCTGAAAGTACAGGCCTTCTTTGTAACATATTGCTGGCGCAGTGTCGCATGTTTACGAAGCCAATTCTCGGTGTTTCCCATTCCACGCAGATTTTAGTGAGTCAGCTCAGGCCATTATATACCGAACATGCCTGAGGTTGCCAGCATACCATACGCGGTCTGATCAGCCCCGGCTCAAGCCATACCATGCTGGTGACGGGCAACACGAGCCCTCGGACGCGCCGCCGGACCGACCCGGTCGTCGGTCACCGCTGCCGTCCCATGGCCAGGGGGCCGCCGGGGCTGCTGGACCGGCCGACCAACGTCATCAAGGCGGCCCCCTTCCGTCCGCCTCCCCGCGACGACTTCTTCTCTATCGAGGAGTCGCGTCCCAGCGGGGAGGTCCCGCAGGTCAGCCCCCGCCGTAGCGTCAGCGGAAGCCGGCAGAGCGCCGACCCGATGCAGGAGTACTTCCCCCGTGCCTGGGCCGACGCCGGCGGCAGCTGCCCGACCAGCCCGCGGGAGCTCAGGCGCGGGGTGACCTCCTCGTCCTCCCACCACCAGACGTCCGCCCGGTGCGAGTCAGTGCCTCCTCTCCCGCCGGCCAAGGCTGAGGCCGAGGACGAGGACGAGGCCCCCTTCGATAACTCCCACGACTCGGAGACGGCGGCACGGAGCGCCACCGCTCCCCCGAACCTCGACCTGTCCTCGCCCAGCCTGCCCGACCTGGCCGAGCTGAGGGTGAGGGTGGACGACGTGGCCACGGCGGTGGTGGAGGAGGGCCAGCAGACGTACCGGGTGGAGAGGCGGGCCAACATCTCGTCGGCCATGGGCAGCCGGCAGCACGGCGCGGCCGCCGAGAGCCAGCTGTGCGGGACGCCCCGGCGACGGAGGCTACTGGGCCAGGAGCAGGCCTATCTGGCCATGAGGTACCGCGAGCGTCCCTGCCCGCGGACCGAGAGCTTCCTGGACGAGGCGCTGTACGGCCGGGTCAGCAACCTCTCGCGCGAGTGCTGCGACGTGCTGGGCCCGCGAGCCTGCCACCAGTGCGACCGGCTCAACCGGCGCAGCAACGCGGCGCTCCGCAACGAGGCCAGCTTCCCCAGCCTCCACATCTCGGCCGCCAACTTCTCCACGCTGACGCTGGTGCACCGGGTCCGGCCCGAGCTCAGCGCCCGCCAGGTCCTGGAGCGACTGGCCCGGGGCGACTTCTCCCGCCAGTCGGTGCGCCGCAAGAACAGCACCGACGAGCGGCCGGGAGACTCGGCCGACGAGGACGACCTCCCGCCGGCGCGCAAGACCAGCGCCAGCGCCTTCAAGGTCCCCGACGGCCTGGGCTACTTCACCAACTTCACCGACCTGCGAGCGCAGATCTTCGCCCGCCGGCAGGAGACGAAACGCGGCGGTCGGACCGACCGGTTGAAGAGGGCGGCCGCCAGCACCAGCAGCGCCAACAACCTCCCGGCCATCACCGACGTGCAGCTCGTGCCCAAGAGGGAGTGGGAGCGCGAGAACTCGGCCAACTACTTCGGGCCGCCCATGCTGTCCCGTGCCGAGATCAAGCGCCAGCGGAGCCAGCCCCGCTTCTACGCCGGCGCCCAGGGCAAGTACCAGCTGCCCGAGGCGCCATCCATCGACGAGATCGCCTCCAAGGCCAGCGGAGCCCGCCAGCAGCAGCTGCGGCTCCGCGATGAGATGCAGCAGCGCTCCGACACGCCCGAGTCGGAGGCGTCCACGTGGAGCCTGAGGTCGACGCCCAAGGGCGAGAGGGCGCCCACGCCGGGCGAAGCGACCACGGAGTCCCCACCGCCGGGCCAGACAGAGCCCGGCCCGGCGAGGAGGGCGGAAGACCAAGGGGCCGAACGAGCAGGAACGCGGGACGGGAACTTGATGGACGCGGACGGAACTGAGAGTAGAACTTACATCACGGAGCTTGACATGGACGTGAACATAAGCAAAGATGACAGTTAGAACTGACGCATAAAAATAGTCAGGGCACTTAATGCGGGGCGTGGATATTATTGGTGTGTGTATATATGGCGACTAGGATGAAACCACAACAGCATTGAGGCAGAATATTATTTTCAAACGACTTTAAAGCCCCTACACAACATTGGTAAGATCGAAAAACAGAAATGTCCACAGATTTATACATGAAACTTATATAGTTTGAAGATGGTTATAGTAGAAACCTCGCACTGAAATATTTCTGCCTAAAATGTTGTATTTTGGGAGAAATGAGTAAAAGAAATAGTTTACGTCTCGTATTTTTCGGAACAGTACGGCGTTGAATGCTGCATTTTCGCGAAACAAATGAAGCGGTTTTCGCGATTTTCTCGAGACTCGGTTGGCGGATTGAGCTGAAATTTTCACATGTGCGCTATTTCATGCATATGTTAGATCAGACAACGTATGGATGCTATTCTTTGATCTCGACCAATGTTGTGTAGGGGCTTTAAATTTCATACGAGTCTGTAAATATTTGAGTTGAATCTACAAGCCTCGCTTTTTACAACTGTGCAATACTGACGGATATGTTTTATGCAAAACATTTTGTTTACAATGCTGTGTTTTTAGACAAATTGTATTATTCAAGTGAACGATCTTTTTTATATTTTGAAAATTATATACACGTTATAGAACCTTAGATATTATCATAACGTACTAACTGAACATGATACTAATAAAGTATATACCTTGGTACTGATCTCATGTTTATTATTTCGCACCTTGCCTTATCTCCGTAATGCTTTGATGGAAGCCTAGGTCCTCGACATGTCCAATAATTAACTGTTGCCTGACTCTGAAGCATGAGGGCGCCCTTCGTTAAGATTGTGGGGTGCAGAACACTAAATCGAGCTCCCATTGAACACTGTACAAAAACACTCACTTTCAAAGCCAATTATCCCACACCCAAAAGTCTCTCAGTTCTTGTAGCTATACTTAAAATTGTAGTTTGGAGCTTCGTCTCTCAGATTCTTTTCAATTTTAGTAAACTTAGCCGATTAGATTTTTTGCTAATGAAAAAACACCCCCAAAATGTGTTGCCGTCCAAGCCGAATTTCTGCAAGGATTTTGGGGATGGACCCCTCCACTTCCGCAGCCAAATAGGGCCACATTTAAAGCCAGATATGGTCCAAATTACATACCAAATTGAAGAGTGAACCCCGAGGTTGTCTTAAGTGTCTCGTATTCTACAATGTATCAGTTAATTAGCCTCCAAAGACCCCTTATTGAAAAAAAAAAGTTGTGGGTCCACACTTTATGATAATCAGCTCGGCGGAGCCATCTTGTATGGATTTTGTGTGCTGCACCCCGCGTAGACACAAACTGAACATTCTACGTGCCCCGCCCCAGCCGGCCGAAGGCGATGGTGTTCTGATGGTAGCGGCTTAACGTAGAGTCCAATGTAATGTAAAGCCGTAGTCAGTGATTCCGCCATTGCGATCCATAGAGTCCATAGAGGGCGGGCTTTATGGTATCTGATGTGGCTGCATGGGAGAATTGATACTATTCACGGGCCTGCACATTGGCCGTTAACTAGACCGTATGAAACCATTCTAAAAAGCAAGCACTCATACTACATTGATTTCTGATTAATGTGAACGAAAGAAAATACCAATCCCAGTCCCTATCTGTTACCGACGGCATTTTGGATAGACTTCAATCAGTCAATTCAATAGGAATTTCCATATTTCCTACAAAATTAGAGGCTTAGGCTACAAATCATAATAATACATGTAGGCATATCATTATGATGAATAATTACAAAAGTGATAGCACTAATTTCAATATATGAACAGGACTTAAGACAAAAGAAGCTGAGGAAGTATGTGGCTAAGTTCATAATATTATGAGCCAAAGCTTGTAGAGAACAACCACGGTATAACACCAAACAAACAAGAACAGACAGACAATTAACACACGGCAAACAATTAAGGACAAACAGACATGGTAACACAAGGCAAACAATACAACATGACTTGATAACCAAGACAACAACAAATCGAAGAGATGACAAAAGTAACTTCAACAACCTGGAACTACAGAATAATCATAACTGACCCACTGATGACCCTATCCCTACCTGAGTGAATCACCCATCTGAACAGTACGTACTCCGCCATATAAATAATATTATAATGCTTTACTCGTGTGTGTGTGTATATACACGTGTAATTCAAGGACGTGTATACGATTATACATTTTCCCGTTGTCAGAAAATCAATATATAGAGGACTGGTATTTGCACAATATTGACCGATAAGGCAAGCGGCTTATTAAACTCGTCCGTGAAAAGGTGTGATCGTACAAGCCCCACATCCCCCGCGGGGATGGGGGGGGGTGGCGTGTTTGTATTCGCCACAAAGTTGCCAGGCCGCGTGTGTTAGCATAGTGAACTCTTCTTGGCTCTTCACTAGCGGCACACGGTCCTGTGCCGTCCATAGCTAGCTCGGTTGCTTACGGTCCCGTATCGGTTGTCAAGCCCGTCCAATGACAAGCACCCCCCCCCATAACACACATATACCCACCCCCACACCCACACCGACCAACCCCACCGACACCAACCACATCCCCACCCACACAACCCCCCCCCCCCCCGCCGTATACAAACGCGATGGGTCGAAATGTCCCAATCAAACCACATGCCCAGTGCAAATAAGGCCGTGGCACCAGCTAGCAAATCGTCGGGCCATAAAATCGATACGCTTGTCAAACACACTTTGCAACGGCACGAAGTTTTTTCTTTTTCTTCTGGAGAGAGGGATGGCATAGTTGGGAAAGAGAGGGGTGACGAGCGAGATGCCTGCAGAAAGATGGTGGGACTGCCGGACGGATAACGTTGTCTCCCGACGAGCGAAGACCAATTTCTAGACGGTGAGTGAATCATTTTGTGCGAGAGGTGTATACTGCACTGATGCGGTGGTCTCTCGGACCTCTTGACTTGATGTGAATGATCCCATTTGGCATTTCGTGCCTTGTCATTAGTTGTCGTGCTCATGCCTGTATTTATCAACAACACTTGCACCCCGGCCCGTCACATATCGTATGTCATCGAAGGATGCTTAATGTGCTATCCGTTAATGCACGCCACCCTATAGTTCTTGAATTATGAACTTAAGAAGAAATTCGATGTCGTGTGAAGTTGCTCATGATACAACTCTGTCCCAGATTTGTTTCATATATAATTCACACTTGATCATTGTATGCAACACGGAGTATATTCAGTCCCAATTCACGGTAACGCTACACCATGGCTAACGTTGGCGATGGTTCTTCGCCTATAGTTAGTGAGGCCCACACCTCTTTTTATCGCAGTTCTTGGGCTTTGCAAGCAAAACCGATGCATTGTTCGGCCGGCAAATAGTCGGGGTAATTTGCTTCGATTACCAGTAGGCATTGTAAATTCCACAAATGCCGTGCCAGGCAGTTGCATTATACGGAGATCCACGCACCGTATAAAAAAAGACAAAATTGGCCAGGCATGCATTGCGGGTCCGCGAACCATGCATGCACGACTAGAACCATTTCCTTTCTTTCCTCCCTCTCTTTCTTTCTATTTCCCCCATTTCCCCCAACAACAACAATAACAACCACAACAACCAAAACCACAACAATAATAACAACAACAACAACAGCAACAGCAACAGCAACCAACAGCAACAGCAACAGCAACAGCAACAGCAACAGCAACAGCAACAGCAACGACATCAACAACAACAACTACAACTACTACAACAACAACAACAACAACAACAACAACAACAACAACAACAACAGCAACAGCAAAAGCAACAGCAACAGCAACAACAACAACAACTGCAGCAACAACAACAGCAACAACAACTGCAGCAGCAACAACAGCAACAATAACTGCAGCAGCAGCAGCAACAACAACAACAACAACAACAACACTCCCACACACACACGCACTTTCCACAAATGCTTTTATACTTTTAACACTTGATACAAATAAGGCAACACAACTCCCAGATTGGTAAGACTGCGAGCTGCAGCAAAAGCTTCGGAAATGCGCAAGATTGCCTGAACAGTCAGCCTATACCACGTCTGACAATTCACCTCGCACTGTTTTTGTCTCGATGAAAGCGGTGAAGTTTCCTTCACAGATTGCTCCCTGAATGGCTGGTCTCTCGACAGGTGGTGTTGCATATCACCCAACATTAAATCTATTTCCTTTAGCAATTCAAACCATCCCCCAAAACAGGTGCAAATTATTAAATGCACGTCCGTCCCGCTGCCGCATGTGCACAATTATCAATCAAATACAAGCAATTATCTTCAAGTTGGCAGATATGATATCATGTGCGCGTTCTTCATAGATCCTTTCCCTTGGGTTTCATAGGCCCACGCAAAGGTATGTGAAAATATCCTGCAGCATAAAATGCAAAATGGGCAAAAATGGCGTGAAAATCGTGTGCCACGTAAATTGTCTGTTTCGAAGAATTGTTGTTAGATTGTTGTGATGTTACTTACCTATGGTGTTGCCAGTAACTTTTAGCAAGCTTTGGCGAAAACGTCAATTCAATGTCACCTATGTCCCTTTTTTTCCCAAGTGGGGCGGGGGCAGTTGGTGGAAATTTGCCGAACGATGGATTTTTTTTTATGAGAAAGGATTTCTTCGTCGTTGTCCCCATTTACGTTGCCGTCGTTCCTGTCGCTATAGTCGTTTCCAATCCGAGCAAGGCTTGATAGCTTACCTGGGTTACACGCGAAAACGTCCGTCTAATCAATCCATTCAAACCAATAGAGAGAATTCAAACCAATAGCAAGCGTTAGCTTTAATGATGGCCTTCCCCATGCTAGGAAAAAAACACAACGCGTGCCGCCACACTGAAACTTAAAAAAGAAAAGAAATGTCGCTTGCGAACACGGAAGCCGCGCCCGAAAGAGAATAATTTGCCAGCAGTTAATAGCATCGGGGCTTCAGTCAAGAGCCCAAGGCATCAGGCCGAGTGTACTTCGCTCGGTGTTTTGTTTGCTTGTGTAAATTATAGCAAAGGGAACGACCGCTTTTTTTGAAGCGAAAGGAAGTGTTGATGAACGAGCTTTTTCCTCATCGCTTTCCATTACTGCATAAGAGAGGAGACTAACTGTGGGCGCGAGCTCGGCGGCCTCAGACGGGCTGTTCGAAGATGATGGGTGACGAGGGAGGGGGAAGGGGGGGGGGAGGGGGAAGGGGAAGACGGAGGAAGGGGGAAGAGGGACGGGGAGGGTACGGGGGTACAAGGGACTGAGGGAAGGGGGACAGGGTACTGGGGACGGGGACGGGGAAGAGGGACAGGGAGGGGGGAGGGGACGGGAAGGGGACGGGAAGGGGAGGGGGACAAGTGACTGGGGAAGGGGGCAGGGTACTGGGGACGGGAAGGGGACGGGGGTACAAGGGACTGTGGAAGGGGGACAGGGTACTGGGGACGGGAAGGGTACGGGGGACAAGGGACTGAGGGAAGAGGGGCAGGGTACTGGGGACGAGGAAGAAGGACGGGGAAGGGGGAAGGGGACGGGAAGGGGAGGTGGTCAAGGGACTGTGGAAGGGGGACAGGGTACTGGGGACGAGGAAGAAGGACGGGGAAGGGGGAATGGGACGGGAAGGGGAGGGGGACAAGGGACTGTGGAAGGGGGACAGGGTACTGGGGACGAGGAAGAAGGACGGGGAAGGGGGAAGGGGACGGGAAGGGGACGGGAAGGGGATGGGGTACAAGGGACTGGGGAAGGGGGACAGGGTACTGGGGACGGGGAAGAGGGACGGGGGAAGGGGGAAACTGAGGGAAGATCGCTCTCTGGATTCTTGCTTCCTTCGCGGCTCTCGTGCAGGCGTGCTTCCCCGTCCTCGCTACCGACGACGGCGAGGCCAGTTGCTAGGGGCAACGCAGGATGCTCGCGTGCCGACGGGCATCCGGTGCCGTGGGGAGGGGAGGGTGTGAGGGAGGGGGAGGGGGACGTGGGGTGGTCGCTCCTCACTTCGAGGATCAAAGCACTTTGCACGAAGTAACACAATCTGCGGCGTCTGGATTGCATGTAGACCTAATGTCGGGTGACTAAAGGGTCCATTTGCTACTGCCAACTACTTCACTGAAGAAAACAAAATAGATGCTTCAGTTGACAAATTTGTCGTCTTTTGGGCGACAATATAGGCCCTAACTGTTTCTACACTGTACGAATATGCCAAATTTAACCAGAATATTGATCAACTATTATATAGGCCCTATCAAGATATCAACTGGAACCAACATTGGCCAGTGCAAGACTAACCGTCGAAATAAAATATCAATCATAAACATCAAACCTTGTTTTTTAATGCAAAGGGTTAATAGAGGCCTCACGAGATCGAGACTAGCCTTAGCCCCTTTACGAATCCACGAATCAGGCTCTGGCTCAGGCTTCGTCTCCGTCTGGCAAAGCCTGAGAATCCAGGTCGTGGTTTATCGCCGTATTTGAAGTCTTGTCGGCTTGTTAGGTACAGAGTAAGCCCCTATTTCACACAAGAAACTGCTCCCAAACGCTTGTTTCTAGAAGCCTGTGACATTATAGCGGGTAAGAGAAATAATGACCGAAGCCTGAGCCCGAGCCTAACCCGACTCCAGTGGGTAGTTTAACCGACCAACTTCTGCCCGGTTAAATTGACCAGGTCAGTTTAACCGAGTCGATAAATCCAATACGGACACGACGTCTCGGTAAACGACTCGGTAAAGAAACACATCCGGCGCCCCGCACGTTACGTTACTGTATGCAAGACTCGTGCGGGCGCCGGGTAACAACGTATTTGTGTACCTACAGTACATGCACATGTACATGAGTCGGTTAGTTTTACCCATCGTCTCGGTTAGTTTACCCGAGTCGAAAAGTCCAAGTGCGGATGCCGGGAAGATTTACCCATTGGAATGTTACCCACGGGCTCGGTAAAAAATAAGTCCAGTGCGGACACGGCTTAAGCCCTCATATCGTAAACGTATTTATTAAGTCTCCCGAGTACGTCACAGCCCGCGCATGCCCAGTAGTCCCCTTCAATTCACGACGAAGCCTTTGGTCGTGTGTTCTATAATTATACGCGCGCAGGCCTGTGTGTGTGTGGTGGTGGGGGGGGGGGGGGGGTTAATCCATTGAGCATTAGAGCAACCCCCCCCCCCCGGCCCCCCGTGTACCGACCGGCATTTAACGCTGCATGAGGAACGTCAACAATGAGTGCCGTCTTTAAAACTTGATGAGGGAAGGGAGTGTCAGAATGTATCCTTCCCTATATAGTATATACAATATCGTGAATAATATATGGCGGTGGTTGGATACGGAGTGTAGCGAATTCACCGCACGATCATCGGAGGCCAGGTGATTTTTTTTACACCGTCCGGAAAAGGCGCTCTGCATAGCCATCAGATAGTACCGATGGCAAGCGGTTGGATTCGGGCAAAGGGATGTTGACGACGGACACTCGCTGACACTCGCGGGGGGAGTATTGGGCGGGAATGCACACTGTGACGAGCTGCGACGCTCTGGGAGCGATGCTAGGATCCATGGAAAGACCGAAGCAGCTTCCTGTCAGCGCCATCGCTTACCGTAGCCAGGTAAGGCCATGAATCGTCGCAAAACCCCGTGGTTAAAATTATCCTCTCGCTCCCCAAACCGGCTGTGCTGAGAACAAAACACGGTGTACTATACAGAGAGATGCAAGAAGGAGTTGGCTAAGTAGATAAGAGCATTGTAGGCCTACCTATCATTATTAGATGGAAATCATCATTTTATAGAACTCGTCTCCTATATGACACAGCACAGACGCCTTTTTATCGGAACCCCTCTGAAAATGGCCAGATTCCCTTCCATAGTCCCATGTTCTGATGGACATACAAACGGGTAGTGAAATGAAGTTATCTTTACGTTTGACAGTCAGTTACACTCTATACAAAATGTGGGCAATAAAATTATACAAGTACACCGAAATTTACTGGCCATTAAACGACCAGTTTGATAAGTTTTGTGGTGGCACCAAGCGTCTCTTTAGAAAAGGAGTGTCTGAAAAGAGCCGGTAACTCTATAGAGACACCCGGCATGTTATACGCGTGTCACCGCAAAACCACCACTTGATACATCGACAATACAATTTTGTGGATCAAATCAATATCATGACTCCCGAAATTTCTTATGAAATCCAGCGCTGGATAATTGATTTTGCTTGATACTTTCGCCCGACGCTTTCTGAAGGTGTCTTTTTTTACAGCCCTGCAGCCAATGGATTATACAAATTGCAATTTCCCTTGGCGAGGGATTCGTGTGAGGATGACACTAATGAACTCAAATCTGATGACGGGCAGTGTATACACACTACCGAAACGTTGCGTTACCGGCTCTTTTCAGAGCCACACTCCTTCTCTTGAGAGATTATGATGTGCATGGTGTCACCGCAAACCTCTTACTCGGTGGTATTTCCACCATGAAAACCTTCAAATGCTATCTGCTATTATGCTGGACAGGCTAGAGTGTGGAAAATGTACATTCATGTAGCCCGAGCGGAGATTGGTTAGAAGCACCTCGAGCAAGTAGGGTTTTTGTTTTATATTCTTCGATGTTCCCCGTATTCTTTCTCGGTCATGCCGGGTCATGTGTTGGTCTAGCCGCCGACTCGTAACCCAATCCCAGTGCGGGCGCCCGTCGGTATAATAGGACTCGGTTACAAGCGAACATTCTGGCTCCGTGCTTGTTTTGATCACCCCCTGAAAAGCGATCCCCTCCCAGTACAAGGGATCCGATAAATAGCTGTTTGTCGGTCCCTTGTCCCGGTGAATGTATAGGTGGGTCTACTCTGACCGACCCTTTGGCGGTTTTCCTTAGTTACCGACCCGCTCGTGCTGTGACGGATTGAAGTAATTAAAATAACTCATATGGACAAAAAAAAATGAATAGCGTTCGCTGTTTAATGCGCGAACGTGTCGTGGTTGAAATCGACGTAAACAAAGATCCGATTTCGGTTTTGAAATAAAAAATAGTCGAGATCCCTTCACGCCGATGTTTGCGTGGAAGTCAAAAGGGAACCGTCTCATAAATTTTAATTCTTACGTTTATTTCTTGTTCTTTTTTGTTTTTTAAATCAAAGGTAAGATTTCACGAGCCCAGTTTACCGACACTCTTATAAAAATCACTGAAATTGAAGAGTTTTGCTGAATGAGATCAGGGTTGCCAACCAAGTGCCACATGTTTTGCATGTGCACACAGTATTTGACACAAGCCAAACACAGCATGTGGACTAATTATGGTTAGTCATAATTATCTTAAGCAGCTGTTTGTAATGGGGCTCGCATGACACCCGGAGCATGACTAGTATAAAAACTGCACTCTTCTTCCCACTAATAATAACTGTTCCAATTTACACATCAGCAACTGTTACCTTATCTGATATTACTGTTACCTTATCTGAGATAGAGTGGGAAATCTAGGGCCTGTATTTTTTGGCAGGTTATATTCACCCGGCAAAGGCATACTTCCCGCAAACCCTATTCTTCCGGTTCCTTATTGGCCAACTGTCATTACATCATATTTATGCATATTCATGTATGCTCTATACTCGTTGGCCAATCAGAGTAAAGAGTGTTCATGAATATGCATAACATCAGCAGGTACAAGCTCCAGGAAGAATGCCGTTGCCGGGTGAATATACACTTTTTGTTTCACGTCTGCTTTTTTTTTGTGTGTGCAGCTGCAGGATGGTAAGATGGCTGCCTGCTTCATGATCAAGAATCCCCAGGATGCGCCGATCTGCGTCACGGGGCTCTCGGCCAACAATGCCGCCGGTCACTCGCCCAGGAGCCTCGGAGCGGAGCTGCCCCACCAGGCGCCGACCCAGCCGCCGCCCGACCGCAGGCACTCGGACAAGCCTCCCGGTCCGGCGACGCAGCAGGCCCCCGGTAATAAGCCGGCCGAGCGATACTGCCCGGTGCTTGCCGTCACGCGCCGGAGCGTTCCCCCAACCACCGCCGCCGCCGGCGGCGCTGCCACCCACCACCGCGCCGTGGAGTCACCGCCGTGGACGCTCGTGGACGGCGGGGTGGGCCACGGCGAGGGACCGGCACTGGGACCAACGGCTGATGCACGCGATCGTCCCCGGCCCAATCATCAGGTTGGGCCGCCTGGCCGACGCAGCGCTCCCTGGGCTCTGCGGAGACCCGTGCCGCCGCTCATCAGCGGCGGAGCTCCGAAGAGCAAGTCGGCCTTCGCAACCGGCGCCGCCGCCTCCAAGTCCAGCTTGACCACCTCCTCCTCCTCCTCCTCTGCCCTCGGGTTCCTAGCCAGGTCCAAGGTGGACCTGAGGACGGGCTTCATGCGCTCCCTCTCCCGGCCCACGCCCGGCGAGCTGGACCTGAAGCAGCGCAGGGACGCCCAGGCCAGCTCGGCCCGGGCTGGCCGAAGAGGCAGGGCTGGGGAAGACCAGCCGCCAGACCTGGACAAGCTCAACATGACGGAGATCATGCGCATGCTGAGGAACAAGTCCGCCGGCGAGGAGCGGCCCGCGACCGTCGGCCACCCTCCCCCGGACGCGGCGGCAACTCCTCGGGGGGTCGCCGCCGCCGAGGCCCACGGTAGACTCCGGGCGAGCGTGGCCGAGTGCCAGGACATGCTGGCCCTGGACGACCGGCACCGACAGCCCGCCGGAGCCGGTCGCGACGCCGCCCGCTGCGAGCCGCCCTTGGTGTCCAGCAAGCAGCGGAGCACGGAGCACAAGCTCCGGCTCCAGGCCCTCTACTCCAATCAGGGACAGCAGCAGCAGCTGTTGGCCGACCCCAGAGGTCGCCATCCGTCCAGGTCCTCCTCCTCCGAGCGGAGTCCCTCCAGCACCCCCCGGGAGAGGAGGCCGCGTCAGCCCGGTCAGGAGAAGCGGATGCGCGTCAACGTCCTCTCGCTGGAGGCTCGTTGGGAGGACGAGGAGGAGGAGGGGGAAGGGGAGGAGGGGGAAGGAGAGGGGGATGAGTCGGCGGGTCCTGATATCCGCACGAGCTCGTCGGAGTCATGCAGCGAGCACAGCGGCGGCTCGGCCTCGTGCAGGGACGGGGCAAGGCGGCCAGTCGACTCGGACTGTCCCCGCGTCAACGCGCGGCATCCGACGCTGTCAAACAGAGGGGGCAGGTCCGGCAGGAAGAATCGCTCCGCTCGGCGGGTGAGATACGCCGAGCCCCTAGTAGCGCCCTCTTCCGGCGGCGGCGGAGGCGGTTGGGACGACCGGGCCGTGCCGTGGCGCTCGGATTCAGACGGGTCTCGGACGGGGGCCAGTCCAGGCAGCGACCTGGAGCCGTCGCACCGCCCCGTCACCCTCGCCGAGTACGTCCCCCTCGCCCACCCGCTCAGACCGCCGGCCAACAGCCCCGTCAGCGTGGTCTCCGAGGACGGTGACGGCGACCGTGCCGGCGGCGGCGTCGCGCGCGGCGCCGACGCCCCGGGCGACGGCCCGGGGTCTGACCGCTGGTCAGTCAGCTATCACTCCCGGCGAACCACGGCCACAACCCCGACCAACAGCAGCGTCAGCGGCCTGGTTAAAGGCCAGGTCCGGGTGCAAGCCCACGGGGCCAACAAAGCAACCCTCGACATTTTCTTACCCCAGATGACCTCGTGACAGGAGCGTGTGTTCCCGAAACTCCCCCCAAAAAACAATCTACGCCGTGAAACCACCAGATCCAAGTGAAGAACTCACACATTTGTTTTAAAAGAAATAATGGCAAAGAAAGACTGGACTGGGACTTAAACCCGAGACCTCTTGCTTTGCGATTATACCATCTGAGCTATATAGAGCCCTTAGATGGAGGCCTTCCCAAATAGTCAATACATCTTTGCGTTTTCTTTCCCTTTTTTCCCGAAATTGTTTAACACAGGTTTCCAATTATTTGTTTCCTCTATTTCTGTAATTTATTTCCAAAATGCAAATCAACAACATTCTCTCGCTTAAAGGCCCTTTACAACATTGGTAAAGGTCAAAATATTGCCACAGTTTGTGTGTTAAACCCTAAAAAATTCCAAAAACCAATACTGCGAAGGTTTCAGCTCAAATGGTACCGGTAATCTGAGAAAGTAGAAAAATGCAAGAAATCGTCACGTTTTACGCACCGTACCGTTCTGTAGTGTAAGAAATAGGTTATTACTCGCAAGTAATAAACTATTTTTCGATGTTTGAATGAAGGTTTCTAGGGAAGTACAGCATCACAGACCGTAAGATTTCAACATGAGGATTCTATCCTGAGTCCTGACCATCTACAAACTGTGTAAATTAGTAGGAAATCTGTGGACATCGATGTTTTCTGATCTTCCCAATGTTGTATTGGGCCTTTAAGTCATTATTCTATATTGGTCATTATTCTATATTGTTCATTATTCTATACCGCCTTGTGATTCAACATATTTATCTTGCTGCTGAAGTAATTAAAAGTAATTCTCCAATATATCGATGTTGTCATCGCAATTTAATCTTCGAGCCAGTTGGTTGTACTTTTAACTGTATATAAAGAGAAGAAACCTTATCGCTTCGGACTAAATGGACATAACATATAGCATTTGGTGGAATAAAATATTTTCTATAAGTGCTTTTATAAGCTGATATATTTTTCGAGAATCTCTATTTTATCTCCGAATCGGAACCAGACTTTCCAAATGAATACATGATTAATTACCATATTATTTAAGATAGCTGTAGGCCTATAGTTTATCGTTACAATAAGACTTAGTCGTCAATAAAATTCACTTTAAATTTATCTGAATGGCGCAGAATATAATAGTGTTAGTCGTAAACAAAAGCAGTTGTTTTGTATAATTGGGCCAGTTCCAACTTTCTCTTGATTTCATCTTTCTTATTTCTATCGGTGCAACAGTCCATGATCTGGGGCAACATTTATGGCGGAACAATATTCTGATAAGAACCGGTTGCAATGTGAAACAGTATCGTATGTAATTGTCTCAATCACCGTCTTATCTGCAGGCAACAACTTCTTACACAATCTTATCCCACGGTCATTATCCTATACTCTATGGTCCTTTGGTTCAATGGTCATTCAGCTCGGATAGAAACACATTGCGACCCTTGAGACGTGGGTGGATGGGGGGAAGTGTATAAATACGAGCTCGAGTGTTTCAGACGAGCACCGGCTTCGGCACCCACTCCAACACCGGGCACACAGCGTCATCCACGGCGGGCCGATTGCCTCACCACACGGTACACCGGGCGTCCTCGCGAACACAGCCGTCATGAAGATTGTGTTTCTTTTCCTAGCAGCGTCGGTGGCTCTGACCGGTGAGTATTGCATGCAACGCCGATCCAACGCGACACTCTTGCACTCATTGCTGATTTTTTTTCTCTAAGGCGAGTGCTTTACAGATTGTGGGAGATATTTTAACCGATATTGGTGAAAACATGCTAGTAACATTATTTGGTCGATATAAAGATATCCAAGTGTTGAATTGTGTTTTTCTGAAGCAACCACATACTTCCCACAACCCTGATACAACTAGACACAGTACTAATGTTGGATGGACAGCTTCTCCCTACGTTTCTTTATTTAGCTGTTTACCAGTATATTTTGAAAGATTTTGTAAAAGATCTTGCAACTTTTGCTGAGGCAAATGAGTATTTTGGTTTGCAATACAGATGCCGAACACCTCATACGGTCTGAAATTGCATTATTATACCGGCATATGATTATTTTTTTACATGTCGTTACAAACTGATCCCAAAATGATCATGCCAACTATTGAGACTGATTCACTTTGTGTTTATGTGTTTAACTGCATACTCAGACTATCATGTCAGTAAAACTATACCGACCTTGCATCACACCCTATCCAGCCGCTAGCATAAGCATCAGGGCCCAATTTCATAGAGCCGCTTAAGCGTGAAAATCTGCTAAGCAGGAAAAGTCTTCCTCCTGTAAGTAGTATTCAAAACTGCACCGAAATTTGATGTCCATTGCTTTTGACTTGTATTCCACTCTTCCTTACTTAGCATGAAACAAAAGTGAAGTTTGGGTAGGCAAGGGGATCCTGTGGCTCATGGGTTTTTGCGCTTAAGCACATTTTGGCGCTTAAGTGGCTCTATTGGACCTAGTGTGACAATGTTCCATCTATATTCTCTCAATTCTAGTCGCAAATGCCGCTGAAATTGGGAGTCTGTACGGCTTCCTTCAGATCATTCGCTGCCTGGTGGATACCAGTTTTAGCGAGAGCATGCAGTACAACGGCTACGGGTGCTACTGTGGCTACGGCGGCTCCGGCAGTGCACTCGACAATACAGACAAGTGAGTGTATACAATGTGTATAGGAGGGGAAGAGGTGAGACGTTTTACGTGGTTGAAATTCCAGTCTCCGGACGACGGGCAGAGTGCATACAACTCATGAAATATCGAGTTACCGCGGCTCATACTCCTTCTGAGAGATGATGTACACGGGTTCATCGCAAACCTCCTACTTCCTAGAAGATACGATGATATAACCGTTCATGAAGGTCTGCATGGCAGTAATAGCAGGCAGTTTTGTAGAGCAGATTTAAGCATTAAATGCATTTCTTAATGCAATCCGATTGTCAACCATTGTCGGTTCGTGTGCATGATTATATAGCGTGCAATGAACATCTCTTGGGAATTATGGCTGGCAATCCTGCCTTTTAACAAGGAAGCCCTTTCCTTCTGAGCATATTTTTTACTCGTAGGTATAAGCCTATCATCTACAGACATTATGGCACTTCATGATGCCTTTACGTATCCCTGGATCAGATCGAAGCCCAGACTTCACCCGGTCACAAAACTAGAAAAGCACAAGTTGTTGTTTCAAGCTGAATTTGAATTCTGTTCTCCTAGGCCATGGGCCAGGGCAAGATTTAGGGCTGTTCGCTGTTCAGTACAGAGTATTGACCTATAGGATGGGGCCCAAACTTCTCATGCTTCTAAATCTCACAGTGAAGCCTATAAGCCCGGTGATACAATCCCCCATCTCGTAAAGGGCCGCACTCCATGCGCTGCATGCTTACATGCTGGTACAATGTTTAACACTCCCTGTGTCGTCATCCTCGTTCGCACCCATGCAGATGCTGTCTGGAGCACGACAACTGCTACGGCATGGCAACCTCGGCCGAGGTGGGCTGCAGCAGCTTCAACACCTACACGATATCGTACGACTTTGTCGAGTCCGTGGACGACCAGGGCAACTGCGCTATCGAATGCAGTGAGTTCACCATACGGTATAGCCTTGTCCAAGACGCACCGGTCTCTCCGGTACGGCACCGGGCAGAGATCCGGGCCAAACGCACGCAAACCACGGCACAACAGCACTATACCACGCCGGGTGCAAGCTGTAAACGGCCCGCATACCGCAACGCTGTCATACCACCTCCTTGGTCATACCAAGGAGGTATTAGGCGAGCCTAATACCTCCTTGGTCATACCACACGCAATAGCCTGTTGTGTTTGTAACTTCGTACATGTACAGTACTTGTACGTGTACATGTGTACGAGCCTGTACGCAGCTATCCCGGCCGCAAGACGCGCATACGACATAATACGAACGCAAGTTACGGGCGGGGTACGGTATGGTGCACAGCCTGCGTGCGAAAGCTGTGAGCGGATGAATGGGGCTGCATTTCGCAACGATGTTGCGCAAAGCACCATACTAGGATACTAGGCCGGATTTTGATTTCTAAATCGGCGACCAACGCCTTGCTCAGGGATAAGCACATGGTCGTCAGTGCATCATATACCGGGTCAACTGGAAGTTATCGTGGCTGGATTGAAAGACCTGTTATTATGATTATTTGCTGCGTGGGATTCTAGAATGTTTGACCCAAATTCAAAGGCCCTGCAGCCGATTTCAAGAAAAGTTGCGTACGTTACGCAAAGTACAAATGTTGCGTACTTAAGTCTGGCGCAACAATGGCTCTTTTAGGCACTACTTAGAAAAGGCAGCAAAATGTTGCGTACGTTAATGCAACAAAATGTTGCGAACCCAACATCAGTTTCGTGAAATCGTCTGCTGACGCTTCGATCCTAGCAGGACCTTTCTCAAAGATAGAAATCCTATCCCTGTCTTTGAGAAACTATAAGTTCGCTGTCTCAGAGAGAAACTGAAGACCCAGCTAGAATAAATTGAGTCCGCGGGTTCTCTAAATTTGAGATTCGCAACTTTTTTTCATTTCAATTCAGTAAGCATGCAGTCTACAACACTAATTAGCCAATAGGCCTATAGGTTAAGGTTTGTGTTTATTTCTTGTCCACAGCATCAATGAACAATGCATACACATATCATAGAATGTACAGCACTAATGCAATGAATGGGCACACCTTCCAGGGTCTAGGGTGGATTTCTCAAAGCCTTACGATGTATCATAACTTAGCTATACGATTGATAGCCCAAATTGATAGCCCAGTATAGGCCCTATATTGCCTTGTGGTTTCTGTGCATTGTTCGTATTGCGATTGATCGTAATTACGATGCATGGTTTGATGAAATCGACCACGGGACTGGTAAATATGTGCTTATCGATAACATATCTGTAAATGAATATTGATTTGATACTGCAGAGGGACCCATTAAGAAGCACAGCTTATAAGAAATGGCCCCATTGGAATATGATTTTGAATTCAAATTCACATTGAATTCACATTTAATTCAAATTAGAAATGTGTCATGCGAACTCGGGAGGTATTCCTATACCATGAGCGCACTCCCAAACCGCACACTGAAAGACACTGCCCAACTGAATCTGGATAATATTCTATGTGCGTCCAATATAGCAGCATGTCCCAAGCAGACCCGAGTTATCCCCAAAGCGACCCTCTAAAGGCAATGACGTCATGCAGTAGATCCCGGTGTCACGATCTCAAGTGGGTGGCCGTGCTAAAATGGGTGGGTGACGTCACCACCCATCTGAGCACGCAGCAACAACCTGCTGAAATAGGCGAAATAGGCGGCGTGCTAAGATGGGTGGGTGAACTGAGCGCGTGCGGGCGCCCTTTACGCTAACCTGATTGCCCGTATATGGCAGCCCACCCATTTGATCATGCCACCCATTTTAGACTGTCACACCGGATTGTAACTTGCGCATGAGGTCCGAGAAAATATTAATAATGATAACACGGGGAGAAATTTCTTGACCCCAGTTTGATTACTGATGTTGTACAATAATTATCTCCACTTTGATGACTATTTTGTTCCCTTTTCGAATTCTCAGAGGCGGAGAAAGACTACCCGGCTGACGAGAACGACGCCAAGTGCAAAGCCTTTATGTGCGAGTGTGACCGAAAGGGGTCGCAGTGCTTTGCCAATGAGAGGCACACGTTCAGTAGCTCCTTAGTGAATTACGCCAAAGCCTCCTGCTAGACAAACTCTGTCATAAAATGAAATCCCACAACGCAGACCGAAACGAGTCAGAACGTCAGATAATTAGGTGGAGGGTACCCGTAACTCGACGTTTCGGGCAGTGTGTAACTCTGCCCGTCGTTCTAAGAAGACATGAGATTGACAACGGGCGGAGTACACCCTGCCCGAAACGTTGAGTTACCGGCGCTTTTCAAAGCCACACTCCGTCTCCAAAGAGATGTGTTATACATGGTGTAGCTACAAACTTTCCATTCGGTCCTTCCGCCATGCAAACCTTAAAATCGGATCAAACTTCCGAGAATTATCAAAACACTGATTCTGATCGACTAGTTTACTGCGTAGGTGGTAACATGTTGATTTAAGAAAAACATTATACTGTAATTTTATTAGAAAATAATAGAGATGCGCCTTATCAACTAGTTGAATTTCTTCAATTATTAATGAGCACTAATAAAACGAAAACGTTATTTGAATTAAAGACGACAATTGAAATATTGCTATTTATATGTAATTTAGAACTAATTTATTAATAATTTTATAATTATTATAAGAATAATGGATTAAAAAACACGAATAACCTCATAATTTATCACAAAGAAAAGCGACTCGTGTTAATTTAATTTTACATCTGTCGGTGTTGTCTTTTGTCTTGTCTTGTAACACGAAATAACTTTGGGGAAACGGCTGAGATTGTAGTGAGTCACTGAACTAATACTACTTGCGTGCGAAACGGACTGAGTCGGGTCCCATGCTACCGGGTCATGTGCCTATGACTATCGGCTACAAGCTTAGTCTGGGTTCTAGACGTTGTTGTCGTTTGCATACGCCACGCCACTACGCCCTCTGACTACTTTCTTCCGCAGTAACCAGCAACCCGCACGCCCGCCCGCACGCACGCACGCAAGTCAAGCCGTGCGTGCAGTGGTGCGGACGTACGTGCGGGAGGGAGGCATACCCAAACGATAACACCGTCTAGACTACTACAAGCTAGGCAGGCGATCACAGATTTTCTCCAGTCAACGTTATCATCACTATCAGCAAGTCCTTCTCGCATAGGTCTCCATCTTGTAGTGATGCGTGTGTTCGAGCTTGATCGGGTCTATCCCAGTCGCGTATCTATTTTTTTTCTTAGGAGGGTTAGGGGCAATTATCATTTAATGCGGTGTCGTAATCTTCTTCTGTCGTAATTTTCTATAAAACCAATTCGACACGCCCATTTATGATAATTTATGAAAATTGCCCCCAACCATCCTACGAAAAAAAACTTTACGCACCCCTGTCAGCACTCGGTGGTTTCTGAGACGTCATTGCAGCTAACCTATATCCAAAGACAGAACGACCTAGCCTCTTCCTGCCTTTGAGAAAGGTCTTGACTAGGACCAACACGTTTTCCGTTTTTGAGATGCGGGAATGTTCATAATTATAGACAGGGCACTCGCCTGGACGAATAGTCGGAAACCGTGACTCTAGTAGGCCTGCGCCCACCGAAACAATCCATGCAGAGGATCAGTGCCCAGGGTAAAACAAAAATAATATGAATATGATTAATAAAGAGGAAAAAATTACTGGGAACTTTTGCACAAATTGTAGAAATAATGTCAAAGAAAACTTTGACTAAACCGGGATTTGAACCCGATACCTCTGGTTTTGCATTGCCCCATACCAGGGCTCTTACCATCTGAGCTATCCAGCCATATAGTTTAAACACTGCCGTATTATGGATCACGCGCCCGGTTTCATTCAGAATGGTTGAATGGTTATTATGGGTGCAGCACACAAAATCCATCCAAGATGGCTCCGCCGAGCTGATTATCATAAAGTGTGTACCCACAACTTTTTTTTAATAAGGGGTCTTTGGAGGCTAATTAACTGATACATTGTAGAACAAGTGAAGCTTAAGACAACCTGGGGGTTCACTCTTCAATTTGGTATGTAATTTGGACCATATCTGGCTTTAAATGTGACCCTATTTGGCTGTGGAAGTGGAGGGGTCCATCCCAAAAACCTTGCAGAAATTCGGCTTGGACGGCTACACATTTTGGGGGTGTTTTTTTCTGAGGGTAATTAGCAAAAAATCTAATCGGCTAAGAGCACTAAAATTGAAAAGAATCTGAGAGATGAAGGTCCAAACTACAATTTTAAGTATAGCTACAAGAACTGAGAGACTTTTGGGCATGGGATAATTGACTTTGAAAGTGAGTGTTTAGAGCTCTATTTAGTGTTCTGCACCCTTATGCTTCTAACTTGCGCCCCCACCCGGACCCCGGTAAAGTTGGCTATTATTTTTTGAGAAGGCCCGACAATCTAAGGGCTGGACAGCTCAGATGGTAAGAGCACTGGTACGCAAAACCAGAGGTCTCGGGTTCAAGTCCCGATCCAGTCAAAATTTCCTTAAGTACCATTTTCAATAATTATTATGAATAATTGAATAAATAAAAATGTCAACAATAGGCCCTTATCTTATGAAAACTCGAAATCAGTTGTGATGTTATCACCATAATTACAAATTGTGGATCTTGGCGAGCGCGTGGAATTAATTTTCTAAATCTTGATGAGAATTGATAATGTTGAAATGGAGGAAATCCATGATTGAACTAGCGAGCGTCAAATTGGCGAAGATGTCCTTGAATAGAGACTACACTGCCCCCCCCCCCCCCAAAGTCAAAGTTGATGTCACTTCATGAATTTCTCTTCTGAGGAGATTCGCCCCACTCGCTTTACTACACTACACGCAAGGACTAATTCGCCCCAATCAGCTTCCAGGCTCCAACTACACGTTCCAAACGTAGACTGGGGGAGAACAGCAAACATGGCGAACGTCGGGATGGCCTCCGCGCCATCGCTGGAGACAAATGGTCCGATTAAACTCCTCAAAGGTAAAACCGGAACGTTTCATTCCCGATGCACGAATGTGTCATCATTTCTCTGGCCGGTGTGAAATTAAACGATGTTTGGAATGTAGTTGAAATGGTTGAATTTACTCCCAAGACTGGCTTGTACAACTACAACTAGGTTGTATTGTATTTGTAACGTTAGTCTTATTGGGACTCACTGGTTCCCGTACATCACCATTATAATTCGCTGGTGTTGATATCGACGGGTACCAGCGGAGACGATGTGACCGATACTGTGCACTGCCAGTGCAACTGTGTTGTTATTTTCAAACCCAAAAGCTGTCTTTTGTGATATCTTTACATTTTACCCATTTGGTTCTCCTTGTGTCTGAACAAGTTGAAAACTTTGAAAGATTAGAATATAATATTTCATTCATTTGTTTTGCGAAAATGCAGCATTCAACGCCGTACTGTTCCGAAAAATAGTTTAGATCTCAGTGAGACGTCAACGATTTCTTTTAGTTTTACTCTTTTCTCCCAAAATACAAAAATTGAGGCAGAAATATTTCAGTCCGAGGTTTATACAAATAGTACTATAACCAACCATCTTCAAACTGTATTAGTTTCATGTAAATCTGTGAACATTTCTGTGGATCTTACCAATGTTGTGTTTGTGTAGGGGCTTTAACACATGGATGCTTAACACAATAACACTTACCCACAGAGTATACCCTTATCGATTTATTTTACAGAAATATATTGTTCCGATTGTTTTAGCAAGATTTGAAAATGATGCATTGTTAAAAAAAACCTGTATTGTATGGCGGTCATCGGTGCTGAAAAACCACCCGGCACGAAGTGGTTAACAGAACCGATTTTGATCACAGCTGGTAAGTAGGGTTCACATAAACAATGCCATTTTCCGCCGATCTTTAGCATGGAGCTCAAATTCTGACCGCAATTATTGAATTAATAGAAGACGGCCTTTGTGCTCGTTCTGATGCAGACCCGGAGATGAACGGCAGCGTGGAACACGAGGAGGTACTGACCTCCCTGATGGCCAAGCTGAAGACCACCAGCGAACAGATCAAGGTGTGGTCAGAAACTAGCCGCAAGCTCCGTGCAGCTATGGTGAGTGAGCATGTAGCCTCCGTAGATGGCTGTATGGCCGTTCCTTTGTCTCAGCACGTTGTTGTTTTTGGAAGGATGACGCAAGCTTGCAAATCACAGCTGCTGGTGTTACAATTTGTGTGAGGCTTAAGCCAACCATAGCATAAAACTTTTTTTTTTTTTTTTTTTTAAGTGATATACAAAAATGTTGCAAACTTCTTACTGACTAAAATTACCAAAATGCAAATCTCAAAATTTAGTGGGCCTGACGTTTCGATCCTAGCAGGACCTTTCTCAAAGGCAGAGATTTTTGTTTTACCTCAAATAAATCAATGAAAAAGTGGCTGGGACCTTTTGAACAAATTGAAAAAATGGCAAAGAAAACTTTGACTGGACCTGGTGTTGAGCCTAGATGACGTGTTTAATGTACCAGCGCTCTAACCACCTGATCTATGTAGCCCTTAGGTGGAGCCCCTCCCCCAAAAAAACTAGTCTTGACTTTCTTTGCAGGGGTTGGGGCAGCAGTCAGAAGCATTTAAGCATCGATTGCCGTAATGTGTCCAGGGACCCCGCCAACAGTATCATGCGGATGCAAACAGCAAAGAAGAGCTTTGTAAAGAGCTACAGCAATTTGGGGGTTACAGCAGCCTGAAGGATCACACAAAGTGGACGGAGCTTTTGAAAATTGATTCCCAAACACAATGTGAAGGATTTGTTTTTTCATTTTGCTCAATTGTCTTATGCAGGCCAAATTGTCGGAGCCCGATGCTGTGGATCCCAACAGGCTGCAGAAATGTCTGGACAAACTGAAAATGGCTATCAAAGGTGAGTGAGCAGAAGCTGATTCGCACCTTCTCCATGCCCACTTTATTAGCTGGTGACAATGTGATGAAGGTTGTAGTCCAAATACTTCATGTGAAACATAGATTGTCCTTAAAAAGATTGGCACCTTTTCCGTGCCCACTTTATTAGCTGGTGACAGTGTGATGAAGGTTGTAGTCCAAATACTTCATGTGAAACATAGATTGTCCTTAAAAAGATTTGCACCTTAGCCGTGCCCACTTTATTAGCTGGTGACAATGTGATGAAGGTTGTAGTCCAAATACTTCATGTGAAACATAGATTGTCCTTAAAAAGATTTGCACCTTAGCCGTGCCCACTTTATTAGCTGGTGACAATGTGATGAAGGTTGTAGTCCAAATACTTCATGTGAAACATAGATTGTCCTTAAAAAGATTTGCACCTTAGCCGGGCCCACTTTATTAGCTGGTGACAGTGTGATGGAGGTTGTACCAGTAGTCCAAATACTTCATGTGAAGCATGAATTGAAAAGATTTTCATTGAAAAGATTTGAATTGAAAAGATTTGCATTAACTCTTTCCCAACGACTAGCCACTGTAAACCTTTTGCAAATAAATTGTGTCTGAAGCCCACTTCATAGAAAAACTATGTGGTGAAAGAGTTAAGAGGGTATTTTTTTGCTCTTGTAAACATTTAGATTTGTAGTTGCAGTAAGCATTCACAGCCGTATTTAATCAACCCTCTATTTTAGTTTCATCGTTACCGGCCATGACGGAGAGACTGGAAACCATGGCAAGACAAGTCGGGTGAGTCTTGGCATTCATCCTGCGATACTCCGTCTATCGTTCTTGAAAACGAATGACTTGTAACGACCCGAAAGCTTGTTCAACTGATTACCACACTGTGGTTCCTTTGGTAGACACAGACAGGTCACCCCAAGTCACCATGCTTTCATTCTGAAAAGTCCAGGATAATGACATCAGAAAAATTCCAGGGGAGTTTCACAATGCCTTACTGGGTCATTGTAAATCAACTTTATACGATGGATAACCCACCTTAAGTTGTGATAGGCCATTTGGTTTCTGTGAATCGCTCATCGTCTTGCGATTGATCGCTGGACTGACAAGGTAACACCAGGGAAGCCTCAGATGCACCGGCAATTAGATGCTGGCTCTACTAAGTGAGCCAATCTTGTGAATTCGGTGTCGTATTTGCGGTTTTGAGGAAGCTATAAAGAGAGGACGACTCAAGCATGAAACCCTTGGTCCCTTCTGACTTTCAGGCTGAAGTTCACGGCCAACCTCGGCGGCACTGATGTGTTCATCAGCTCGGACATGTTCTACGTGGAGGTTCTGCTCACCAACAATGGAGGCGTGAAGGACGTCAAGGTGGCCCACCACCGGGAGCCAGTGGTAAGCATTGATGGGCACCGGTTTGGCTCGGTCTCCTGACAGTTTTTTAGCGGTAACATTTCACTGAATACTCTGATACCATTTACAGACTTCCTCGATGAGTGGTTTCTCAAATTTGGAACGTCCAGAAATTTGGCCCTTTGCAAGTGGTGAACCCTTCCTTTAATGCGGCTGTGCTCTTGTCTGTCTTCCCCCCCTCCCCCCCCTTCACCTCAGTCCTGCCCGGAGATGTGCGAGGTGCTGAAGAGGAACGACTTCAAAGAGTTTGCTGAGCACCTGAAGGGCCTGTTGCAGCTGTACCAGGCAGGAGGAGACAGGTGAGGCTGACTGGAGGCACTTCTGAACCGCTTTGCGCCGGGACCTCCGAATTCGGACACCACTATTGTTCAAGCTATTAAAGAAAGGCTCTTTTCCAGTCTACCACAGAACAATATGTAGCATGGCAAATGGTACAAGGCCTTGGCATTAACTCCTTGTCAAAAGTCAAATGGTGACAGGATACGCAATGAATGGGTGCATTGAGCAGTCAAGGAGTTCAGGCTTGGATCTGCAATTTTACACAGGCAGACTATTCCACTGACTAGTTGATTATCTTTTCATTCCCTTTGACCAATGTGCAATTGAGTTGCACATGAGTTGTCCTCTTGGTTTGAGGTTGAAGTTTTCCTAAAAACATGCAGAATGACATGGTTGAAGTTTGACACGCTGACAAAACAGTAGTCTGAATGAACGTCTGGGTAGACCCCATCGGAAGCTGCTGACCTTGATGAGAAGAAATGACTTTTGTTTCTGCCGCTTGGTCTGGTTAAATCTGACCATCTTGGACTTTGGGTGGTGCTTGTTGCACTGAGCAAGACTCACAACTTGGAGCATCGTCTAATGCTGCATTTCTGTGAGGATTTGCTGGCGAGCTTGACGGCGTGAGCGTGTGATATCATAATCGTTCTCTGTTTTTTCCACAGCGCCCAGAAGGCTTTTAACTGCTTGCAGGCACTGGAGACCGACCTTAACACCCTCTTCAAAATGCACAGGTGAGTCGCCCACAACAATGGCTTTGACAGTCTTTGTAGAATTTGGTATATTTCCACCAAGCAGCGCCCTGTGCCGCGTTCTACATGTTAACCGTAGACTGGTGAGGTTGCGCAGAACAGAGTTAACCGAGCTGTTATCTTTGTCGTGTTTTCTTGTCCCGTCTAATCACACCAGAGGGGTGACCAATCCGATGCTGTACATATCCAGGGGACCTGTAGGCCTTCTCACGCCTCGCGTCGGTGGTAAGTTTTTTTTCAACATTTACCTTTCCTTTGTAAGGCATAGCACTCTATTTCACACTCTGTGAATCTGGCTTTACTCACTCACTCACTCACTCACTCACTCACTCACTCACTCACTCACTCACTCACTCACTCACTCACTCACTCACTCACTCACTCACTCACTCACTCACTCACTCACTCACTCACTCACTCCCCCTCTCACTCACTCCCCCACTCACTCACTCACTCACTCACTCACTCCCCCACTCACTCCCTCACTCACTCACTCCCTCACTCACTCCCCCACTCACTCCCCCACTCACTCCCCCACTCACTCCCCCACTCACTCACTCACTCACTCACTCACTCCCCCTCTCACTCACTCCCCCACTCACTCACTCACTCACTCACTCACTCACTCCCCCACTCACTCCCTCACTCACTCACTCCCTCACTCACTCACTCCCCCACTCACTCCCCCACTCACTCTCTCACTTTCTCACTCACTCACTCACTCACTCACCCACTCACTCTCTCACTCCCTCTCTCACTCACTCACTCACTCACTCACTCACTCACTCACTCACTCACTCACTCACTCACTCACTGACTCACTGTGCCTGTGGAAGTGGATGCATATCAGACACAACCAGGGATGTAAGAATTCCCGGAAATTTCCGGATTTCCGGAAATGACTTTGTCGGTCACTTACATCCCTGAACACAACTTGATGTGCAGTGAGTCTTACCACTCGGAACCCAAAGATAATTTATTTTTTCTTCAAAGGCCTGCATTAATTTGGATTGATGGTTTGTCCAAGGTTTTCTCAATCCATGGTTTTGACTGGCAGCACTGTGATCGTTTTGATTATAAACAGGCTATCCCACCAGGCTGACCTTCTTCGTCTCGCCCTACGACCTCTTGGACCTCGAGAAGAAGCAGTCTACAGAGCTCACCATGAAAGGTACCGACAGCGACTTAGAAACAACTCCACAAAAAACACATACAACTTTAAGTCTTAAGATTCAAAACCGAATTTCACTCATTCGTTTGCAGTCATGCCCTTAGGTTGATTAGAAATCTATTGCAGTATGGCAATTAAATTTAAGGACCACAACATGAAATTCGGCATGTGGTGAATTCACAGATCAATAGCTTTCAAGTATAATTGCAAGTTTGGGAGTTGACTTATGTTTTTGTTTTCTTGGATTTGTGATTGAAACTCGCAGTAATTCAGAGCCGAGAAGCCTGGTCTTCTTGTGACACCTTAAGATCGAGCCTTTAAAACTGTCTTTTTGTCGTGAGAGAAAATGTCAATGTCTGTCCATTATGCCATGTCCATGCTTTCAGCAGAGCTTTGTACAATTTCTGATCTCTTGCAATGGACAGACCCCCTGCCCAAGGACCTTGGACTGTCTGTCTCTGTGGGCCTAGAGAGTTCCCCCACCCGCAAGCTGCAGACCGTTCCTCTGATAACTGTGCCGACCACGCCGGACGGGAAAACTGGGTAAGCTGCCTGAGGGAGAGAGAAGGAAGAGGGAGAGGGAGGGAGAGGGGAAGAGGGGAGAGGGAGGGAGAGGGGAAGAGGGGAAAGGGAGAGGGAGGAAGAGGGGAGAGGGGGAGGGAGAGAGAGGGAGGGAGACATGAAGAGGGGAGAGGGAGAGGGAGGAAGAGAGTGGAGAGAGGGAGGGAGAGGGGAAGAGGGTAGAGGGAGGGAGAGAGGAAGAGGGGATGGAGAGAGAGAGGAAGAGGGGAGAGGGAGAGAGGGAGGGAGAGAGAAAGAGGGGAGAGAGAGCGGGAGAGAGGAGAGAAAGAGGGAGAAAGAAGAGATAGAGAGTTTGGTGGGAAAGAGAGAGAGGGAGGAAGCGAGAGAAAGAGAGACAGTGAGAGAGGGAGAGTGGGTGGTTGAGAGAGAAAGAGAGGGAGAGAGATTGGGATAGAGAATTGCTTCTGACTGGCTCCTCCACCCCGGCAAAGACTAGTTGACTATTTGGGAGGCCACCATCTTAGCGCTTGATAGCTCGGATGGAAGAGCACGGTTACGTTAATCCAGAGGTCTCGGGTTCACGTCTTTATCTGATGACATTGTTTCCAAAGAATGGGGCTGTTGGGGTTTGAGGTTGAGGTCTTTTCTCTCTGACATCTGACTGGATCACCGTGGTGTTTTCCTTGTTCGTTTGTCTTTGGGGGTGGTTATTTCCTTTTGCCGGTAGAAGTCTTCAGACCGCTCAGCTCAACCAGCACAACAGCGTGGCTCTGCCCGCCTCCTTCGTCCTGAAGCTGAACAGGGCCATGGCTCTGTCCATCCACGTCATCAAGCAGCTGCAAAACCTGCACGGTGAGCCCTGACTAGATCAGAACCTGTCTGCAAACTGAAACTGCTGCAAACTGCTCACTGACTAAAAGTTAGAGGGCCTGACGTTTCGATCCTAGCTGGACCTCTCTCAAAGGACCTTTTAGAGAGGTCCTGCTAGATCAGAAACTGAAGTTTATTTGGAAAAAAAAACTGTTGCAAACTGCTCACTGACTAAAATGACCTGCAATACATCGATCTCAAAAAGTTAGAGGGCCTGACGTTTCGATCCTAGCAGGACCTTTCTCAAAGGACCTTTGATAAAGGTCCTGCTAGATCAGAACCTGAAGTTGATACAAAAAACTGTTGCAAAACTGCTCACTGACTAAAATGACCTGCAGTACATAAATCGCAAAAAGTTAGAGGGCCTGATGTTTCGATCCTAGCAGGACCTTTCTCTCAAAGGACCTTTGAGAGAAAGGTCATGCTAGATCAGAACCTGAATTTTGTTTGTTCTCCGCGGCCGTATGACAACATGGAAAGTTTGAGGCGGTACCACGTCTAATATTGTGGTTTATTCAACATTGCGATTGTAGCCCGAGGGCTAAATTGCTACAATGTTTGCTTAAAGTTCCTAAACAACATTGGTCGAGGTCAAAGAATAGCATTCATACATTGTCTGATCCAACATATGCATGAAATAGCACACCTGTGAAAATTTCAGCTCAATCCGCCTACCGAGTCTCGAGAAAATCGTGAAAACCGCTTCATTTGTTTCACAAAATGCAGCATTCAACGCTGTACTGTTCCGAAAAATAGTTTAGATCTTGGTGAGACGTAAAACTATTTCTTGTACTCATTTCTCCCAAAATACAACATTTTAGGCAGAAATATTTCAGTGAGAGGTTTCTACTATAACCATCTTCAAACTGTATAAGTTTCATGTAAATCTGTGAACATTTCTGTTTTTCGATCTTACCAATGTTGTGTGGGGGTTTTAAGATGAAGAAGACCATGACCGATGTACTATTCGGAACCAATACAAAGAACAGATTTTTTTTTTATGAAATGCAAACTTTGTACCTGGGACAGTGTTGGGGGTTTCAAATCTAGACTACACATAGAAATACCCGCAAATTACACCACAAGTATTTTATCCCTAACACAAAAACCTCATCTACAACCCCCCGTCACCCTGAGTTGAAGCCAAACCAAAAAAAGGGTCATGTAAATCTGTGAACATTTCTGTTTTTCGATCTTACCAATGTCGTGAAGGGGGCTTTAAAAGAAGAAGAACAAAAATGAATGTGTTGTTGTTGTTTACTGCAGGCGTGGGAATGCAGCACGTGGACGTGTCGTCAGCGGCTCCGCTCAACAGCCTGATAGCCCGCTACATCCTGGACCCCACCCTGGGACAGACCATGGGCAAGAACTCCAAGCACACTGGCAACACCTTCTACGTGGTGAGCGCATGGCTTCTGAGCCTGGCCAGTGGTTGGCCAACTCTAAAGGCGTGATTGAAGGGAACAACACGGCTGTTGAGTTCCCCACGCGACCTACAATGACCACTGCGCGCTCAGTGCTTCGTCCGATTGCCTGCTGAAGAACAAACCCAAAACAGGCAGCTCAGGCGGGATTCAAACCCGCGACTCCTGCTTTCTAGTGCAGACATCTTAACCCACTTGCGGCGGATTTGAATCTGTACGGCAGCGGATACTGCGTCGCAACCTTGATGTAATATGACTTAATGTTAAGGGCGTTGAAGTGTAGTGGGCCTGACGTTTTCGATCCTAGCAGGACCTTTCTCAACTTTGCCTTTGAGAAAGGCCCTGCTAGGATCGAAACGTCAGGCCCACTTAATTTTGAGATTTGAATTTTGGTAATTTTAGTCAGTAAGCAGTTTGCAACATTTTTGTAAATCACTTTAAGCCTATAAAGTGTATCGACTCCTCAAGAAAAAAGGCTTTAAAAAATTCCATAGGAAATTCCCACGCCTTGTGCGTGCAGACCAATCATGAGGGTCATATGTGACCCGGCATAGCGTAATAAGGAATAACCCCCATTTTGGGGATTTTGAGATTTTCTAATGATGTGAAAGAGTATACCATTAGCTTTCAAATGATATCAAAATTATTTCCGTGTGAACTTTGTTGCAAATAGTACAAGGGGACTTCGCTCGTTCGTTTGGTACCAGACACAATATAGCAGCACCAGTCTAACTCCTCGAAAGCGGCCATTCAAAAAGGCAGGAACCTTTACATTTTCATGAAAACAGTACACAAACACTCCCCCGAAATCCTCGTTTTTTCAACATTTATAGACGGATTTCGGAAAAATCCTTTGGACATAATATCCTCCAATACATTAACTTTCCGAGAAAAAAAAAGAAAAAAAAATGTTTCGAATTGAGAAGATACTTTGACTTCAGGCGTTGTTTACTCGAAAGATGTTTTGGTGGGATATTCCTCATGTCGCTGTGCCGGGTCACATATTGCCATACACAGCATCCACGAGTCTTAATGCCTTTGTCTCGTCCCCTTTGTCTGCCAGAACCTCCCCGACCAGGACCACTGCTACTTCATCAACGAGTGCACCTCGGGCAGCGACATGCGCGGCGTGCTGGTCTCCAAGCTCAGCTTCACCAACCAGATGCACGTCAGCCACATGCTGTCGCTGCTGCGCCAGCAGGCCGTCTACAACACGCTCATCGCCAGCTGCGTCCGAGCAGAGGTGGACGGAGGTAAGGACAGCAGACTTGCGGCGGTCAGAACTTGCCAGAACCCAACATCTTCGAGTTTAAACTCAAAAACCCGCTGAAAGCCCCTGCACAACATTGGTCGAGGTCAAAGAATAGCATCCATACGTTGTCTGTTCCATCAAATTCATGAAATAGCACACCTGTGAAAATTTCAGCCACGAGACACACTGTCAAATGATCCCCTTGCCTACCCAAACTTCACTTTTGTTTCATTCTAAGTAAAGAAGAGTGGAATACAAGTGGAGCATTTGGACATCACACTACAATGCAGTCTGCAATCCGGTTTATACTCAAGGAAGACCTTTCCTGCATAGCAGATTTTCACTCTTAAAGCCCCAACACAACATTGGTCGAGGTCAAAGAATAGCATCCATACGTTGTCTGATCCAACATATGCATGAAATAGCACACCTGTGAAAATTTCAGCTCAATCCGCCAACCGAGTCTCGAGAGAATCGTGAAAACCGCTTCATTTGTCTTTGATCACCCTTTCCACTTAACGCTTCATTTGTTTCGCGAAAATGCAGCATTCAACGCCGTACTGTTCCAAAAAAAAAGTTTAGATCTCGGTGAGACGTAAACTATTTCTTTTACTAATTTCTCCCAAAATACAACATTTTACGCAGAAATATTTCATTCTAAGTAAAGAAGAGTGGGGTACAAGAAGAGTGGAATACAAGTGGAGCATTTGGACATCACACTACAATGCAGTCTGCAATCCGGTTTACACTCAAGGAAGACATTTCCTGCATAGCAGATTTTTTTTCAATTCGGCCGTAAAAAAAAAATCCGTAAAAAAAAAAAAAAAAAATGCAGTGAGAGATTTCTACTATAACCATCTTCAAACTGAATAAGTTTTATGTTAATCTGTTAGCATTTCTGTTTTTCGATCTTACCATTGTTGTGTAGGGGCTTTAAACAATCTAGCTTAATTTTTTGTATCAAACTGCTATTTGTTTCTCTTTTTCTCAGCGGTAACCCTGGATTCTTTGTTTGTTTTCAGGCCATTGTCGTAGGCTTCCAAATTGTCAACCATCTTTCTTTCTTATCAGCTATCTGTCTTATTTGGGTTGTTTTCTTATGAGAAGGACTTCCGGAAATTTCTGGATTTCCGGAAATGGCGTGATTTTTTTCTTTCTTTTTTCTTATTATTGGCCTTCAGTGATTTTCAGGAAATGACTTTGTCGGTGACTTACATCCCTGTATGAGGACCATTCTCTATTGGAAACATTTCCTATGATACTTGATGTGTACCTCATCTACTTCATCTTTAGATCCCTCGTCGGCCATGTTGTTTGAGATCACGCCGTACACTCATCAGAAGCTGACCGTCACATTTGAGCATCCAGCGACCAATGGCATGGGATGCGGTAAGTGCTCAGTTGTCACACAGCCCAGGATATCCGTCATTCAAATGAATGCACTGTTAGGGTCTCGCACTGTGCAATGCATTGTGCCTCCTGAAATCTGATGGAAATTTCAGAAGTGATGAAAAAAGCTCAAAATTCCGCAGAGCTGTTTATGCATGGAAATCTATATGGCAAAAGTCTATTGTTAACAGACTATTTTCACTGTGTTTTCAATACTTTTAAATTGTAATGTTCACTTGACACGAAATAAAAGAGAACTGGCAGCCTGAGTTTTGGAGATTATAAATAGGCATACAACTTTTCCGCGGATTTCCGCGTTTTTTTTCTTCAATTCGGCCGTAAAAAAAAAAATCCGTAAAAAAAAATAAAATAAAAAATGCATCTGGATATTTCTATCCCTAACTATTATTTAAAACACATGCTGAGATCAGGTTAAAAACTTTAATGTTTACTTTTCATTTTGTGTAAAAAAAAAAAAATCAATTTTCTGGGTGTATACCTTGAAAAAGGTTAAAATCTGTCACTCGGCTTAAAGTCATAAGTTGTCACAAACTGCTGAGAATGCACCACAGAGCATCTAGAATCCACAATTTTCCCGGCCCCTTAAGCAGGCCCCAAGCCACACGCCGTAAGGGCTTCACGCTCGCAATTTCATTCGGACATTTTCCTCTTTTTTTTTACAATTCAAGAGTTGCATGCCTGTATCAACTATCAACAACTAGACATTTTTATGTAGCACTATTCAACTGTCGACGAATTTCCGTAGGTTAACCTCCTTCATTCAATTCCTTTCCTCGATCACAGTGGAGATGGACTTGACGGAGTCCAGCAATGTCAAGTGTAAGCTGCACACGCCCAGTGGGGAGGAGCCAATATGCGGTGACGAGTACGCAACACGAGTGCTGCAAAGGTAAGCTATTCCGCCCAGAATGCCCGCCAGACGTCGAATGATAACCAATTTGCACAAGGACACATGTGTTGTCGCTCATGTGCCAGTCCAGAATAGGGCGGGGAACTTCAATTGAAGAAGAGGACTCTGATGTTGATTCAGGTCACCACACCGAGTTTTAACTCCAAATTTGTTTTTGCGCCCCTACATAACATTGGTAAGATTGAAAAACAGAAATGTTCACAGATTTACATGAAACTCATACAGTTTGAAGATGGTTATAGTAGAAACGTCGCACTGAAATATTTCTGCCTAAAATGCTTTATTTTGGGAGAAAAGAGTAAAAGAAATTGTTTACGTCTCACCGAGATCTAAACTATTTTTTGGAACAGTACGGCGCTGAATGCTGCATTTTTGTGAAACAAATGAAGCGGTTTTCACGATTTTCTCGAGACTCGAGAATTTTCACAGGTTTGCTATTTCATGCAGATGTTGGATCAGACAACGTATGGATGCTATTCTTTGACCTCGACCAATGCTGTGTAGGGACTTTAAGTCAAAGAAAAGACACCAGACATTGAAACTTTTGGGTTGATGGGATTCGGTTAGAATAGATAGTGTGCAGATTTTGAGTACTTGGAATGTGATGTATGTCCTGTTACTTGAATAGTGATGAGTAGAGGAAACTTTTCTAAAACAGAAATGGGGTCTGAAGCACGGTGGCTGTGTGGTCTAATGTCCCCATGGCAACAACAATTGTGTGCTAAAGCTGGAGATTGCACATTCTTGTCTGGCAATGGAGTTGGAGGCATTGCATCTTTTGGCAACAATTGGCTGTCTGTCCTTGAGTGAATGGTTTCCTCTGAGGGTAGGGGTAGCTCTGTGTGTCTAATTGAACCGCTCTTTGCCTACTCTGAGCGTTCTCTGCCCTGGAAGTTGAGATGATTGCAGGAGGGATGATTGGCCCAGTATTCTGTCATAGTCATATTGAACCACTTGTAAGTTGTCACTCACCGAATGTGACATACACTCGACGAAGGTATGTGATGAAGTCAGAGCAGTGTGTGATGTGCCGTTTACCTTGTATCCTTTTCCAGGTGTTTGTCCATCCCTGTCACTATGCGTGCCATTATTAAGAAGGCGGCTGCCATGATTCAGACACGCGTCAAGAAGCCCATCCCCGCTGCCACGGTGCTGAACGAGCAGCCCAGCGCGCCCAGCCACACGCCGGGCCGGCTGGTCCACCAGCTGAAGAGCACGCTGACCAGCCAGAGCCTGCCGGGGGCCATGCGGCCGGGCGGCGGCGGCGGCGGGGGCCAGCAGCGGAGCATCCTGAGCGACATGCGCAGCTCCATGGAGTCGCTGCTGGTGCAGCCCAGCACCAGCCTGGACCTGGCCTCGCTGCAGGCCGACAACTCCAAGGTGGAGCAGAACCCCATGCTGGCCAGCCTGCTGCAGCACGCCAACCCTGGCAGCGCCCTGGCCCAGGCCCAGGCCCAGGCCCAGGCCCAGGCCCAGGCCCAGGCCAAGGACGTGGCCGGCGTCGTGGCCGGCGGCGGCCACATGCTGGCCACCGAGGCTGCGGCGGCTGCTCAGGCCGCCGCCGTCAAGTCCAAGAGGAACCCTATGCTGATGACGCTGCTTCAGGAGCAGACGAAGCAGCCGGCGCAGATCATCAACACGCCGCTGTCTACCCTGACCCCAACCCAGCAGTCGTCCTTCCAGCAGCCCCCTCTCCAGCAGTTGCCCCTCCAGCAGCAGCCCAGCCTGCCCTCGCCGGTCCCGGGGAAAACGCTCAAGAAGCGCAAGCGCATGAAACCGCCCCTGTCGGATAAATCGCCCCGGAGGCAGTTCAGCGAGGACGACAGCTCTCGCGAGTCCTCGTTTGACTTTGAAGGGGGCCACGGCGTGCCGGAACGGTCGCCCTCCCTCCACACCCCGAAGAACCCGACGGACTCTCAGGTCTTCTCTCATTTTCCGATGCCGACCGAGTCGTCGTCCAAAACGTTCCACTCGCCCGGAGCCATGGAGCCCCCGCGATCGACCTCGCAGATGGGGGAGCTGTCCGCTCTCCTGGCAGACATTGTGGACACATCGGGCAAGACGGGACGTCGGCAGAAGCGCTCCGACAGCACCAGCTCTCAGTCCAGCGTGGGCAGGGCGTCGCTCTCCCCGAAGACGCCGACTTCGATGGCCATGACGCCGACGTATAAGAGCGGCCCCAAGCCGGGCATGCAGTCCCTCCACACCCCGGAGCACGTCATGCAGGCCGTGGCCGACGCGACCCCGCCGCAGATGGGCAAGATGATGCCCCGTCAGGACTCCCAGCAGGCGGCCCGGAACGCCGCCGACGCGGACGTCTTCAGCGGCCACGGCGCGGAGCTCTTCTCCCCCGAGGAGTTCCTGCCAAACTCGGGCGGGGAGGGGGACGCCCCGGAAGGCGGCAACAGCCAGCAGTACAACATCGGCGAGTCCTTGGACTTCAACACGGACCTCCTGAAGAGCAGGGAATCCAGCTTTGCCGACGACCTGATCGAGTCCACCACCGACATCGACATGGAGGCGTCCGACGCCACCGCGTTCGGCCTGTCCAGCGTGAACTTGGCTATAGCCAGCATGGGGGTCCAGACCAGTAAGTCGCCATCGGCGAGCGAGACGGCCCCCGACGGCAAGATGTTCAAGCTGTCCACAGCGGCTGCCCTGAGCGCATCGGCGGCCTCAGCGGGCTCCACTCCGCCGTCGTCCGGACAGTTCCAGAGCATCAGCCCCGGCGTCGGGAACAAGCTCCTTCGGGCGGAGTCGGCCGACGTGGTGGGCCCGGGGATGGCCCTGGACCTGAGCATGCCCAGCTTGTCCAAGAGCCTGGGCAGTGGGGAGGCGGGGGCCATGCACTCTGCCCTGCGAGAGCGTTCCATGAGTATGCCGGAGCAGCAGCAGCAGCAGCACAAGCCGGCCAGCCAGGCGCACGCCGCCAGCAGTTCGCAGGGCTCTGCCCCGCCGAGGAAAGTCATCCGTGTACCTCCCATGGTCTCCAAGGGCAAACCGAGGGACTTCAGGCCCGAGTCTGCCAGCACTCCGCCCCCGGACAACCCCAGCAAGAGGGGAACGAAGAAGCGGTCGCGCCGAACGGGGAAGAGAATGGAAGGCTTGCTCGGGGGTGACTCCCCTCCTCCCAAGGCCAAGGAGAAGAAGAAGACGATCAAGCGGCGCCGAGTTGACATTTACAGCGACTCGTCCCCAGGAGACGACGACGACAACGAAGACCTGAGCGTCACCATGAGCTCAGAAGCTCCCCTGAAGATGACATTCAAGATGGTGCGAGTCAAGTCGGAACCCAAGCCCAAGACAAAGTCCTCCAGCACTCCCCGCATCAAAGTCAAACCCTTGAACCCCGTGGTCAGCGCCGACTCAGCCCAGCCGCCGACCCTCGTGGAGAGTCCTGGCGGCAGCGGCGGCGTTCCCGAAGTCAGACCACCGCCGAAGTCTGAGCCGTCCGCGCTGCCTGTGAAAGGCGAACTGGCGAGTGCTCCCCGGCCTGAGGAGGCTCCGAAGAAAGACGCTACTCCCTCAGCTAAGCCAGAGACACCGGTGCATTCCAAATCATCGGAGACATCGGAGAAATCTGACACCGCCGCCATGAAAAGGCACGCCTTCAGCAAGTCCCCCGCCCAGGCAATACTCATGTCGCACAAGGTCAAAAGTGACCTGAGCAAAAGCTTGTCGCCAGGCCTCTCCTCGAAGAGTATCGCCTCGCCCAAGACATCTGTGCACCTCTCCAAATCCGGCGTGCCCACCAAAGCCTCCTACTTGCCCAAGTCGTCCTCCTCGTCCCATCTGAAAATGGGAATGAAGTCAGAGTCCCTCGGCTCCGGCGGTGCTGTCAAAGCCAAAGTTTCCTCCGAGGGCATACGGAGTGCCCTCTCCCCCTCCGTCAAGAAGATCGTGAAGGGAATCGATTCGCACGGCAGAATTTTGAAGAAGTCCCTGAGCGCCGGACAGCGTCCGGAAGGCCGCAAGGGAGAGATGAAGAAGTCCCCGCTGCTCAAAGGCTCCAAGCTTCTCCAGGGGTCCTCCCTGAAGGGCATCCTGAAGGCATCGAGCAGTGCCGCTGCCACGCTCGCTGCTACGACCAGCACGTCCACGAACAAACCCCCGCCTCTTACCATTCCGTCAGTCGCCAAAACCTCGCCGGCTGCCTCCGAGGGAGCCGCGGCATCCGGCGCCACCGGGGAGGCGTCCGGCTCCAGCCTGACGACTCCGACCAGTGCCGGCCCGAAGACGCCCAAAGTGCTGCCCAAAACCAGGAAGAACTCTCTGTCGGCCATCGTGGGTAAGCTCCAGGAGCGGGCGAGCTTTGCCTCGGTCTTGTCGAGTCCGCCGGGCGCCGGGCAGGAGGTGGAGCCTGCTGGCCCTCCGCCGGCCAAGGAGAAGCCCCCCAAGGAGAGGACTGCCACGGGGAAGCCCCAGGACGGTGACACACCCAAGACCCCAGTCCCGAAGCCGGCCAAGCCCGAGCAATCGGAAGTGCGGGACAGAGAATCGCTGTCGGGTTTGAGTAAAGGTCCCAAATCCAAGTCTCCGTCGTCCCAGTCAAAATCGACGGGGTCCACCTCCGCCAAGCTGGTTGCGTCATCCAGCGTCGCTTCATCGGTGTCGACTCTCACCTCGACCAAAATGTCCGGGGCCAGCGCCCTTACAAAGGTGTCTGCTTCCCCCACTAAGATGTCCTCGACATCCCTGCTGGGCGCGACGCTTCAGCGGTCGTCCACGCCGCCCAGTAAGCCCCTCTCGTCGCACAAGACGTCGCAGCAGGTCTCCCGCCCTCCGAAGGTGTCCACCCCACCGATTATGCTGAAGGGGTCATCCCAGCCTGCCCGGACCCCCTCGCCGTCCGTGCACACTGTGCCCAAGCCGTCCAGCGCGCTGCTCACAGCGGCAAAGGCCGCGGCCCCCAAACCCGTGTCCCCTCTGAAGCTGGGCTCCCAAGCCACAATACCCACCGCCGGCTCCGTCTCCAGCCCCATCAAAACTCCACCCAGGCAAGTGCTGTCCCCAATGTCGAGGAAGCCGATCATCCTGAGTCACTCCTCGTCCACCTACTCCTCGCCAGAGAAAGGCAACTCCAAGGTGACCATAGTCACGGTCATGTCTCCCCGGCTGGCGGCAACTAATGCCCGACAGGCTGAAGCCCTCAAGTCTGGCTCCTCCACGGATGCGAAGGCCGACAAAGGTGCAGAAGGACAGCCACCTCACACCGAACTGAAAATGCCCCTGGCCTCAAAGCCCCCTGCCCTCAGTCTGTCGAGCACCAAAGAAGGAAGATCAGAAACAGTTACCACCACCACGACAACCTCTACCACGTCTACCGCTGAGTGCGACAGTTCTGTCAAGGTTCAGTGCACATCTCAGCCCAAGAAGCCCAGCAACCCGCTGCTGAGAGCAGTCCCGAAATCAGAGGAGAGCAGCAGAGCCCTGAACCCGTCCTTGAAGCCGGCGTCAACGGCGGGCGCTAAGCCCGCAGTGCAGAGCGAGAGCAAGCGTGCAGACACGGCCGCCAAACCCAGCAAAATCAGCAGCGGCACCTCGGCGACGGCAACTCACACCGTCTCCAAGGTGGACACCGCCGCCAAATCTAGCCAAGAATCCAAGACCGTGCCGGAGAAGTCCAAGACTGAGCTGAAGACCCCGACAAAGCCAATCCTGAAAGCGGATGCCGGTGGCAAGGATGCTTCGCAGGGGGCAAGCCTTGCGGCTGAAGTCAGCACGAAAGTCAAAGAGACTCCCAGCACACCGGTGAGTGGAACGGCACAGTCGTCTGCACAACCCGAGAAGCCTAAGAAACCCCTGGTGGAGTCAAAATCTGAGAGCAGACCGTCCGAAGCCAAATTTCCTGCCCCGGCCGGCACTCCGACCTCGGCCAAGACTGAGACCAAGAAGCCTCTCAAAGATCAGTCGGGCCTGAAGCTTCATTCTGCGCCAAAGCGTCAGCCCAGTCCCAAGCATCAGCCCAGCCTGAAGTCCCAGTCCAAACCCAAACAGCTGCCCAGTCCCAATCGTCAGCCCAGCCCCAAGCACCAGCCCAGTCCCAAACACCAGCCCAGTCCAAAGCACATGCCCAGCCCCAAACATCAGCCCAGCCCAAAACGTCAGCCTAGTCCCAAGCGTCAGCCCAGTCCCAAACGTCAGCCCAGTCCCAAGCACCAGCCCAGTCCCAAGCACCAGCTGAGCCCAAAGCACCAGCCCAGCCCAAAACACCAGCCGAGTCCTGTGCAGCAGGCTAGTCCCAAGGCCCCAGTCCCTGCTCCAGCCCCTGCCCCAACCCCTGCCCCGGCCCCAACTCCTACCCCAGCTCCTGTCCCAGCCTCTATCCCGACCCCTGCCCCTGTCTTGGAGCTAACCAAGCCCCCGACCCCAATACCCCCTCAGCCAGCCCCGGCGGAGGTCGAATTCAAAGTGCCCAGTCCGGCCATGGCGCCAAGCCCCAAGCCGGCCTGCATCTCGGGCGTGCCCAGTCCCAAGGCTTACGGCAGCGGCAAGCCCAGCAGCCCGCCCCGGGCCATGAGCCCCTACTCCCCCGGCGTGCCCAGTCCGCTGGCGGGTGCCTCCCGCATGGTCCCCAGTCCCGGCGGCATCCCCAGCTCGCAGGGCCTCAAGCGGGCGGCCACGCCGGAGGAGACGGGCCACACGGCCAAGCGGAGTCACGTCATGAGCCCGGCCGCCTACAGCCACAGCGGCAGCGAGGACGAGCTGGTCATCGACGACCCCAACGCGCCCCGGCCCTCCGGCCACCTGCGGGGAGAGCCCTGCGTGCCCGAGGGCAGCCTGCCCGGCCAGGAGGCGGCCGTCACCTCCCCCTGCGCCGCCCTGCCCCACTCCCCCTGCCCCAAGTCCACTCTGGTCAAGTCTCCCATCGGCGTCAGCATCGGGAGTGGCTCGGAAAACTCCCAGCAGAGTCCCTGCCTGATCGACGACGACCTGATGGACGAGGCCCTGCTCTCGTCCATCGGCAAAGAAGACTCCTGAGCCAGAGCCAGTGCCAGGGCTCTATGTACATATGGACGCAGCACGAAACGGATATTTATATGATTGGAGTTATTTTAGGCGTTGCATCAGAGGGCACGGCAATGCAGTAATTGTTTTTGGGGCAAAAGTTGTCGGACAACGAGGCCAAGCTACAAACACATGAAATGGGGTGCTATGAGTGTTTGTTTTTGTACAGTATTTAGATTTTAATTTATGTATAAAAAGGCAACTAGATACCGTCAGTGGAAATCAAATTCCAAGACTCAACATCACATTGGCAAATGTAACATTGGTATAAACTTCCAGTTTCATTACATGGGGATGATGAAGGTCGCATCCAATCCCAGTCTGATCTCTTTTTGTTTCATTCTGGGCAACCCTCGTTTCTGGACAACCCTCTTTTGGGTCCCATTATACGTAGCATGTCATTTTTACAAGAAAAATGCACATCAAATATTAGAAGAGCCTGACGATTCGATCCTAGCAGGACCTTTCTCAAAGGCAGAAAGCTACGTTCTGCCTTTGTGAAAAGGTCCTGCTAGGATCGAGATGTCGGCCCCCCTAATTTTTGATGTTCGCTTTTTGGTCACTTTCAGTCCGTAAGCATTTTGCAACATTTTTTGCATATTACTACTGTAATACAAAATAATTTATGTGGTTTTTTTTAAAGCATGTAGATTGTAGCACATGGTATCTTCAAGACTACTTCATGTGGATAAAACTTGACAGTAAGTTTGTAGAGATTTCAGTAGTCCGATGATGCAGTAGTACATGTAATGTAGCTTTTATTTATCTTTCATATATTTTGGCAATATTGGACACAGCTTTGAGAAACAAACTGTCGAAATGAACTCGGTGCACAATTCTGATCATGGCCTGCAGAAAATAATTTGTGTATCTGCCTCGGAATTATGACCATTCTTGATGTTAATGTTACACATACAGTATGTACAGTACATGTACATGTAAACTGTGTAGTGTGGACATGATTACTTTGACCACCAATGGTAACATGGAGCTAAATTCCATGCATGATGATTACTTGTATGAGTGTGTTTGATTGTTACTCTTGCACTTGAATGGAGAACTCCTACGTTCCATTTGATTGTGGCACCACTTCCCCCAGCTTTCTCTGGCCTGGCCCAAGTAAACTGCCGGCCAGACTGCTTACTCAAGGAGGTTTTACTGCCAAATTATGCTCAGTAGCACCTTTTGGCCCCATAGTATTCTCGGCTAATCCGAGATATTCCATTCGTTACTACAAAATCGAAAAAAATCTTCAACCAATGACATGTCAGTGTGGGACAATGCGAGGGAAGGAATCAATCACTGTACATGTATACAAGCTGTAAGACAATGTACAGGTATGCATGTATACATGCATACATGTACAAGTCACATGGAACAACTGGATCTTTGAACCTTATTTATGGGATAACTGTGAAGTGTAATGTTATCGCACGGGAAAGATGGGAAAAGTCTGGAAAAGCTCTGTTCAGTGCTTTGCTGCATGCAGCAGCATCTAACCTGGGGTCAATTTCATAGAGCCGCTTAAGCGCCAAAACCTGCTTAAGCACAAAAAGTCAGGGTTGGAAGGATCCCCTTGCCAACCCAAACTTCGACTTTCATTTCCTGCTAAGTAAAGAAGAGTGGAATACAAGTCAAAAGCAATTGACATCACATCGCGGTACGGTTTGTAATCCTGCGTACACAAGGGAGACTTTTCCTGCTTAGCAGATTTTCACGCTTAAGCGGCTCTATAAAATTAGGCCCTGATATTTGATTTTGAAATCCCATATGCTTGATATCAGTGACTTAAGAACTGATCAATGTCCACTATGGCGTGCATCCAAGGTCAAATTAATGAGTGGAAGGGATCGGACAGTGTTGGGTTTGCCATTCAGTTTTTGGCGCGTCAGTATCCAGAAAGGCTGAGTATACCATTCACTATCTCATTGTAAACATTCTGTGCATTGCTTAATACTGTATGCCCATACTGTGTATTGAATACCAAGTTACCCTGCAGGATACTAACAGTGCTAGGAGTGTATACTACATCGAGTGGTAGATGCACATTGCTGATTAATAAACTGAAAATGCAGTACAATTACGCTCGACTTTGAGTCACATTTTGTCTCTGAGGTGTATACTACGCAAGATCACAACATGAACCTAGTTTCTCTTCTATTATGGTGTTTTATTTCTCTCAATAACATCTCTTTCCATTGGTAATTATTTGATCATGGCATGAGTTGAATTTCCTCCTCGAATGTCAGAGTGACTTTCATTGCATGCGGCAGCTGACTACATAATTGACAGGATGCTTCTTGCATATCACTCGGACCCAAATAGTCCTGCAAGATACCCAGCACGATGCATGTACGCGCATTTTTGTCTTCGTGTGTTCTTGTATCTTACACAACGACATGCATTGTCAGAAAAGTAAATAAGACTTAAGGCTTTGGATGGTGGGTGAATCAATATAGGAAGGTTTGCGGTGACACCATGTATCAGGTCTCTTAAAGGAAGAGGTTTGGTTCTGAAAAGAACCTCAGTGGTTACTCAACGTTTCGACCAGTATGCTCATCTCCTGATGACGGTCAGAGCATATGGTTCGAAATGTCGAGTTACCACTCAGGTTCTTTTCAGAACCAAACCTCTTCCTTTAAGAGACCTGATACATGGTGTCACCGCAAACCTTCCTATAATTATTCATCTGCAAAGTGTTGCGTTTAATCATGGTTTAACTTCGTCGGGCAATTGATGCACTATAAACGAACTGACGACACCAAGGCCGCGACGATACCAAGACCGCGATACAGACAGCGACCGTGCAACTTCAACGCACGTGGTGAGCTCTCGCGAAACGCCAATCCTTCAGGGAAGCCATGACGTCATGTCTATTGCAGAGTTGTCGGGCGTTTTCGAAATGAAGGCTTAGGTTCGGGTCATATTCACCTTGCTCGTTACAATATTACAGGCTTCTAAAACAAGCGTTTGGCCCCAGTTTCTTGGTGAATACCCTGTACCTATCAAGCCAACAAACTTCATTTTTTTCGGAAACAAACCACAAACTGGATTTTCATGTTTTGTCAGACGGAGACGAAGCGTGAGCCCGAGCCTAAGCCTCAATTTCGAAAACGGCCATGTGTGCACTAATGGAGGCGGAAACCCGACGATATGTGTACATTATGTATGAGGCGATATCAGACTATATACCTAAAGTAGATTTGTATCCAGTCGCTCATGGAGTAAAAAAACATGAACAAAGTGCTATGGAGCATATGTGCGGTTGAATTGCGAATTCAATTTACGGATTTCTCGTTATACCCCGAGCGCAGGTAGAAGTCTAGTATTGCGTAGTCGTCTGGCGCTCTGGCAGTATTTTTTTTAACAATCCCGCTGGCAAGTCATTTGCCGATAAGTCACTATAAACAACGTCTGTATATACCCAGGACCTTCGATCAATAATTATTACGATTTCTGAAGTTTGTTTTCGTAAGTTTTTCTCCTCAAAAACAAAAAGTATCAGCGAGACGGTGTGTCAGTACAGCAAAGCGTAATACCTCCGATCGCTCGACTACCAAGCGGGACGCGTATTTTTTTCCCCAGCATGGGAAAGGCCACCATTAACATAAAGGCTTGCTATTGGTTGGGTTTCTCCGTGACGCATTATTCCGCCCGAGTGTCGGTTCCATCTTTCGATAATAAATTGTCAATAAATTGATATTTCCTTCCTTTTGGGGGTCGAAAGGAACTGTCCCATACACCATGGATACACATGCATACACATGATGTTCGATGTCAATTTTATTCTTCAAGGCTCAGTGTATAGGCCGCCCGATGTATAAGCCGCGGCTTATATCCGAAAGTTACGGTGCTCATTCGAGGGGAAGAACCTGTCTGGTATTACAATCCATACGTGTGCAAGAGCCCTACATGCACGCAATGGACGAGTGCTGGTTGCATTCTTCAAAGAATCACATGTAAGTCAGTATGAAAACTAGTTGCGGTAACCGTAACCATGGAGGAATAAGGAGCAGAAACGGGCAGAAACTCACCAAAATACTGTCTGTAAATGTCCCGTCAACGTCTCCGCCAGGTTCGGAATCCGAACCTGGCGCCTCGACCAATCAGCGCTTACTCTCGTGACGTATATCCCGCACGACGGTTATTTGCTGTTTCGCAATAACAGTCCACACTCGTGGTGCGCGCGCATATCCATGGTTGTATACAGTACCAGTCGGCTCTTCACAGGACGATGACCTGCGCGCGCACCACGAGTGTGGACTGTTATTGCGAAACAGCAAATAGCCGTCGTGCGGGATATACGTCACGAGACTAAGCGCTGATTGGTCGAGGCGCCAGGTTCGGATTCCGAACCTGGCGGAGACGTTGACGGGACATTTACAGACAGTATTTTGGTGAGTTTCTGCCCGTTTTTCGGAAAAGTATTTTACCCACGATGTTTTGAGTTATCTGATCACATTCAGTATACATTTGGGATCAAGTGCATGTCCTTAGATTGTGTGTGGCGATTTTCAAAAGGGTGGAAAAAGGGGGCGATCGGGACAGTGGTGTTTCCAAAATGGTAAAAACAAAAACCTCGCTATAATTTTGTACATACGTTCCCGTAACCCTCAGGTCTCCGACCTTCGGGAGGATGAGGGTTACGGTTACCGCAACTATATGAAAACCTGCTTTTTCCTTTGCCCATGTGTAATTGTTATTCACTGGGCCCTGTGGTGGATGCATCTATGCGTGGTATCACTCGGTGCCCAAATATGACAGCCTGCACCATTTACTGCATCGTGCATGCTCAAGCTATTCAAAACTCAGCATCGGCACACGGTTAGCCGACACAACTGCACACATTCAATGGCATATTAAGGCCTTGGTAAGAGCATGTGGTAAGAGGAACTACTCCCAACATATCAAACACTGACTGCACACTATTATTAGTATTATTAAGTAAACTATAGTATAGTCTTGAAAAATGGCAACGAAAACTCTGACTTGATCGAGACTTGAACCCAAAGTATTGCTACCAGTGCTCTTACTCTTATCAATACCATATCGTGACCGTTTTATGAGCTATCCAGCGTTTGGATGACAGCCTTTTCAAATTGTCACTCTGTGTGATCCCAAAACTGTTGTAACCAGGTTTACAACATTTGGTTGCATCTGAATGGAAACAGGGGAATGATCCCCGGAGAGATATACGCCAGTTAATGATTAAGTGCTTCTGACTTGCGCCCCATCCAAGCAAAAACTACTCGACTATTTGAGAAGACTGCCATCTAAGGAATAGCTCAGGTTCTACGAGTGCTGGTACACAAAACCAGAGGTCTTGGGTTCAACTCCCAGTCCAGACCAAGTTGTCTTTGCCATTTTTCAAAACTGTTCATTTAAAGTTCAAACATTCTGTAAGTTTTTCCTTGATTTGTTTGACTAAAAAATGTGAAACGTGAGGCAATATCACGGGCACTGACTTTTCAATCCTACCAGGACATTTCTCAAGTGCAGAAAAGGTCCTGCTAGGATCGAAATGTCAGGCCACCTCAGTTAATTTTTGAGTTCTTCATTTTGGGTAATTTTTTAGCCATTTATTTAAGCAGTTTGCAACATTTTTGGTTTTTACTATAAACCATAAACTGTATTATAGTTAGCGTACATTAAATTCTAGCTATTCAGATTTCCCAGTCAGATTTTGTTTTCCTTTGGAAATAAACTGTTAGCTGTGCAAGACTGAGATTAGCTCTCTAAATGTGAGTTTTCTGGGTGTATTATCTGCCAAGAATACACAGAAGTGGCAGCCATATTGTATGACAATATGTGTAGTGTGCATGCCAGCGGCCATTAAGCACTGGTGATGGTGAGAATATTGAGGGTTTTCCCAATTCCTTCTCGTGCGTAAAGCAATATATTTCTATTAGAGGTTATTTTTTTTTTTTATCTACACAAATTTACAAAGCAGAGCTATCCTTCTTAACGGCTAATTTCACATCATGCTTTTGTTGGAGATGAGAAACCAGAGGTTGTTCTCGGCTTGAATTAAACCATTATCACCAGTCGGCTGCCAGACAGGCGACCACAAACGTTTTTCCAATCAACTTCACTATCGGCAGGTCTGGTATCAGCCTCCTCACCAACCTTAATCCGAATCAAATAATAACCCCCCCACGATCCATAAAAAAAACTGGCACTTTATCACTGACCTGTGGCCAGTTCCCTTAAGGATAAATTGTCAATACCACTCCCTTTTGGTATTTATTTAATTAGCGTTAACGAACAAAAAACAACAACAATGATCAGGCCATGATTTGAACCTGGGCCTCTCGTTTGCCATGAAAAAAAAATGTCTTTGGAGATGCCAGTCAGAAACAATTCAACTCAAATAGGAATCATGTACAATGTAAACTGCTAAGTACTACCCACATTAATTGCTGAGCTGAACACTTATGCACCTAGACGGGTTCGCATTTTGCAGTCTATGGCATGACAAGTCTTAGACGTCAACCGATGAGCAAAGACATACTGTACTCTACAAATGAACAGATAGCTTTCCTGTCCTGACTGTCACAATAGGGCCGTTCCCACTGCACCAAATAAACGCGATTATTTGGATCGCGATTTTAATCGCGATTCAAACTCCACTCTTTTCGCGTGTGGGGACACAATAAACACGATTATTAGTGGGATTTGAATCGCGATTCAAACTCCACTAAAGAGTGAGACTTTTTCAAATAATCGCGTTTATTTGCGACGCGATGTGTGTGGGAACGCTCCGCTCAAATCGCACCGTTTTGTTTTTTTGAAGCCCACGATGCATTGCGCAAGCATGGCATTTCCTGCCACCAGCTTACTGCCAGGAAGTGCAGCACAGGGTTTGTTTACTTTCGTCAGCGAGTCCTGCCATTCCCGCTTGCACGGCGCGACCACATGCTAACCACAATCGGCTCGCGTTTAATTTATTTGCGACGCGATTATTTGGCCTGTGTGGACACGACCCCCCCCCCCCCCCCCGAAAAAATGGTTTTTGAATCGCGATTCAAATCGCAATTATTTTCGTAGTGGGAACGGCCCTAACACAACCCCTGAAGTTATAAACTGGTAATGCAATCAGCCTAAAATGATTTTTTTTCCCCGGAAGAAAACAGCTTGCAAGGTGAGACCTCTGCAAGTCTTGTGGTAGCACACACCGTTCCTTTTGCACCTTGTTCAATTAGTTCTTGGAATGCATCTCAGTACTGAGCAAGCAACAATATTTTTTTGGGGAAAAAAAACAAGCGATAGGCCTTTCCCCATTGGCTGGAGTGGCTGAAGGTTATCAGTTGTTCCACAGGGTGTTAAAGAACCACAGGACAAAGCCTTCTAAAGCCGCATTTCCACTGGACTTATTTTGATCAAAGTAACCGAGAAGATGGTTACTTTTCCCATTTTAAGTCCAGTGGAAACGGCCCAGTTAAATTTCCTCTCAGTTAATTTAACCGAGCCGAATGGTTACTTTTACCGGCCAACCTCTGCCCAGTAGAAGTGACCAGGTAAGTTTAACCGAGCCGATTAGTCCAGTGGAAACGCACCACTCGGTTAAACACGACTCGGTAAAAAAACACATCCGGCCTAAGACGTAACACGTCCATGCACTGTGCACAGCGTCTGCTTTGTATCGCGCGCTAAATGTACACACGTACATTGTGTATCCGGCTGACACATGACCTTCATGAGCCGTTATATTGCCAGCTCGGTTACTTTAACCATCGTCTCGGTTAAATTTGACCAACTCGAAAGTCCAAGTGGGAATTACGGTCAAATTTGACCATTGGAAATTTAACCATCTCGTCTCGGTTAAATTTTAGTCCAGTGGAAACGCGGCTATAGAGAATAGAATCCGGGGGCGTCCAGTGGCCAGTTGGGTGGCTGGTTTGGCCGGTGTCTTCCGCCTTGAGGCGGACCGATGACCCTTGAAAGGGTCGGGTCGTTCATGTCATCCGTGGGCTCACTTGGTGAACTGGGAGGACACCCAGGCAAGGGCCCACTTGAGGTTAGTCAGCATGAACTTGAGAGCTTTGGTCCACTGCTCCTCTGAATTGAACTGGATTCTGCAGGGGGGGGAAGACCAAAAAAAAAACCAGCTGGTTGGCGAACCTAAATCATATGATCATATTGTATAGATTTTTTGGTTTGGGGGTTGTAGATGAGGTTTCTGTGATAGGGATAAAATACTTGTGGTGTAATTTCCGGGTATTTCTGCCATGTGTAGTCTACATTTGAAACCCCCAACACTGTCCCAGGTACAAAGTTTGCATTTCATAAAAAAAAATCTGTTCTTTCTATTGGTTCTGAATAGTATATCGGTCATGGTCTTCTTCATCCTTAAAGCCCCTACACAACATTAGTACGATCAAAAAACAGAATCGTTCACAGATTTACATGAAACGTATACAGTTTGAAGATGATTATAGTAGAAACCTCTCACTGAAATATTTCTGCCTAAAATGTTGTATTTTGGGAGAAATGAGTAAAAGAAATAGTTTACGTCTCACCGAGATCTAAACTATTTTTCGGAACAGTACGGCGTTGAATGCTGCATTTTCGTGAAACAAATGAAGCGGTTTCCACGATTTTCTCGAGACTCGGTTGGCGGATTGAGCTGAAATTTTCACAGGTGTGCTATTTCATGCATATGTTGGATCAGACAACGTATGGATGCTATTCTTTGACCTCGACCAATGTTGTGTAGGGGCTTTAAAGGCAATATTGGTTTTCAGTACTACTCCTGTTGCCTATTTGAAAACTAGATAACACCAAATAGTCGATCACAAAGTCATTTGTTACCACACATAATCGTAATCCAATTTGAATACCAAAAAATACCCTGTACTGTGTCTTTCCCCCTGAAAACCCAGACGTCCCCCTGCCCGGCCTTACTTGACGGAGTATGTGGCTCCGTTGCTCTTGTCCTCAATCTTGCCGCCGGACATCTTGTAGGGGAGACAGAAGCTGGTGTCTCCCCTCTCCACCTCCTCCTCCAGCTGCTGAAGACAGTCCAGGAAAGCCACCATGGCCTGGTCGAATCTAGGATGGAGGCAAGACGTGCAACACCGAGGTGAGCGGGACAATTCTGGGCTTGATCTCATCACCTCAGTAACTCTTTCGGAATTAGAGTCGTGAAATTTGTGAACCGGCACAGTGACATGACGAATATCCCACCAAAACACTTTTCGAGTAAACAACGCCTGAAGTCAAAGTATCTTCTCAATTCGATAAAAAAAATCAATTTTTGTTTTTTTGTATTTTCGGAAAGTTAATGTATTGGAGGATATTATGTCCAAAGGATTTTTCTGAAATCCGTCTCTAAATGTTGAAAAAAAAAGAGGATTTCGGGGGAGTGTTTGTGTACTGTTAAAAAAAAAAAAATGTAAAATTCCTGCCTTTTTGAATGGCCGCTTTCGAGGAGTTGAATGGTGCTGCTATATTGTGTCTGGTACCAAATGAACGAGCGAAGTCCCCTTGTACTACTTACAACAAAGTTCACACGGAAATAATTTTGATATCATTTGAAAGCTAATGGTATACTCTTTCACATCATTAGAAAATTTCAAAATCTCAAAAGTGGGGGTTATTTCTCATTATGCTGTGCCGGGTCACATTTTCGTGCTCGCGAGAGATTGGGAGAAAAGCCCTAAGATCACAACAGGGGAGTTCTAAGATGCCTTTCAATCTTATCAGTACAGTGGAACATCGCAATAATGAACGCCGATATACCAAAACATTCGGCTATAACAAACATGCCCTTTGGCTCCCGATTTTTTGTGTACAAATGTAGCCACAACTGCTATAACGAACGACCACTATACCGAAAAATTTTCATGGATCCCAGGATGTTAATTATAGCGACGTTCCACTGTAATCAGATTGCAACATCATTGTGTTCCCTCAAGTATAGTGGTCGTTCGTTATAGCAGTTGCGGCCACATTTGTACACAAAAAAACGGGAGCCAAAGGGCATGTTCGTTATAGCCGAATGTTCGTTATATCGGCATTTGTTATAGCGACGTTCCACTGTAATCAGATTGCAACATCATTGTGTTCCCTCAAGTACTCAGTCCTTAATTAGTGACTGGAGATACATTGTGTGCTAAATGAGTGTGATTCCAATTTTGTTATCAGTTTGTGTAAAAACTTATATAAAAGCCTTCCTGACATAATATATATGACTATAAATGTACAAATCTCAACAATTTAGGCAAAACAAAAAAATAGTTTCTAGCCTGCAACCCTAAAAATTTTATCGGGAAACAATGATGATAAAAATTAAATGTGTAATAAAAAAAAAATGATTTGTATAAGGCTTGACCACATGCAGATGCCTCCATATGATTGTATAAACACAAAAAATGGCCCCCCCCAAAAAAAATCCCACCTACCTACCCTATTTTGAAAAGCCATGTAATCGGAATCAGAACTTATTTTTGTTTTAGTCTTGGAAGTATTTGCATTTTGATCGTTCCAGATGTGATTAAGGCAATGGTTAATCAACTCCTTTAATCCAGGAGCAATGGATGTGGCTCCGGACTCCCGCAAGCGGAGGAAGGGAGAATGGAGGGAGGGCGATGCAGGCACGGACACTCTTACTTGGTATCCCAGAAGAACCTGAAGCCACCGGAACCGTGGAGCGGAAGCTGCTTGGACTTGTCCTGAAGAGACTCCAGGTAGGAGTGGTTGCCGCAGGGCACCAGGCGATACCTGCACAAACCAATACGGGGGTGGAAGAGGGTGACCAGCTTTAGGAACGGCTCTTAGGCCGTGTCAGAAACTAGCTTCTAAAGTTAGGTCTAGGTCTTCACCCCTATTGGAAATACACGGAGATGCGAAGGCAATAACCCTAGCCGTAGCTCTGAGAGCCCGTTATGGACACGGCCTTAGCTTGATGAGCCCTTTAGGCTGTAATTCAATTAGATCTGACTTTGGTCAACTGCTGGAGCAGTTTGTGCTTTTCATCCGCAAATGAGCAATCTTGCGTAGCACTGAGCATACAGTGGTATCTCAACGTTGGATAGGGCAAGTGCTCATTTAATTGCACTCTCACAAATGGAAGTTTATACCATAACCGTTAAAATCATGAATGACAAGCAAATCCACTGCAAACTACAGGCAAGTTGAAAAGCTCAAAATTTAGTGGGCCTGACGTTTCGATCCTAGCAGGACCTTTCTCAAAGGTCCTACTAGGATCGAAACGTCAGGCCCACTTAATTTTGAGATTTGCATTTTGGTAATTTTAGTCAGTAAGCAGTTTGCAACATTTTTGTATATCACTGCAAGTTGAAAAGGTAAGCAGAACAGTTTGAAATTTAAATCATGCAGCCCGGCTTGCCAATTGAAAAAGTAGATTGGATCAAATCATGAAAAACTAGCGAAGTAAACTTTGAATTGACAGGGATATGAACCCGGGACCTCTGGTCTTGCGTACCAGCGCTCATTCCATCTGACCTATCCAGCCCTTAGAAGGTGACTTTCTCAAATAGTCAACTAGTCTTTGGTTGGGGTGGGGGTGCCAGTCTCAAACAAAGGATACAAATCTTCTTGATCCCCTGCAATAACCTCCATCCACGTAACTTTAATCTCCCGCACTACAAAAAAAATAAAAATACAGATAATCTGGGAGGAGACGAAGGACCACCGACCTCTTGAACTTGAAGTTCATCTTCTGGGCCAGGGAGTGGAGGAGTAAGACGGTCTGACCCCAGGCCGCGTTGATCTCCGTCCACTCCACGGGAACGCTGGGGAGCCGGCCCAGACGGAAGTTGTTGATGGTACCAAAGTGGCCGTTGTGCCTACCATTGCAAAGAATCGGGTGATACATGAGCAAATCTCCCTTCACAATGAAGTAAATACAAAACAAAACTGTTGCAAACTGCTCACTGACTAAAATGACCTGCAATACATAAATCTGAAAAAGTTCGAGGGCCTAACGTTTCGATCCTAGCAGGACCTTCCTCAAAGGCAAAGCCTTTGGTAGTTAACACTGAACAAGGCCTTAACCCTTTGTGTACCATTGTCGAGTTTACACGACGAGCGCGGTGCACATTTTCTCTGGAGGATAAATAATTATGTGAGCTCACGTAATTATTTGTTCGTGTCACCTATTTCTCGTTGGAGTTACTTGGTCTTGGTATCAAATGAAAGATTAGATCATTTGTATTCAAACCCAAAAATATCATGAAAAATGGGTTTGAAAATAGCAAATTGATCAGAAAAAGAATCTTTTCTGAAGACTTGGAATAATGGGGCTGTAAATTGCTTGATGTAAGGGGATTCAATTGTAAGTTGAAACCAGAAGAAAGCCCTTGTTCTACTGAATAAAATACATGCACACGTTTTTCTTAGAAAAACAAGCCTTCATTTAGAAAATGACGTTGAATAAGAGTGCAATGAAAAGCTGCGTTGGGCTCAAAACAATTTGGTAACGGACTGTACGTTATAATTATGTGAGCTCACGTAATTATTTGTTCATGTCACTTATTTCTCGTTGGAATTACTTGGTCTTGGTATCAAATGAAAGATTAGATCATGAACGAAAAAGTTCGCACTGAAACCATTTGTATTCAAACCCAAAAATATCATGAAAAATGGGTTTGAAAATAGCAAGTTGATCAGAAACATTTTGAAAAAAAAAATCTTTTCTGAAGACTTAGAATAATGGGGCTGTAAATTGCTTGATGTAAGGGGATCAAATTTGAAGTTGAAACCAGAAGAAAGCCCTTGTTCTACTAAATAAAATACATGCACACGTTTTTCTTGGAAAAACAAGCCTTCATTTAGAAAATGACGTTGAATAAAAGTGCAATGAAAAGCTGCGTTGGGCTCAAAACAATTCGGTAACGGACTGTACGTACCGAATAAACAATGTGGTACTCAAAGGGTTAACCCAATGCACGTGTGCTTACCATATGTGGAATGTTGCATTGAAGACGTTGGTCTTGCTGAGTTGGTCCAGCTGTGTCTGGGCATACCTTAGCTGGTTGTCAATGCATCGCTGCTCGTCCTTCAAGGACAGCAACTGCTGCTTGTACTTGTTGTATTCCTTCCAGTACCTGCCGGCGCAAACCACGAGCAAAGACAATCAGTCAGGCTGTACTAGTGCTTCTGCTGCCTTTTTTTTTTTATCGCAGTGGCTATTGTTACGGCAGTCGTCCGTGCGGTTCCCTCACTTGAAAGTATTCGTCAGCATTGCAGGCTGGTTGAACCAGACTATTCGTTGATAGTCTGGTTCCAAGAGCTAACATCCTGACAAATACATTGTATTGTTAAGTAAGTCAGGGAACCATATGGACGACTGCCGTAAACACAGCCACTGCGTTTTTTCATATGTGTCTGCGTGTTGATTTCAATTTAATAGATCTGCTTGAGTGCAAAATGTCTTGATTCATTCTTGCCAGTCGGTACTTTATTTTTTTGTTTCATGCTAAGTCAAGAACAGTAGAGCATAAGTCACAAGCAATTTACATCACAATTTACATCACGCCACAAATTCATAGAGCTGCTTAAATGGAAAATGCCATTATTCATAGGACCAACGTCCCAACCATTACTTTGTACAAGTCACAATTTACAATGGCACAGACTGTACTGTTGCCGAGATCTGTAGAGATTTTTCTAAGGATAAAGCCAAATCACAAGTCTTCTAAATCTTAAAATTTAGTGGGCCTGACATTTCGATCCTAGCAGGACTTTTCTTAAAGGCAGAGAAATTGTAAGATTTGCATTTTGGTAATTAATTAGTCAGTAAGCAGTTTGCAACATTTTTGTATATCACCTTAAGTCTGCTAAATAATAACCATCAAGCTTTGTATCAATGTGATGTGAGTTTTGTTTCTGTTTCAATTGTTTGTTTGTTCCCACCCCACAGTGGTTTAAGACCCAGACATTTTTCCCAGGTTTTTAGCCCGTATTTTTGGTCATGCTTTCTTCTGACATTGTTGGACATCTGATCAAAAGTGAAAAAAATCCATTTTGATGCCTAAATCACTTTGAAATTGTCATGTTATCATCGAGACCCTTATTTTGTTAGTTAAAATCTTACTTCGGCTACAAAAAATGTTAGGTGTTGCAATGTCCCCCCCAAATTTTTTTCAATTCTAATAAACCATTTTTCTCATTTAGACATTGTTACTTTTTCACTTTATGTATAATTTAGTTTGCAGAGTATCGCCAAAGATTTGTGAAATACGCGTAAATTTAATGAGTTTATGGCGAGTTTTAAGGGAAAATGGGAAAAAACAATACGTTGCGTATTTTCTCAATCGGCCACTAACGGCCAAGGTATTTTGTATATTTTTCCTTATAAAATGATAAAGCAACTACTTGGGAATGAAACTAAAATAGCGCAAAAATCCCGCAAAGTCATCTTCGTTCTAAAAATCGGTCATTTTGCACCGACCTCACGACCAGAAAACGTGCTTCGCTGCGAGAAAAAGGGCGCCCTCTATTGACGAAATCCTTCCTTTCGTACATGTATAAACAACGTGCGTAGCACAAGACAGTCGCGAAGTGTATTCAAATTGCTGCATTGAAGACGTTAAACTTAAAGTTTCGAGAAAAGCAAAGTCCAGGTGAGTTTTAGATCAATAGATGTCATGCTGTACTGATAATAGCTTATGGATTAACTGCAGAATACTGCACTTTATATTATTTATATATTTATATACATCCCACTGTCTGTGAAACGTGTACAGTCAGTCAAGTCATTGTCTATTGTGTGCGAGTACAGTCAGTCAAGCACAACATCGTGTGGGAGAGGCGAGTGGCGGGGTATTCTGCAGTAGTGCCGTAGCTTAATTCTTTCCAAGAGGAATAGCTTAACTCAATAATACAACTTATAATTATTTGCATGGTTCGAGACATGTAGCACTGTGGGACAAGATTGTTTGTTTTTTTCATATCGCAAGGGGGGGGGATGCATTATTAGTTTAATAACAAATACCTATCCAAGAGTAAAGCACGGCCATCTCAAACCTTTCTTTTCACTTTTTCATTTACTATTTAGCCACAATGGCCCAAGCTGAAAACAAAGGTCCGTCAAAGCGTGAAGTCTTTGAGAAGTATCTTAAAGGAAAGCGAGGGCACCCTGCTAATACCGGCTTCACGAATGTTGCCAGGGAAATCATAAGTGATTATAGCTTATCTGGGCCACAGTGTACCGAGGAGAAAATAACGCGTCGCATCAGAAAATTGGACATTGATGTGAAGAAAATGAAAAAATCACTAAAGCGACCGTCAGGAAAAGCCAAATTTGATGAGCTCCTGGAAGAACCGTTTGTTGTCGTTGAAGAATATTCTACCGGGCTACCAGACACATCTTCACTGACTGTGTTGGATGCACTTAATGTTTCATCTGTAACAGTTGGCTCACAAGTTGATATTGAAGAACTTGAAACGGAGTGTGAACACACGACAGTTCCTCTTGATGAATTAGGCAGACGTCAGCAGTTCCGTCGAACAAATGCTCTGCTGGAAGAACTGCGACAAGAGGCTGACGACAACGGTGTTTCTCCAACACAACTCTTGGGTTTTCTTCTTCACAAAGAAAACTATGTGAGAAATCGTAAAATTGCAGATGTTGGAATGAAATTGTTTAATAACACACCGGTTGTTAATGAGTTACCTGAAGACAAGGGACTTTACTTTCTATCAACATACAACCTGGGAAGAACCGCTTATACAAACATGAGGAGAGACCTGAAACAATATGTTACATTTCCTGCTCACTATAAATTAATGGGAAAAAAACGTGAAATAACACCGGATCTGAATCGTTACAGCATGGGCGACTACGAAGGTGTAACAGCTTCCTTAAAACAATCGTGCAGTCTGCATATGCAACGATTCATTGAGGCTCATCAACCGATAATTGAATCAGCAGGACACTACATAGTGAAATGTAAAGATGGCTTGGATGGCTCGGGTCGTCATGCCATTTATCACCAGACGGCTCAGACTCGGACATACAGCATGCTTCTCTACATGTGGATACCGCTTGAGATCTACAGAGAAGATGGGTCCTCTGCATCAAGCTCATCAATGGCGTCGGGTAGGCCTATTGATATATTCCAAAATCAGTCATGGATATTAAAAAGAGGTTAACTTTTAACGACCACGATTACTATTGATCATCACAGCGAAGTTATATATAGATTTTAGGTTTGTCATCCTAAATGTTTAATACAATTTGTAATTCTTTATATTTTTGTTTATTTGGGTCAATAGTTTGGAAAGAAGGAACACCAAACAGTCCTGAAGCTGCTATCCCCCTGCTCCTTTTGAAAGGCAAGGAGGATAGAGAACTTCTAGAATCAATCATTCCGGGGATTGAGGAGGAAAAGGCAGCTTTGTCTAATGATGGTATCCATGTAGATGTCTGTGAGAAACGGGCCCATTTCAAATTTGACTTTAATCTTACTATGGTGGATGGGAAAATGATTAAACTGCTGACAGGGAGAGGAGGAGCCTTCTGTGTTCTTTGTCCTGCAAGTCGAGAAGAATGCCACAACTTGCAAAAAATTCATGAAGGATTTCCAATCGGGGAGGTTACCAACGAGAATCTCAGGAACCTCTTCCAAGACCTACAACAAGAAGGGCAAATCAAGACCAAACCTGGGGACTATAGTAAACGTCTAGGACTCACACAAAAGCCCATAACCACCAGTGACATCAAGGTTTTTCCAGTTTTACATGCCACTCTCAGAACAATGGACTGGATTCTGAAGACAATCTACCATCTGGCAGCTGGAGTTAGAACGTGGAGAGAAAACTTTCTAAATGAGGAAAAAATTAAAAAAGCCAAAGACAAAGTGAAATCCCACATCTATGGGAAGACTGGCATCAGAGTTGATGAGCCTGACCCAGTTGGTAAAGGAGGCACTTCTACAACCGGGCCCATATCCCGACGATTAATTCATGAAAGAACTAATCGGCAAGCTCTGATAGACTGTATTCCTGAGAAAGGGGACGACCGCAAGCAGCTTGCACAAGTAATTCAGAATATGTCTGTCATCCTGCGTCTCGTATCCTGCACGGAACAAATCAACCCCACGAAACTCGATGTGTTGTGCAAAGACACCAGCCGCGTTTTCCTGGATCAATTTCCAAACTTCAGATTTTCCTGTTCAGTGCACCAGGTTCTTGCTCACAGCGCAGAATTAATTGATGCCAATAAGGGCCATGGGTTGAGACCCTATCAGAGGAAGCACTGGAAAACAACAACAAGAACATTCGTCGCTACCGTGAGCAGCTCTCAAGAAAAACTAGTCAGGAGGACAATCTGGTTGATGTATTCCATCGTCTTTGGGTGAAGTCGGATCCCGTAGTACGTTCATTTCGACATACTGCAAAGTGCACATATTGTGATGGCGATCACAACGTTCGCTCTTGCCCGAAGAGAAAAACGGATTTCACAATGACCACCGAAGATGAGTTGTATAACTCTTTCCTTCAGTAGGCCCAGAGGAGGTAAGTAGCAAAGCATTTAAAACTAAATATTTGAAATTTAATGGCATTTTTGTTTGAAAAGAACAATGATAGTCATACATGGACGAACCTCTATAGATACGCGACACACCGTTATTTTTCGAAAATAGGGAAATAAATTTACAAATCCATTCTAAATAGTTATATATATTTTCTAAAGTCATCAGGATTTTCAAAAAGCCACATGGCTGCATTTGGATTCGCAAAATGCTAAATGACCGTTCCCGAGTATCAACGCGAATTATTCGGCAGTAAAACTGCGGAAGGCGTGTCAATAGAGGGCGCTAGTCGTGTCATAGATTTTGAAAATACGCGCTCCGACTGGCAAGAGCCACGTAATTTGCACGTACGGACGAATTGTGAGCTATTTTGTGGTCGACTGAACATATTCTAGCTTGTTTGTATTGGTATATTTCCGGTAAATACATGAACACTGGCAATGTCTGGGTCACATACAGTTTTAAACCACTGTGCACCCCCCCCCCCTCCAAACCGCACCTTTCCTCCTCTGCATCCAGCTCTTCCAGCTCCTTCTTCTGGGAGCGGGTCTCTTCAGCAATCTTCTGCCGTTCGGACTCGGTCTCGTCCAGCTGTTTGATCAGCTCTGCTTCGCTGGCTTTCAGCTTTCAGGAAGATTGGAGAAGACAAGCTTGTTTTACATTTCCAAACAGGTACATCATAATTAGGTCAAAGCATTCCTCTTCGACAAAAAATTGGTCACTCTGAAGATAAGAAGACTGTTCATTTACGATTACTTTGCAGTTAAAGCCTCAACACACTACGCATGAAATAGCACACCTGTGAAAATTTCAGCTCAATCCGCCAACCGAGTCTCGAGAAAATCATGAAAACTGCTTCATTTGTTTCGCGAAAATGCAGCATTCAACGCCGTACTGTTCCGAAAAAATAGTTTAGATCTCGGTGAGACGTAATCTATTTCTTTGACTCATTTCTCCCAAAATACATCATTTTAGGCAGAAATATTTCAGTGCGAGGTTTCTACTAGAACCATCTTCAAACTGTATAAGTTTCATGTAAATCTGTGAATATTTCTGGGTTTTTTATCTTACCAATGTTGTGTTGGGGCTTTAATGAAAATAGGCTGACTATTTATGACTTTTGTTAATTTTTTGGGAAATTGTTTGAATTTTCATATATTTAGAAGGCCTGACATTTTGATCCTAGCAGGACCTTTATCAAAAGTAAAATGAGATAGGTCCTTCCAGGATCAAATTTTGGGGTTTTTTTTGGCAACATTCTTGTATGCTACTTCCTTGGATTGTTTACGTTTGAATTGGAAATTCCAACTGCTTGAGCTTCAGTTCCTCTCTCACCATTTCTATCTCTGCTTCAAGGGCCGCCTCATCCTCTTCGTCCTCCCCTTCAGTCAGCTTCTCCAGTGACTCCCTGTAGTGCTTGCACTCGTCCTCTGTGATCTTCAGCTGCTGGTCCAGCTGATCCAACAGGGAGTCTGTGCATTCCTGAGGCCAAGGAGAGAGGAGGTACAGAGGTCAGCTTCGGAGTGATGGGAGAGAGGGGGGAGAGGAGGGGGAGAGAGAGAGGGGGAGGGAGGGAGGGAGGGAGGGAGGGGGGAGGGAGGGAGGGAGGGGGAGGGAGGGAGGGGGAGGGAGGGAGGGAGGGAGGAAGGAAGGGAGGGAGGGAGGGAGGGAGGGAGGGAGGGAGGGAGGGAGGGAGGGAGGGAGGGAGGGAGATACAGAGACACAGAGAAAGAGCGAGACAGACACAGAGAAAGAAAGAGAGAGACAGAGAAAGAAAGACTGAGAAAGAGAGACAGAGAAAGAGAGAAAGAGACAGAGAAAGAGATAAAGAGACAGAGAGAAAGAGACAGAGAGAGGGAGGGGAAGAGAGAGAGAGAGAGAGAGAGAGAGAGAGAGAGAGAGAGAGAGAGAGAGAGGGAGAGAGAGAGAGAGACAGACAGAGAAAGAGAGCCAGAGACAGAGAAAGAGAGAAAGAGAAAGAGAGAAAGAGATTGAGATAGAGAGAAAGAGATTGAGACAGAGAGAAAGAGAGACAGAAAGAAAGAAAGAAAGAAAGAAAGAAAGAAAGAGAGAGAGAGAGAGAGAGAGACTCACCTCGCACAAGGGATGATCAATGTCTGAATGTCCTGACATGATGTCAAACAGCTGGCTAGCAACCTGGAACGACAATGGAACAAATCTTAATCAGGGACTACCGGCATGATCAGGGTTGTCGTCAATCCCTGTGAGCACGACTCCTAAATCCACGGTCGGCGATCCTTGACAGGCTGTCCATGGTCAGCCCTCCTGTGGCAACAATGACCGTCTTCGACTGGCCTTTGCTCGTTTAGTCAAATGTTAAAGGAGACGTCCTCGTTCTTGCTGGCACAGTGGGAGCCATTACCTTGACTCTGTGGCTGATATTCTCCATGCGGCTACTGGCTGCCTCCCCAAGGAGTGTGAACTCCTGACCACTGTCCTGCGAGGGAAACCTGAGGACGAAACAAGTCTGCGGTTAAAGCCCCTACACAACATTGGTCCAGGTCAAAGAATAGCATCCAACATATGCATGAAGTAGCACACCTGTGAAAATTTCAGCTCAATCTGCCAACCGAGTCTCGAGAAAATCATAAAACCGCTTTATTTGTTTTGCGAAAATGCAGCATTCAACGCCGTACTGTTCCGAAAAATAGTTTAGATCTCGGTGAGACGTAAACTATTTCTTTTACTCATTTCTCCCAAAATACAACATTTTAGGCAGAAATATTTTAGTGATAGGTTTCTACTATAGGCCCCCTAACCATCTTCAAACTGTATAAGTTTCATGTAAATCTGTGAACATTTCTGGTTTTCGATCTTACCAATGTTGTGTTGGGGCTTTAAAGGCCCAATACAGCATTGGGAAGATCGGGAAACTTTGATATCCACAGATTTCCTGCCAACCAAAGAGTGCGCATGCGTGGGTTTCCGGTCAATGTTTGCAAAACGGTGGAAAGGTCTATATGTACCTGACAGGCTGTATTTGCTTCCGTGAGACTCCATCGCTTTTGTCCAGGTCAAAGGGCTCTGCACTGTCCGTGCTCTGGAGGAGAGGAGTGGCTTTGCCTGAGCTGGCCGTCAGGAGAGGAGCTTCAGAGAAATGGAAACAAAAAAGGATACAACGTCAACCCTGACACTGCTGAACAACCACACTCAGGCTGTTCATATGCAGGGCTCGACCTTAGCACTAGCCCGGCGGTCATTGTCTAGTAAAAACAGCTGCGGGCTAGTAAAATGACTCACTAGCCTGGCGAACTAGTAAAAAGTAGACAGAGGTGTGGCGGCAAAAAATGATGCCAAAAAGGGCCCATTGTTCTAAGCTGAAAAGAGTTTTTGTTTAGAATGTGGACTAAAACTCCATAAGCTCAGTGCAGGATTTGGCAGGATTCAGGCAATGGTCCACAGTAGGCAGTAGTGCAGGATTTTGCAGGATTCAGGTCACATGGAGCTTTGAACAAGGTAGGATTGCAGGATTTAGCAGGATTTAGGCAATGGTCCACATTAGCCAGTACTGCAGGATTTGGCAGGATTCAGGTCACATGGAGCTTTGAACAAAGTAGGATTGCAGGATTTTGCAGGATTCAGGTTATATCCTACAAAAAAAATGGTTTAAAGGGTTAGGGTTACTTTATGAGCCCAATACTATAGAGGGATTTGTCACTAACGAGCCAACAGGAAGTGTTTGAATTGACCCCTGACCTGTGAGGTCAATGTAGGTCTGGCTGTCCAGGGAGCTGAAGGAGGGGTCAAGTTTGAGGGGCTGACAGCATCGCTGGCACACAAAGCTGACGTGGGTGGTGGCCACCCCAGACCGCTGCGAGTCTGAACTATGACTGCTGCTAGACATGATGGCACATGGCAGTTACACGCAGAGCAGACGCATTTCTGGGGAGTTCAAAAACAAAGTCAAGGAAAAGTGTCACAACATGATTATCAACTTATCAAGTTCAACTCAAATTATCAAAGATGCAAAGCTTAGACATCTTGAGCTCGAGGGCCTGAAAATTGAATTCTAGCTGAACCTTTCTCAAACTGTTGAAGGCAGATGTCTACCAGTGAGGTAACCCTTGCTCCTGCAGTCCTGCTGTGGTAGTTCCACTTCCAGGAGGATCAAAATGCCAGGCCTGTTAAAAAAAAACCTAAATCTACTATCTAGCGTTTTTTAAGAGTTGAGTTGAAAACAATTCACAAGCACATTAAATTTTGTGCGACCAAGGTAAAACTAAAACCATGTACACTTAGTACTGGTATTAATTACTTAGTAGTACTAGTACTACTAGTACTAGTAGTCATTAGGACTAGGAGCCAAGTCAATTGGTAGTCAAGGGTAAAAAGGGCCAGTCAAAATTGACATCCGGCTTGCTACACAACTTTTGTTATTATACTTACTACTTAGCCAATTAACTATGGTCAGTGGCAAAATAGTAAGGAAGCATAACAGTTACAATAACATTTCAAATTCAAGTTGTTTGCCAAGATCAAATCGGACAAAAAAATAGAATGCTTGGAAAGGACCATTTAAATTCCTAAAAATGCGAGACATAAAATACAAGCCATACAACTTTTTAAGGCTGTAAGCTGACAAGTGATGTCAAAGTCAACTTCGCCTGTCCGGAAACAGGGCTAGGGTCTTGAACATACGTGACCCGAATCATGCTATGAACGAGTGAGCCTTTCGTTAACAGATCGAGAACTATCTCGTAAGTTTTCTATTTGTTTTTAATGGCCGATACTTCAGGTTCCAAACGCTTACCTCATCACGACAATCGACCCATCTTGTTTGGACCATACAGTGGTGAAACGATCAAGGGTAAAATAGGCGACCGATTGGTAAACCGTTGTAGTGTAATGACATGTAATGTAATACAGTGACCCCAACATCACAACATCATTGGCATATTATTGCCGTCAAACGAGGGCGCTTTCTCTATTGGGCACTATCTGGGCTCCAGCCGGGTAGGTCATGAATAATTCAACATTATGACGTATATGAATAATGTACATTACTGCACGATATACAAATAATAATATCCGCTAATACTTAATTTTTCCAAAAATATATATTTTTATTTTTTACTTTTAATCGAATTGTTAAGATACTTTAGCTTCAGGCGTCGATCGTTACTCGAAAAGTGTTTTGTGGGATATTCCTCATAAGGTCGTTGTGCCCGGTCACATAATTATTCACTTCACTTCTACGTCACTTTGTTGAATTATTCATGACCTATCCGGCTGGAGCCCAAATAGTGCTTCCTCATCAACAACACCATTGGCATATTGCCGTCCAGCGAGGGCGCTCTCTATTGGGCCGGTCACTGGCACGTAGGAAGGAAGAAGAGGCACCTGTATGTTTTCCGTCGTCAGGTTCCGTTTGTTCGTTACCTGTTCTTCTGGTGAGTCCACGTGTACATTCTTTGGCCTTCTTGTCAGAAGCACTTGTTGGTGTAGAATTACTGGCTGGTAGTCCAATAGAATTCTCGTAGAAATCCTCCACTGTGGGACTGGGATTTACGAAGGTAGAATTTGTGGGAGCGTCACGTGTTGTGCCTGCCTTTTAAAAGCTCCATGGTGTAGCTGATATAATTTTTTATCGGTAGCCACCGCACTCAGTACTTAGTGAGTAAACATCATCCCATGCATTCCGTCCTTATTATTATTGGTTGCATGTCCATCGATGGCATGTTGCACCACAGTACAGTACGGCACCTCATTAACGTAGCTCATTTAATGACACGCCGTGCATTTGGCACAAGATTAAGCTACCTTACATAATACATATCACTACCACTAGTACCACCAGTACTAGTACTGTAGTAGTAGTATTAATAATAGTAAATACCAGTAAGTATGAGTATTATTAATAATGATATTAGAAATATTATAAAGTTATTACTTTTTATTACTATTAGTATTAGTATTATATTACTAAAATTGGCGATTACATACTAGTATTGGTATTATAGTATTATACTATTACTTAAAAGGGCGATTGTAACTCCCTTTTTTCAAATTTTGAGGGGGTCGAGCGATAGTACTCACTTCTCCACTGGCACTAGCTACTACTTCAAGTACTACCATTAAATATTCCTCCATGGTACTACCATGGACCTATAAAAAGGGATAGCTCCATGGTAGTACTACTGAGTACCGACCCCTGATGTAATACTATTACTAGTTAGTAATTTAGTACAAAACTAGTAAAGTAGTAGTAGTAGTAAATAATACTGATCTAGTGATACTACATGTAGTACTACTAGTTAGTAAAGATGTACAGTCATGTATAGGGTACGTGTACATGTATCTGATGTATGTCAAATGTGTGAAATGATACAGAATTTAGCTAAACGTGTTTTCAGTGCCCAGTTAAACCATAGAGCAGTGTTGGGTTGAAAAACAACTCACAAGTACAACTACAAGATTTTATCATTATTTTTTATGTTATTGTGGAATGTGGAGATTACCCAATAATTTAGGAAAGATTTTAGTTTAATAGGCCTACATAAACAGTAAAAGGATGAAAATATCCTAAACCGATAATAGACCACCAATTGTTATGTAGACACTAGTTTTTTTCTGAAATTTAGTGGGCCTGACATTTCGATCCTAGCAGGACCTTTCTCAAAGGCCTTTGAGAAAGGTCCTGCTAGGATCGAAACATCAGGCTCACTAAATTTTAAGATAAATTGCACTTCGGTATTTTTAGTCAGTAAGCAGTTTGCAACATTTTTTGTATATCACTTTTAGTTTTTTCTGGTACAACCACAAAAAGTGAACTTTTAGTTTTTCCCAAAATCATGATTGTGTTGGGTCTATGTCTGTATGTGTGGGTGTGGCACATAAAGTTGTATGTGGTGAAGGTTTGTAAGTACCGGTACTGTATGTATCATGTCTAAGACTAGATTACACCCTTGAATCATCTCTGCATTATTTCAGTGTAGGCTTTTATTTTTCCCTGAGGTTTTCTGACAATGAGTGAATACATGTAAGCGAGGCAACTGACCCAAAAGTATCTGGTGAGACCCCTCCCATGTATGTACATGTATGTTATGCACATGTACATGTACATGTATGTACATGTACATGTACATGTACATCACGTACAATACTACAGTGCATGTACAAATGTACATGACATTGTGTACATGTCCACACTACACAGTATGTACACATACATGTACAAGTACATGCATACATGTAGTACACATGATGTACATGTACCCATAATATACCTGATCATACGTGATCATCATGGAGGAAGTAGCTTCCTTCATGATTTTACATTTTGTATTGAGTGCCACATAATTATGGTGTTTTAAATGCATTCAGAAGTACACATGTACATATACATGTACGTGTGCACTTCCTTAGGATTGGCTCATAAACCTTTCTTTTTCTTTCTCTATCCCCCGGGGTCCCCTCCCCCTTAAAAAAAGAAGAAGAAAAATAAGGAAACCAACTTGAATGTGTAGTACATGTAGTAACGTTTGCCTCGTGTGCACAAATATACATGTATCCGATTTCCCCCGCCAATTTATAATCACTAGATAGGCCTAAATGCCAAGTAGATTAGAAGGAAAGAGTCAACATGGGTAACCATGGTACTGTTTGACATAACTCAGTCATTTCTATCAGTAAACATATACGTGTACAATGTACGTAGGCATGCCTCATACTCATTCAGTCAGCTCTGTGAAAATTATACTCGCATGGTGGCAGGTACAGGCACAGTGTAGTGCCAGGTACTGTGCTGTATGTAAGACACTGGGTGAGTGCAGTTTTGAATTCTGTTGAATCTTTGGAAGCTGGGTACGGACTTTGCTTTCAGCAGAGCTACATGTATGGAGGAAAGAAATTACCCTTTGTGGTAGACAATGGTGGAACTGCGCACTGATATATAGACAAGGATGCACCACTTTTCCAGGTGACAAGCCAGGCCACTAGATTTTAACTTCAACTCCCTCCCACCACTTCAATTTTCCAGCTCTCCTGCATTTTGTGGTAGGCTAATTTTTATTTTTTATTTTTGTACGAATGGCAAAATTCACCTCACCAGATGCATCATCACCATAACACTTACAGTGTACATGCTGTATGTTGTGGTACCGGTACATGTAATTTGGGGTTTTAGGTAGAGTTAGGGGCTCAATTCAGGCTAAGAGAGCCCTTGTTTGGCCCACTGTGGCATTATCGTTGGTTTTTGACGTCACTCATGTTCTTTTGGTCTAACATGTTTCTCGTAACACTTACAGGCAAAAGCAAAAGACTGCTTGATAAGGTTTGCATGGTGGAAAAACTAATAGTGGAAGGTTTGCGGTGACACCATCACCATGTATATCTTCTCTTTCAAGAAGTGTGGCTCTGAAAAGAGCCGGTAACTCAACGTTTCGGGTTGTGTGTACTCTTCCCGTTGTCTAGAGGGACAGCGTGTACACCAGTTACACACTACCCGAAAGTTGAGTTACTGGCTATTTTCAGAGCCACACTTCTTGAAAGACAGAATGCTGCTTACAACATATTACACTGAGTGTATATTTTATAGCTGGCAAGGCTGAACCAGTTGGGGATTGGCCTCAAGTGACCTGAGACATTTTCAGCTATAATTTGGCCACCATTAAATTTGAATCCTACATATTTACATGTATATGTATATTTCCATACATGTACAGTGCAGAGTATCTACAATACTACATGTACATTGACATCCATACATATTGTCATCCTATGCCAGTAGTGGTAAATGTAGAAAGATTCAATTGTTTTTCTAAATTGCTATTGGTCCTAGTTTTCCTGCAAGAAGCAAAATTACATACACTCCACTCCAGCTCTTACAGTAGGGTGTAGTACACGTACATGTACTGTACATTGTACATGTACACGTACATGTATGGCACAGTATACCATCACATACACGTACAGTATACACGTAAACAAAATACATACAAATTGTACATTCATGAAGGCCAAAAACTGAAATAAAACATGTTCAACATGTACACGTATGACAAACCATGATTGATTGTTACAGTCATGCATGGGTAGACTTGCGTGTACAATGTACATGTAGGACTGTACATGTAGTTGCCCCCCCCCCCCCCAGCAAGAAATGACTACCGGTATTGACTGATTTTTGTTTGGTCCAGCGGTCAAGGTCTTTGGCAGATCAACACTGTAGTTTTGTACAGAGATATACCACGATACACGTCGCTGCAGTGAATGGAAACGTGAAATACATGTACCTACATGTATTCTGGTCTTTGTGTAAAAACTAAAAATATATCCCACATGAACATGGACAATGGTGTTTAGTACTGTGTGCAAGTGCACACGTGCATGTACTGTAACCAAATGAATGGCACTACTACATGTACCATGTATTGAATTTGAGAAAATTCAAATCCAACTATTTTAATGACTTTACCAGCACTAGTGTAGCTTTGCTTGACTCTCATCGTAATCAGATCCATTGATTTGATTCCAGCACTTCATTGACAAAGCCAAGAGTCAGTTCTGTATGGATACATGTAGACATGTGTACATGTCTTTTAAAGGTACATATCCATACATGTACATGTACAGTGGAACGTCGTTACTATACATGTATATTTTAATGAACATTCCGGGATCCATGAAATTTGTTTGGTAGGCTTATACTAGCGGTCGTTTGTAAATACATGTACCGTACATGTAGCAGTTGCTGCAACATATTTTGTACACAAAAATCGAGAGCCAAAGGCCATGTTTTCGTTTAAATAGCCAAATGTTTGGTACATCGGCATTCGTTATAGCAACGTTCCACTGTACAGTATGTAATTCTCCGTTGGCATACATGTGTACGTTTGTGCCCTGTCTCATTTTTTTGATGGTTATTGATTTATTGCCGTAATCACAATTTACACATGACAGTCCTGCTGTGTCCATCCAACTTGTAACTTGTACTGTACATGTACATGTACATGTACACTGGGCCTAAGAACAGACCATAGGATGCTTGGATGATAGTGTATACTGAACAAAAATAGGCATAGCATAATGTACATGTAGTTCTCTCCAATGCACTGTTTTTTCCCAAAATGCTACGTGGAAAAATCATGAATCAATTGAAATGATATATTTATTTACATACATGTTTGGGATACAATTGTGACATGGGAGGTCGATTGACCCTTCCGATGCAGAAGAGCTTAACTTTAAAACAAAACAATGGCGTTTGAGAACACATCTACATGTAGTAGTGTAGTAGATTGAGGACATCGGTTTTATCCCTTCGGATACAGTGTACGTATGTATACTGTCTAGACAATACATTATGTACAGTATATTGATTTAGTTTTTGGTTTTTTTACACAGGTCTGTGTTCGTGTAACTGAAAACCTCTGGTTTAGGCCTATGCAATATCTACTGTTACATGTTTTTTGTTAGATTTAGTCATAAATTGTATTTTTTATAATTATTATAAATGATCCTGTTGTGAAGTAGCCTACATGTATTCTTTTCAAGTGTTAAAACAAATCTGTATTCACAATCAGACATTGCACATAATATGTCATGTATACAGTACATGTACAACTACATAACTATCATATCCATTGCTCTTTTAAAAAAAGTTAATAATTGTACGTATTTAAAGTCAGATTAATACAGGTGAACCTTATCACATCGAAAGCCGAATTGGTTAATTTATGCTGCAGCTAACAGTAGTCATGTGAATTACATGTAATTAGTGGATCCCATAAAGGACATAATGAACGTGTACGTGTACACAAGGCACTGCACATGCTTATTGTAGCCAGAATTTCAGAGTGTGGTTTGACTGGTTTCCATGGTAACACTACGTGGCTGTTTTTGCTAGCAGGAGCCTATGCATACACTGTAGGCCTGCATGCACTCGGTGATCCGTCCATTGATCAGCTCGGAGCTCCACCCACTTTGTGTACAGTGAGCCAGTCACCGCGGCGATCACGGCTAGAGGCTCCCTCTCCTTCTCCCCCCCCCCCCATCCCCCCATCCCTGCTACATGTGTATATATAACGCTGAGGAATACTCATAAGTGCTCATCTCTGTTTTGTTGTTGTTTGCATCTGTTGTTGTTTACAGCAGCCAGGATGACAGAGTTCAGTCCGAGGCCCTGCGTTCTCTGCGGACCCTCTGGATCCGGCAAAAGCACGCTGATCAAGAAGCTCATGCAAGAGTACAAGGACTACTTTGGTTTTTCAGTCAGCCGTAAGTAGAACCAATTGTGCGCAGTGTCAGACAAAAAAACAAAACACCAGTGCTAAGTACTACAGTAGTTGTTGGCATTGTCAGTTACCGGTCTATAGGCCTACCCTACATCATGTAAAAACCTGAACGTTGTTTGACTTAGCCAGTTTAATTCTGAATGTTGGCTGTTTCTATGTGCAGCACAGGTCGTGTGACGTTATCTTGCAACTTGGTTATCTTGTATTTGATGCCAAGTTACACCTTTAGTCCTTTAGTTCAACATTTGGTACTGTTCAAGCCTCGCACTTGAGTGTTTGTTAAACTAGCCCACCGGGCTAGTAAATTGTGTTTTTTACTAGCCCGCAGCAAGTTTTACTTGCCCTGTATAATTGATATTGAATTTAACACAAGGTTATTAGGTCAAGTAAAACAAATTATTAGTTTTTACTTTCTCATCCCCGCCCGCATTGTTTTTTGCCGCCACACTGCTGTCTACTTTTTACTAGTCCACCGGGCTACAATGTAGCAAAGTGGGTCATTTTGCTAGCCCACTGGACAATGACCGTCGGGCTAGTGCTAAGGTCGAGCCCTGGGCCTGTACAGTGTATATCATACACAATTTACCTTCCTAATACTGTGTTTGCTATCAATCTCTGTCCATGTACATGGATGTACATTGTACATGTACTGCAGGCAGCAAATTGTTGGATCGCCATAGAAACTTGACCCACGCCATGAGAATGACCACCTCACACCAGGCCACTGTTGTACCCATAATCACCACGCAATTTTTATTTTTTTTCTTCAAAACATTGTGCCATTTTTAATATCCGCTTAACAATCAGGAATGTGTACATGTGAAATGAATCAACAAGTGTACACTTAAGGTGATATACAAAAATGTTGCAAACTGCTTACTGACTAAAATTACCAAAATGTAAATCTCAAAATTTAGTGGGCCTGATGTTTCGATCCTAGCAGGACCTTTCTCAAAGTTTCGATCCTAGCAGGACCTTTCTCAAAGGCAGAGTACACTTGTGCAAAAGTGCTCGTCAAACCTGGCACAATCGGATGTGGCTCTTTTTGTCGTGCCAGTTGCTGCATACTGTTTTGTGGTTACCTTAAAAGAGGCCTGTTAAAATTTTGGACAATAGTGGTGCCAGGAATTGGAGTCTTTCTGAGGGCCCTGTGAATAGCAACAGAACCACTCACCAGCACTCTGAATTTGCACATGTAGTGAAGGCAGCAAGGCACTGGTGCAATGTGGTTAATATGCCTGTAGCCAGCGACTTTAAATAGTTCCACAACCGTAAACTTTCAAACAAACAAAACTGGCAGGCTTGCATTTTAATCAAAAAATATTCAATCCATGTATTAAAAAAAACAAATCTCTTTGATTGTTAGTTTGGTTTTTTACAAATACCTAACAGAAAATAATTTGACCAAAGAAAAAGTGTTTCAAATTGCTTAAATGATCTAAATGCAAACTTATCCGGAACAAAATCACGGGGTCTGAAGTCTGAACTGAAGTTTCAATCCAAGATGGAACTACACTGTATCTCAATTCTGCCTTCAAGCAAGGTTCTACTGGGATCAAAACATCAAGCCCTTTGTCTGCTCAGATTTCATGCAGACCGCCGGCTTCTTTTTTTCTTCCAGAAAGTGTCAGTTTGTTAAGCAAATACATGTAACGTTATTGGTGATTGCTCCTGCAGTATTTTATCAAGTTGATATCCTATTGAATGGAGCTTGCACGTCATGTGCTGACAGCGTAGGAGGAAATATTTTCCTCTGATAGAAGGAATGTTTCCTTGCCAGATTCTGGTCAAGGAAAATTCTTGGGTATCACAGATGATACGTGAGTAAATGTAAAAAATGCCTGAGCTTGTTGCAACATCTGGTCATGTCTCATTTCCATTCCTACACTGTACACTCTAAATTGGCTAGGTAAACATGATGAGCTATGTACTCTCACTCTTACCATTGACGCTGTCAAGAAAAAAACTTGTGTCAAAACTACTGTAGTCCAAGTTGAAATGTTGCTGTCAATTTTTTATTTTTATTTTATAATTGAATTAGACTCCCGATACAAGCTTCCCTTGCTTTCATTATAGACCCTTCTTATTTGTCCCCTCCATTATTTTATCTTTTAGTGTTTGTCCTTCGTCTAATTATATGTTGTCAACTGAATTCCTTTATTCAGCAACTTAAACATTGTGTTCTCCCCTGTTATTATTATTTCAATGTAATTGTCATTAATAATGATTAGTGTAAACTTGTACTCTACGTTAGGGGGTCTCTTACCTACATGTACAAGCTTTGCTTTATTGAGACCTCCTCCAGTAATTGTTTATTAATTTGCTCACTGCCTCACTACATGTACATGTATGTAGGGGCCTACCAGTACATGTGTTATTGCTCTGTTGAATAACTGGGAAATAAACTGAACTGAGCTAATGCCAAAATGCTACCTGACTTTGATGACCAAAAAGCGAATCTGAATACAATGGCGTTCAGACTAATATCAAGTCCTGGTTTTTTTTTACCTCAGGATCTTCGGATTTTGTTCTAAGCTTTTCAGTGAGTCGGTTAGGTGTGAGGATTATTGGTCTTCAAAATTTGTAGTCCTGGAAACTACAACAAACTACATGTGCAACATGTACAATGGCTTAATCACAAGAGGACGTCAGCCGAGCTAAAATAGATTGCGTATCTAGGGACGCTGAATGGGGGGAGGGGGGGGTCACAGGTCAACTTACATGTATGTACACACGTGAATACAATGTACTTCTTTTCAGCAGGCTGCACATATTGTACACCCTGTATAACATGTCCGGCGAGTTGTGAACTTGTGACGCATTAACATGCTTAAGAAGAAAGACAATCTGAATGAAATTGTGGCTGTTCAAACAAAAACTGATATCCATCACCATTCTTCCCCAAAGAAGTGTCTTGCCTTGCGCAGGGCAAGAAAAAGGCTACAGTACACATGTATGTGCCGCTGTACTGTACAGTACTTGTAAACTATGTCAATATTAATGTGCACTCAATGTCTTCACTTTAAGACATCAAAGCTCACAATATGTAATGGTCACTAAGGCATGCACTTACCGGTAAGATGAGTGGCTAATATTGCTCCAGTACCCAAAGTTTCTTTGCTCTCTGCATCAGTTCTGTTTAAAGCATTTTACAAAGGTACATTGTACATGTGTATATCTTCTGGTGCACATGTACATGACACGTATCTATAGATCTATAATCTACTGTGCTATACAATTTTTCCTCCAACTTTTCTTTGATTAATTACATAAGCATAGTCCTCAAAGATGTGCATCCATAGAATTTAAAAGCTTTTAGCTGTAAGCCTTTGTACATGTATGCCATTAAAGGCATTAGCAAGTAATGAGTGTGATTTCATTTCTACCATGAATGGCCCGGTGGAAAAGTCTGTCTGCAAAGGCAGCTTGCCATGCCTTTGTAAATTACAGTGTACAGTACATGTATGTCTAAATCTAATATAAATTGTAAGTGCTTTGCTGGTATGAATTTAAAATTTACACCTACACGTGTACCCTATTGATGTACATTGTGTACAGTATATACAGGTATGTTCAATTACATTTTACATCATTGTACATGTACATATGTACAAGTGTACATTGTACATGTACATGCACATGTACACATGGATGTACACACGTGTTTGAACACGATATTCAACATGAGGATTACCATAATTATGTCATGTACATGTACATCGTTCATAAACGTGTACGTGGAGTTCTGCACATTCTGTAAACATGCACAGAATAGTGAAACACTTTGTGAACATGCTCTACGTACATGTACATGTTATTGTACATGTACAATGTACATGTATACATACATGTACGTACATTGTACACAACACATGTATGTACAATTGTACAGTACATATTTTCCTTATTTTCAAAGTTTGTAGGCCTAATGTACATGATCAATATGTACCGTATACATTGTATAAAAGTATACCAGTACATGGAGTATATGCATGTGTACATGTACTTCGGTTGTTGTTTTGTACACAAGCCTTTGAAAACATACTCATGAGTTTTGTACGACATCTTAAAAATTCCCACTTACATGTACCTATCTGAATCATACACACAGAATAAGTAGATGTATGGACAGGACTCATTACCAGTAGTCATCAATTACATGTACAATGTACTTTTTGTGTGGAGGTGACTGGTCCCATCCTTGCATTGTGCCCTAATGGCCAGCCTAATGAATCTTGCATCACCCCTTCCTCTCAGCACTTCAGAAATCAGTCAAGACGGCTTTGAAGTTTCAGGCATCATGCGCCGTATGGTCAATTAATTCAGCCCATTATTTTTTGCAGTTCTAAGATCTAACATTGTCTAATGGAGCATTCTTCTCTCTAAACAGCGCGCTTCAGTTTTGTGAATTGTGGTTCATTGAATGTTAGTTTTTCAATGCATACATGTACATGTACGTACAGTATGTACGTACATGTACATGTACATGTACATGTACATGTATGTATGTACTCGTATGTATGTACTCGTATACATGTACACATTGTAAATAGTAAATACTTACAAATTGTGCTTTTGATTTTATTTATAAGAGGCACTGGTAGCGTATCATTTTATGGTATGAAGATGTGCACAGATAATGTTGTACAATCCACACATGTATTACAAGTTTATTTTTCAAATTTCACACATATACAAACTACAATGTACAGTGTACATGTACTGTACATATACATATGTACATGTGTGCAATTATTTGTTTGATACAATTATTTATGTAAATTACACACATGTACGCCCATCGACTTTACTTGATACATGTTAATATGTAACTTACCAGTTTACTATTAAAGATTTCATTCCTCCCAATGAACAAAACCTCCACAATGTATCCTTCATATTTGACCTCTGAACCTCTCCCTTCCAAGAGTTCCTAGGAACAATAAGTATGCAGTGATTTCAGTTTATATACCTGTTTACACAGCAGAATCATGGAAACATTGGATAGCACATTGTATGTGAACTCTAGTACATTTACGGTACTGAGTAACTTTGAGCATTTTCTGTGTGATATGCATTGCATACGGTACATTATATCAAGTGGATGATGAACCCATTGCCCCGGATGGTCTCCATGACCTTTCCTCTCCTTCTTTTCCCGATGCAGACACAACGAGAAAACCAAGACCCGGCGAACAAGATGGAATCCGTAAGTCGCCTGCCGTGTCCCTGTCTGTATGAAAGTATTGAAACGTGCACTGTAGCTCCTCCCTCCCCCCACTTGAACAATCACAGTGGTTGCACTATGATGGAAACTGCTTACTGACGTACACATGTACATGTTTATGTAAATGATCAAAATGTGAATCTCTCCAATGTATAGGGTATGAAGCTTTGATCCTGTCAAGCCCTTTGGTAAAGACTGATTGTGAATGTGATTTAATCTAATTGTGATCTTGCTGGCACTGAAACAAGACCTCTATTGCAAAGTTCTGCTATACTTCCATAGCCCTTTCAGTTGTGCAGTGACTGTGATTTCTAGTTTGCTTATCCCTTTATGTAGATTACTACTTCACGTCTCGCGAGTGGATGGAAGATGCAGTCAAGCGCGGAGAGTTCATCGAGTCGGCGGAATTCTCCGGGAATCTGTACGGAACGAGGTGTGTACTGAAAAGGCAGCTCGATTGTGATGGCCACTATTGTGAAAGGGGGGGGGGGGCTGCCGGGCCGCTTACATTAAGACTCCTCCTGTGATTGTTGTGATAGGTTGAATAGAATTCCAGCCAGATTGAACTCCTCCCATTCTCGCAGTGGCTCAGGTAAACCACACGCCACAGATCACAGGCTGATTTGAATGGTTACCTTCTGGATATTTCCATGAATTATTTGTGTAATTCAGTGGAACCTTCCATTAAATTTGTTTCATTCAGTTGGATTAGTGAGTCTCAAAGGGTTTTTGATGTGAATAAATGATTAATCAACCAAAACAACTGCAGTATTACTTAAAGCCCCTACACAACATTGGTAAGATCGAAAAACAGAAATGTTCACAGATTTACATGAAATTTAAACAGTGGTTTTCACGATTTTTCTCAAGACTCGGTTGGCGGATTGAGTTGAATTTTTCACAGGTGTGCTATTTCATGCATATGTTGGATCAGACAACGCATGGGTGCTATTCTTTGACCTCGACCAATGTTGTGTAGGGGCTTTAATAGCATGCCCTTTTCATGGCTTTTCCTTGATTTTGTTCACAGTTCAATAATGATTTTTGAAAACTTCGACTGGACCAGATTTTGCGATCCAGTGCTCTTACCATCTGAGATATATCCAGCCCATACACGTACAAGGCAGCCATCCAAAGATAGTCAGGGTTGTTTTGTTTGTTTTTGCTGACATTTGGAATTGAAGTAATGGCTTTTTGCCCCTTTTGAGACCTATATATATACATTGGAAATACACCTTCCCCCCCCCCTCCATACACACCACCGCCCTCTAACGTACATGTACGCATGCAACAAAAGAGAAGTCCATTACCGACTACCTTGGAGAAAACCTCAGTGACCATCCTTGCCGTGTCCATGAAAGGAAGGGGCTTCCATCCTGTCCCCTTCGATGGAAGCTTTGTCGCTCTTTGGTTCATTTAGTCTGGCTAGTGAAAGGGCAAGGATGTGGTGAATCACCCTGGACCGGGACTCGAGCCCGAGACCTCTGGTTTTGCGTACTAGCACTCTTACCATCTGAGATATCCAACCCTTAGATGGTGGCCTTCCCAAAATAATAGTCAGGTTGTTTTTTTCCCTGACATTTGGAATTGAATGCGGATTGAAGTAATTGCTTTTTTGCTACTTCTGAGACGTGCAAATTGGAAATGCTAAAGACGGCGAGATGGAAAGCTTTCTGAAGACTTAATACGGCAGTATAATGGCTCTCCTAAAAGCTCTTTTTCAGTGGTCTTGTACCAGCTGCAGAGTCTTTCTATTTTTACCTCAAGAAGTCCTCCCGACGGCCTCCATTGTGTAGCCATCCCTGGGCCGCACTCCCCCACACACTCCCCACCGCCCACAAAAGAGAAATCCATTAGCGACTCCCTTGGAGAAAACATCGCCGAGCATCCTTCCCCGTCTGATTAAAGGAAGGTTGTGCCATCCGGGTCCCCTTGATGGAAGCTTTGTCACTTCTTTTTGTTCTTTTTTTTTTTTTTTTTTTTTTTTTTTTGGGGTCTGACAGTAAAAGGGCCGTGCAGGACGTGGTGAATCGTAACAAGATCTGCGTCTTGGACATAGAGATGCAAGGGGTGAAGCTGATACAGAAGACCAGCCTCAAGCCCATCTACATCTTCATTAAGCCTCCCAACATGAAGGTCTTGGTGAGTTACGTGCATTAAGGCGCTTCCTCTCCTGGCCATGCACAGATCTATCCTGGACACAAAAGGTTTTCCTGGATCTTAATTGCACTCATGTTTAATATCTTAAAATTAAGTGGGCCTGACGTTTCGATCCTAGCAGGACCTTTCTCTCTGCCTTTGAGAAAGGTCCTGCTAGGATCGAAACGTCAGGCCCACTAAATTTTAAGATTTACATTTTGGTAATTTTAGTCAGTAAGCAGTTTGCAACATTTTTGTATATATCACATGTTTAATATGTTAGAATTGTATACTGCACACACTCTATGCATTTACATGTCCGTGCGTGGCTTCCCAATCATATCCATGTATTACGTATGTGACAGTTGCATTATCAAGTGTAGATGACTTTCCTGCTGACAGTAGGACCATTTGCACTCTCTCTCCCCCCCCCAAAAAAAATATGTGATTATTTGGATTGCGACGTGATTACATGTACATGTTCATTTATAACAAATGGGAATTAAAACCATTGTGGATCACAGTGGATGTCGACAGATGATCATTAAACCTGGCCAAGGTTTTTGGTGTACAGACTGCATACTGCCCTTCTTATGAGTTTGTATGCAACCGTGCAGTGTGGCTTTGTACATGTACATGTATGTCCGGACAAGGAGGGAGACCGGGGATGTGAGACTTCTGGAAATTTCCAGATTTTCGGAAATGGCGTGCTTTTATTTATTATTTTATGTCAAAAAGGTATCTCAAACTGCTCATTTTTATCTGGTAAATCCCGAAAAACTGAAGGGTGCCTGCATCCCTGGCGTGAATCTCTCTGTCGCGTAGGCGCTCGCTTGCAGTCGCACAATTTATTGGCCTTCAGTGATTTTCAGGAAATGACGTTTGTCGGTCACTTTACGTCCCCGAGGGAGACTAACGAGTTTGAGTCCTTGCATCGCAGGAGGAGAGACTGCGGAACCGGAAGACAGACACGGAGGAGGCCATCCAAAGGAGACTGGAGACGGCCAGACGAGAAATGGATTTCAGTAAGTTGGCCTGTCCTGTCCTTGTCGATCTCTCCGCCCCGGCTGACCCTTGCAGCTGGCCTGCGCTGGCAACCCTAGGCATCGTTGCCGTGGCGTGCTGCTTTGCATTTTGAAGGACTGGCTTCTAGCAAGATCCGGCATGTTTTTTGGGTTTTTTTACAAAGCAGGCTTCCTCTTACGGACTCGCCATGGTTATCGTATACGAAGCAGTGGTGGATGCTACCACTGTTTTGTCGCGATTCCTCGAAAGCTGCAAGCTCCCCTTGGGTGTCTTATGGGAGCCTTGGCGTTTGCTGTGGTGTTTTTTTTGGTGTGATTTTTTGAGCATGCAATTTCCTTCCGACAAGCCCAGAGGGCCACTGAAAGTGGGGGCTACATTTTGTTTTTTTTAAGGAGGTCAGAAAATCAAGCCCCTCTTGTTGAAACCAGCTGGTGGCTTCCTCATGAAGTGAATATCGTCAAGACCAAACACCAAACAAGGCCTACATGTAGGTCTGTGCAGCCCATAGAGCTCTATGAATAAACCAGAGTGCGCACTCATCGTGTGACACGTGCCAACAAGGGGACTGCGACGCCATTACCAAAAAGGGCAAATGCATGGATCTCTATGGGGCAAACTAATCCCAATTTTTTTACAAAAGAAAGTAGGACATTAAAATTTGCCAAATCCCTTGAGGTATTGATGGCCTTTCCTTTCATTACTAAAAACCATTTCTATAACATTTTAGTTTCCGCATTCGCAACCTTTCGGCTGTACCTTTCCCCATTCATAGTACGCGCGATTGCTACTGACATCCGGGCACTTCGAGCTGAAGTTGCCCTCTTTGGTAATGGCGGATGCGCGTCCATGTCGGCACACGTTCGTAGCCGCGCGCTGATAGGGGAGTGCGCACTCTAGTTGATGTATAGAGCTCGATGATGCAGCCCTATCAGAAGTGATGAGCAGGCTAGTAGGGTCTAACAAGCCCAGGGGTCAATTTCACTGTCAAACTCATCGTAACTTACGATCAATCGCAAGACATTGAGCGATATACAGAAACCATACAGCCTATCACAACTTACGATGGGTTATCCATCGTAAGTTGAGTTACGATGCATCATAAGGCTTTGTGAAATCCAGCCCAGGTCATACGTGTGCATTGTATATTAGCCTGGGTTGGGCATTGAACTCGGCCCATATTGGCGGGGAGGCCTGGCAAGTCCTGCACTGCTGGGATGAAGCTGAAAGTAATCCCTGTGTATTCCGATGGTATCTGCCGTGGTCCGTAATGTCCATTGGATCACATTGTTTTTGCAGTATCAACGGTCTATGCATTAAGTCCTGCATGATACCCATAGCATTGACTCTATAGTACATGTACAGGTACACACATACTAAATGCTGTATCCTTGTGGAGACATTGCTTTGTTCTCGTGCTCTAGCACTATACAACCGAGTGAGAAACGATGTTTTAAAAATGCTCTCATTTCAAGCACATTCACTTTCCTGGGTAGAAATTTGGACTGTATCAGTGTATAAGGGACATACGGTCCAAGTCTCTACCCAGAATGTGCTTGAAATGAGACTATTTCTAAAACATTGTTTATATAAAATTATATATAATACTTCAATTTACAACAGATTCTTTTCCTATTCTTGATTTTCTTTTTTCAAATACCAGTTTTGTGAAAACCTTGTGGAGACCTATACACCTTTCCCTGTGGAGACCTATATTCAACCTATTGGACTAGGTCTCCACAAGGCACTAGATTCGCACCCATACCTGTGCATTTCAAATATGCCACATGTACATTCATCTTCTTTATGGACACTAAAGTTTTTGATTACTCTCAGGGCTATTAGGATTTTCCTTTTCGATAGGATGATCGACCGCCCTCAAAAGGGAGTCATTAAGGGGACTAAGAGAAACTCCACTAATCCCACAATGCACTCATACATTTTATGTTGTCGTCAGGGCTACTAACACCTTACACTGCCCTGGTTCCCTCCTTCATTCCATCCATCAGTCAACCAACAGCAGGGTACCAACCTCACCATAGTCAACGACGAGGTGGACTTGGCATACCAAGACCTGAAAGCAGCCCTCAAGGAAGATATTGAGAGGCTGAAAGATTACAGTGAAGGCCTGAAATCATAGCACTGGGTACTAGCTAGGTATGTCCGTCAGTCCACCGACTTACATGTACATGTCTTCAGTGTCATCCTTAAAGGCCCAATACAACATTGGGAAGATCGGAAAAAAAACATGTCCACAGATTTCCTCCTAATTTACACAGTTTGTAGATGGTCATGATAGAATCCCCATGGTGAAATTTTACGGTCTGGGATGTTGTACTTCTCAAGAAATCTTCACTCAAGCATTGACAAATAATAAACTACACTGTACTTCTTACACTTCAGAACGGTGAGAAAACCGCGACATTTTTTGTGTGCCTTTTTCTACTTTCTCAAATTACAATTTGAGCTAAAACCTTCGCAGGTTTTCTTTTTTGGAATGTTTAATGGTTTAACACACAAACTGTGGCAGTCTTTTGACTTTTACCAATGTTGTATAGGGCCTTTAACCCTCTCTTCTGTTTTCCCCCTCTACGTGTTACTTTCCCTTCATGGGAGTTGATGTGATTTACATAAACCTGCACTTGAACATTTTCCCGTGCACCTGCTTTGCTCACTAACACCCATAGTTTGCAGTGTCGTTTCAAATACTGAACTCCCCCTCTTTGTCATGAATTGATACGAATGTTCACGGACATGTACCCTGCTTGTGGAATTCATTTTTGCATTTGATTCCAGATGCCTTATGATACATTTGATACCCTCGGCTCGTCTCTGGTTGTCCTAATAATTCCATACCCTGACGGCAAAAAAACACCTCTGTTTTGGTCAAATCTTCTCTGAATACACAGGATAATTGAATAAAATTTAGTGGGCCTGAAGTTTTGATCCTAGCAGGACCTTTCTCAAAGGCAGAGTGACAAGGACAAAACAGTATCTGTTTTGTCCTTGTCACTCTGCCTTTGAGAAAGGTCCTGCTAGGATCGAAACGTCAGGCCCACTAAATTTTATGATTTGCATTTTGTTAATTTTTAGTCAGTAAGCAGTTTGCAACATTTTTGTATATCAGGATAATTGAATGCACAAACATTTTGCGCAGAGGTGAATGGGACTTTGTTGGCAATTCCACGTTAAGTGACTACTTTCTTGATCAATAACTCTTGGAGGACTCTAATTAACAAATCTGCTAATGGAAGCAGTAAGTATATATCTTACAAATCCTTGAAATGCATAGAAAATATGCAAAAAGGGGATAACTTACTGGTACTTTACAAAATAGTCACCAACCTGTGGAATAGCCCTTGTACTGATAACATTCACAAAGCCTAAATTCACCACAAGGTCTGCAAACAGTTTGTGTCAAAACGTTCACTGTTGTATCTCCAATCTTTGGCTATACAATGTTGGGGCCATTTACCATTACAATGTTTATCACAAGCCATTACTGGTCTGAGTGAGTTATCTGCTAATGCACATGTGATCCCAAACTTGAAATCATAGGCCTATTGCCATCTGCTGTTACAATACATACAATCGCCAAAAAATCTTACAATAGCTGTATCATACAGTACACACTGCCCCTGGCAAAGCTAATGTACATGTACATGTGTACATATGTATGCACATGATTTCCTTGTCAATGCATTTATAATGTACATTAAAAGCTCAGACTCGGATATTGGTATGAAAATGTGGATGTACATGTACATGTACATCCACATGTACAAATAGTCACTGGTTCAGTGTCGGGGCAAAAAGTACATGTTCATGTGTACAGTGTAGTTGACAGACATAAAACTATGACTTTGCAATACCCAAGAGCATATGCCTATAAATTATGTACATGTACAGTGCATAATGGATATGTTACATGTATTTACGGAAGCATCAAGGCTATTCTATTGAAGGGTACTCTACTGTGGGGTGCCAGTTCATTGTTGGTACACATGGTTGCTTCCTGTACAATGAGCACTGCACCTTTACCCAATACCCTGTATCTATTGATATCGCGGGGTACCAGTTGGCACACCTGGTTGCTTCCTGTACAACTCTGCAGCTTTTCCCAATACCCTTGTATCTATTGATATCGCGGGGTACCAGTTCATTGTTGGTACACCTGGTTGCTTCCTGTACAACTCTGCACCTTTTCCCAATACTCTGTATCTATTGATATTGTGGGGTACCAGTTCATTGTTGGTACACCTGTTTGCTTCCTGTACAATTCTGCACCTTTTCCCAATACCCTTGTATCTATTGATATTGTGGGGTATCAGTTCATTGTTGGTACACCTGGTTGCTTCCTGTACAATTCTGCACCTTTTCCCAATACCCCTGTATCTATTGATATTGCGGGGTACCAGTTCATTGGTGGTACACCTGGTTGCTTCCTGTACAATTCTGCACCTTTTCCCAATACCCCTGTATCTATTGATATTGTGGGGTACCAGTTCATTGTTGGTACACCTGTTTGCTTCCTGTACAATTCTGCACCTTTTCCCAATACCCTTGTATCAGCGGCGTAGCCAGGATTTTTTTCATGGGGGGGCGATGGGGGGGCTGCCAAATTTCGTGGGGGGGCGGACTGTAGTTTGGGCGGTTTTTCGGTTTTTCATGGTTTTTCGATTTTTCAAGGTTTTTCAGTTTTGCCTTGGAGACGGTTTTCGGTTTTGATTTTTGCAAAACCATGAATGGTTAATCACCTTTGTTTTTCTTTTTTCACATGAATTAAAATGCAAATAATTAAGGCAATATTGTCGACCAAATCGTCATAAAAAAACGTCTTGTGGGATTGTACTCGTCCTCGTGATTTGTGCACGCTGCGAGACCACCGTCCAGTGTGTGTGCACTCAGTACGTCCGGAATGATTAGTAGACTTCCACCAGTCTTTACACACAAATAATGTTTTCTAACAAATAATGTAATGTTTATTGCATGTGCAGGCATAGTTTATAGAGCTCCGTATGATAACAAGTTACCAACGATGTTTCGCGTTTCGCGGTCAACCGAAGTACAAGCTCCGACCAGTCCAACAAATCAATGCCGAACGTGTATACAAGAATATATTTGTCTACCGGATATAAACTTAAGATCACTCGACTATACTTGTAAAGGTTTTCAAAAACCTGGGCTTGTGAAAACATATTAAAGTAATGTAGAATTCTTGTCTCTTAGAGCGGTTTGAGAGGCGTTATAGCGGGACGAAAATCGTTCAACTTGACCCCAAAGCCGCGCGTTATGAAACCTTGGACAAAATTGACGCGCAGTGCACCCGACGACTGAGACAATTTTCAATAATTTATTTTATGTAAGAAAGAAATGTTTCTAGAATTCAAGAAAAATTTAGGATTTGCCTGATATTTTTGGAGATTTCGGAAGTTGAAAATTGCATACTGATCCGTCCTACGCGGCCATTTTTTGCTTCAGTGAGAATCACAGATTTCAATAATGGTCACTTGTATTACTCACGTTTGGGGAAAAAGGAGAAATTTCCCCTCATTTGATTGAGAACATTCTCTCCCGTGCGACGAGCCAAAATTAGGCGGCCATCTTGGATTTCAAATTGAAACGGTTATACTGTACAAGTATACACGCAAATCAGTGATGTTTTGACAGGTCCGCGAGCACCTTGACATCATCGGTTTACATAAAATGTGCACAGTAATACTGTGCTCGTCGCACGGGAGAGAATGTTCTCGATCAAAAGAGGGGAAATTTCTCCTTTTTCCCCAAACGTGAGCAATACAAATGACCATTATTGAAATCTGTGATTCTCACTGAATCCAAAAATGACCACGTAGGATGGTGATACGGGTGTTTTCGGCGGTAAATCTGGGGGTTTCGGTCGGGTAGTTTTTCGGTTGAAATGTGTTAGCGATTTGTACTCACCAGCTAGTCCAAGTAACTTGGACCCTTACAATCGCCCTTTTTTAAATTTTGAGGGGTCGGGCGATAGTAGGCTCCAAGGAATCCTGCTGGAAAACTCGGTAAGTAACTATGTGTTCGACTCCATGACTACCGGTACCCCCGACCAAAACCCCCAGATTTTACCCCGAAAACACCCGTGAAACCGTCCCACGCACCCATCTTTGGATTACGTGAGAATCACCGATTTCAATACTGGTTATTTGTTTTACTCACGTTTGGGGAAAGAGGAGAAATGTTCGTGTGATTCTCACTTAATCCAAAGATGGGTACGTGGGACGTACGGTTTCACGGGTGTTTTCGGGGTAAAATCTCGGGGTTTGGGTCGGGGGTAGTCATGGAGTCCAACACATAGTTACTTACCGTGTTTCTCAGCAGGATTCCTTGGACCCTCCTATCGCCCGACCCCTCAATTTTTTTTAAAAGGGCGATTGTAAGGGTCTAGTTACGGTATACTCGGACTACGCACCAGCAGGGTTTGGACTCGGTTCGACTTGGACCCTACAGTCACCCGAACCTCAAAATTTTAAAATTTGATAAAAAAGGGTGAATTGTCAGGTCCAAGTTACTCGGACTACAAATTACCCTCAAATTGAAGCCTGTATATTCCTCTTTCTTTCCATACCACCGTTTCAAAATTAATGACTAAGGAATAATATCAAATTACGCGGAAACAACATTCCGAAATATGGAACTATAACTTAGAAACGCTGAAAGTGAATTCAAACCGGTACCGATCGAAAGCTAATTACATCGTGCACCCAGATAATGGCCGAGGTTGAAAAGTGTAGCACATATTTTTATTATGACCGACGTTAGAGACCTTGTCAAGTCTAGGTCTAGTTTCCATCTAGTGAAGCCATAGTGACACTAAAGGATCAGTGGGACCGAAACCAGACTACGTGCAGCATTGCAACAAGACATAACACGCCCTTGCACACTGTGTACATGTACATGTACAATGTACATGTACATGTACATTGTGTACACTGAACATGTACGTGTACAGCGACCGCATGGCTGCATACACGTACATGTACATATGTACGTATACGCTGCACTACTCAAGCCTCTGCAAGATCATCAGCACTCAGCAGCTACAAGTTATTTTACTACCGAAAAAAAATGAATTGGGGTAATAATGGGGTTCTTAATTTATTGCGGGGTACCAGTTCATTGTTGGCACACCTGGTTGCTTCCTGTACAATTCTGCACCTTTTCCCACTACCCTGTTTCTATTGATATTGCGGGGTACCAGTTCATTGGTGGTACACCTGGTTGCTTCCTGTACAATTCTGCACCTTTTCCCAATACCCTTGTATCTATTGATATTGTGGGGTACCAGTTCATTGTTGGTACACCTGGTTGCTTCCTGTACAACTCTGCACCTTTTCCCACTACCCTGTTTCTATTGATATTGCGGGGTACCAGTTCATTGTTGGTACACCTGGTTGCTTCCTGTACAATTCTGCACCTTTTCCCAATACCCTTGTATCTATTGATATTGTGGGGTACCAGTACATTGTTGGTACACCTGGTTGCTTCCTGTACAACACTGCACCTTTTCCCACTACCCTGTTTCTATTGATATTGCGGGGTACCAGTTCATTGTTGGTACACCTGGTTGCTTCCTGTACAATTCTGCACCTTTTCCCAATACCCTTGTATCTATTGATATTGCGGGGTCCCAGTTCATTGTTGGTACACCTGGTTGCTTCCTGTACAATTCTGCACCTTTTCACCGTGTTTCCCCTCCGTTCTTGTCTCTCCCTCCTCTCGGCAGTCAAACAGCAGTCGGAGTCATCCAACTCCCACATCGTTGTGAACGATGATGTGGACATAGCGTACGAGAAACTCCGTGGCATACTCAGCACTCCAATCGCAGTACTCACAGGACTCAAGTACAAACTGAAACCATTCAGTGAACCTCCTTAATCACCACAAACCAGTGTCTCAGTTGAAGGCCCAATACAACATTGGAAAGATTGATTTACACAGTTTGTAGATGGTCATGATATAATCATCATGTTGAAATAGCACGGTCTGGGATACTGTATTTCTCGAGAAATCTTCACTCAAAGACCGACAAATAGTTTTATTACTCACGAGTAATAAACTATTTCTTATACTACGGAACGGTGCAAAAACTGTGACGGTTTTTTACCTTTTTCTACTTTCTCAGATTACCATTTGAGCTAAAACCTTCGGAGGATTTCTTTTTTGGAAAGTTCAATGGTTTAACACACAAACTTTTGCAATCTTTTGACTTTTACCAATGTTGTATAGGGCTTTTAACTGTATATTGCACACATTCTGTGATCTCAAGCTGTGTACCTTGTCTGTTTGTTTGTTTGTTTGTTTATTTGTTTGTCTGGTGTGCGTTTTCTGATCCAGCTATTGCACACAACAATACAATATTGCAGTTGTATTTTTAGTCAATGTTTCATTACGATTTGTTTGCCTTCCTTCAGAAGTGTTGTCATATTTGTACATTTAACTTGTCTCACTTTCTCTACTGCTTTGTTAATATGTAAATTTGGTTTTAGCCTCAAGAAAACACTATGCCTTTGTCAACTCAGAGATCAACTAAAAGGGTTCAGTTCCAAAATGAGACAGATTTTGTGTGTGTGTGTGTTTAGAATCGTGCCCTTGTCAGCAAATATAAAACTGACCAATGTTTTTTTGGGGGAAGCAAGGAAATGATCAAATTACCTCTAAATCCCTGGATTTATTCTTTTGGAAGACGTGAAAGTTTATGGGTTCCGAGCAGTTGATATTATGGTGTAGCATTTGTTTTGGAAACGAACAATTAAATGTTTGTTTTTATGTTTTGTTATTTGAAGAAACTCACCAGTGGTATGATGCCCTTAGTCTCCATTTGTCTCAAGCCACTCGACCAACCACTTCGTGCCGGGACCTCCAAATGTGCAGGCCAGGCGGTGTTGCCATGTTCCTGCCCCTCCGAATCCGGGCAACCACCATTGTCCCAGTTTTAAATGAAGACCCCTTTTCAGCCAACCGCAAAACAATTATGTAGCGCAACAAAACCCACACAGACATCCGATCGTGCCAGCTTAGACTCACTGGTACACAGGGTGTACTCTTTAGTGGTTTATTTTGCATGTATATGTTGTTCCCGATCGTTTTAACGAGTTGGTTCATTATTAAAAAAAAAAAAAAATTAAATACCAAGTGGCCCGGTGCGAAGTGGTTAAACGTTTTTATTTTGCACAAAATGGATCGGCTCGTTGGCGTGCATGCTTGTGCCATGTTTTACTGTGGCCTGCAGCGTCCATTTTGATATGGACGTGAGACTCAGGCCGTGTCCGAAACGGGCGTCTAGTGCTAGGTCTAGGTCTAGGTCTTCGGCCCTATTTGAAATACACGGAGATGCGAAGACCATAGCCCTAGCCGTAGCTCTCTGGAAGCCCGTTTCGGACACGGCCTTGGTCAGGGTTTGCACACATCGTCCCGAAGACCAAGAGTGCAAGGAGGAGGCCAGGGAAGGTCGATGGCACGTGGCCATGGAGGATCAAGCGGTACAGTTTAGCAACCTATGCACTTGAAGCAATTGTATTGAGAACATTGTGAAACCACGACATACATCTCACAGCCATCATTGGGAAATTATGGGCCTCTTCCAGAACCGGGCTTAGGCTCCGGCTCCCGGCTTCGTTCCCGCTATCCAAAAGCTGAAAACACGGGCCGGAGTTCTTTGTTTGAAGTTGAAGCTTTGGATTCTTTTTCAAAGGGCAGTGTAACGTTAAAAAACGAAGCCAGAGGTCTCCCGTTTTCTTGCCTTCTACTTGAAAATGGACGAAAGAAATGGAGACAAAGCCGGAGCCCGAGTCTAAGCCGGGTTTTGGAAAAGTGCCATGGAATGTATTTGCTAGGTTTTTGTTGACTATTTTGAAAGGGAATACCAAATGATTAGGGTTCTTTTTCACTAATGGCAAAAAGCTTCAATTACAAAAAAAAAATGCACTAAAAGAGCTACCTGTCTTTTGCGGTTTTTTTTTTGTATTTTTTTCTCTCTGTTTGGTCTGAAAAAAGCTGTACATCATTACAGTGATACACTCTGGCAGGGAAAATGTATGTCTGTGTTATTTGCCCATTTCACTTTAGGTTTTAACAGTCAGAATATGTAGGAACTAACTGAAATGTCCATTTCGTATGAGTGCTGTTCATGTATAAACATGTAGTTAAATACAATATATCTGTGCAGTTCTGGCTTAGTGGTCTTAGTGACGGGTATTTTAGATGAACACTGTTTTTCAACTCACTGTTGAGCAATCCGCAAGGGGAAATGTTTTCTTTCACGTTGGATTGGGTTTTTTGAACATCTGGCTTCAGTTAATTCTTCTCAAAGTTAGGCATATAATGTAAAAATGGGAATGCAAAATGGTTTGTGGTACCTATTACCATTCCTTGGATATCATAGTCGGCACTATATTTTGTGCACAGATGTATACTGGCACAAATTATGTACTTAGTATTGGGTGGGTGGGGGTTTGTAGAGAAATATAAGGGGTTTGTAGAGAAATATAAAGATGAAATATAAAGAGAAACATACGTATCGGTGTTGGTGCATTAATAAAATAATACAGTTTTTTGGCTGTGTACAGAATTTATATTGGCTCGGGCTCACATCGACCCACAAAGATGCCACATTAATGTGCCTACAGTACAGGGTATAAAACAGAGACATCTTGATTGAGACTGTTTTTCATACGAATATTGCGTACAATGTGAAGTTGGCTTTGCAGAAGAAAAAAAACCTGAAGTGAGAAAGGAGAGGTGAATGAGCGTGCACATTGACGGTATTTCATGAAATGTACACTACTCTCTTTTTTCTTCTTCACGCTAATAGATTTGGGGATAAGGCAAGTACAGGGCGTTCACGTACCGGTATGTATGACAATCGGCGTACACCACTGGCATGTGTAGACATTCACTGATTCACATGTTTTCATGAGCCAGGAGTTTCCGAGTCCTCGTTAATTTGGGTTGGCCTTTTGGGGGGCAGTCAGATGCAACGTTTTTGCAAGGAAAATGTGCCCTCAGTAAATGACTACACATAATTGGAGCTTGATATTAATTTTGTCGATGCAAAAGCCTTATGCCACGACCCAATTTCGTGGACTTTTATGTTACAGCATGCGTGGAGCTATGGCTCCATGGTCACAGTGAGTGAAAGAATAATACTGCTCGGCTTACCACAGTTAACCCATTTAATGTGGTATTCAAGGCACTTCTTATGTTTGCGCTTTTGAAGTTCTCATACCACAGATCTGTGGCTCACAGAGTTAGCACTAAATCACATGGCTTACACACTTGAGGAAAAACCTTGACCTCAAAAGATAGAGGGCCCGACGTTTCGATCCTTCGAGAAAGGTCCTGCTAGGATCAAAACGTCAGGACATCTAACTTTTGAGATTTATGTATTGCAGGTCAGTTTAGTCAATGAGCAGTTTGCAACAGTTTTTTTGCATTTACTTCATATTCGCAAAAACTTGACCGTTAGCAAGGACTGTTCTTCGGTGTGGGGCTAGCTCCATGATATTGAGCCCAGAATCACCACTGGCCTCGTGGATTGAGCCTCGTCTGCATCAGGCCTCGTACAAGTCTTCTGAGGAGTCGTGCTGCTCCAAACTGCGTAGGCCTTTGTGTGCAATGTGAATCAGGACTTATAGATCCACAACTGGCCTTGCTTCATACCACTTCATGCTGATGGAAAGCCACGCTTTTGATTTCTGTAGGAGAATTTTGCAACACGCAAGGCATGGGTTGATTCACCATCAGCTCGATTGTCATGGAAATCGGTCTGTAATTTGACTGAAAATTACCATTTCAAATTCTTGTCATAATAGTTTCATTATTGTACATTTTTTTTTCTTTGAGTAGCAATTGCCTATTACGTATAGTAATTATATTCATAGTGGATTCATTCACTTAATGTTAAATGCTGTAAATGTCAAGATCATCTAAGTTCCTGGTTTTTCTTTCATAACTGCAAAGATTCAAGAAGGAAATGTGTACACATTGTATATGCATGCATTTTGTGAAATAAAACACTTGAAAAACTTAGATCCAGTTGTTCGAGTTTGTTATCTCCAGTGCCGATAAACAACCGAGTTACTGTGGGCCCATTACAGTCATGTATATTATATTTTCTTTGCATTAGTATTTTGTCTATGAATATAGGCCTATAGCACAAATGAAATTCGAATTTGAATTTCTGTGAAAATTATCCTGGAGACCCCTGATCTTCATGTAAATTTCAATTTCATTGAAGCAAAAAATGGCCAAGAAAATTTGGCTGGACCAGTACTTGAAACGGACACCATTGGATTAATGTATAGGCTCTCAAGATCTAGGCCTAAAGTCTTATGAAAACCAATTGAAGGTGAAGTAATGTTTTTTTGAAGATTTATTCAATCGTCTTCGCACCGGGTGCACTCACACTATGAACATCTAAACGATGAAAATGGGGTGAAAACGTCATTTAGCCGTGAAAAGAATATTCACCATGTTTTCACCCCTATTTCGTGGTATACACAGTTAGCCAAGTCATTTTCAAGGTGTTTTCACCAGTGGTCTCGAAGGCCACATTCCTGGTGGTAAATGGCTAGAGGCAATTTAGAAGTATCTCTGGGAGTGACAGTGACGGGTCCAAGGACACAATACAGTACTGGTGGCTGGCGGTCCCTACTTGTAATTGAATTAGCCATCCCCAGAGGCTGGAGCTTGCCATCCTATATATTCACACTGTCTCTTTAGTGACCTGAAGATGTCCTTATCAGGTCAGAGAAGCGATTTTTTTCACGGTAAATTCACTGTAAAATGCACTGTGAAATCACAATGACTTTTTAGTTTCATGGCTAAATGACATTTTCACCCCCTTTTCATGGTTTAGATGTTCATAGTGTCAACGGTCATTGAAATTCCCGCCCTCCAATTTTTGGGGGACAAAATGAAACCGCAAGCTATGTTACCGTCTTCCGCTATCATTATCAATGTTTCACTTTACCATACATTAGGTCCTATGCTACTGAGGAGGTCAGTGAGCCTCACTAGAGAAAAATGGTGGCTTGCCATTTTTTTTCCCATTTTAGTTGGATTGAACAACTTCAAATTAATATTCAATCAATTGATATACAAAAATGTTGCAAAAATTGCTGACTGACTAAAATTACCAAAATGCATATCTTAAAATTTAGTGGGCATGACGTTTCGATCCTAGTGCTAGGATCGAAACGTCAGGCCCACTAAATGTTGAGATTCAATCAATTGAATAGAAATAGATACCCCAGGTTGAAAATATAATTGACAATTTTCAAGTATGTTTAGGAAACATGGGGCGAGCACCTGAGATGCTATACGCTAGGGGGGCTATATTCCATATTTTCCCGATTTTGTATTATTTTTATTTGAATGTTTCTACATGTTTTTTAGTTTCTGTTTGAAAGGTGTGTTCTGAATTTGATTGAATTTGGTATGCAGCTTTAACTGATTCAATCAATTGAATAGCAAATTCAATAATATCGCAGTTTAAAAATCAATAAATGATCAATAGATTTATTGTTAAGGTTTGTGACATCTGTGTACCCGAAGGCTATGACGTACGTAGAACCAAAGTGGACTGGACTGTAGTACATAATGAAAGGTAAGACAACAAAAAATTACCGCTACACTTTCTGAATAATTTTAAGCTTCGACCTTTAATTTGTATTATCACTAATATACCGTAAGTCGTGACTAAACTACCCATTTGAGTCGGGTAACCCATCTTATCATCAAATTTAAAACGAGCAAGCTAGCATAGGCTACAGACAGAAATCGTTATTCAATATCTTTACCCATGAATGAACGCTATAATGAACAACCATCTGTGTCATAATTATAGAAATAATTAAACCAAATTAAACCTCCAAGAAAATACCTAATTATGGTCGAAAATGGTTGAATTGGTCAGACACTTAGGCCTACCTTTATTTTACTTATTTAAACCAACATAATATTAACCATCGCAAACCCAGGGCTCATCCAAAAATCAAAGACTACTAATTATATCAACTTAAAGTTGTTCGTAAACGCATTACAGTATACCGTGCTTTAAATCGTTCATTCATGAATACCATAGCATGCAAATCAATCCTACTTGTTTAAAATAACAGCCAACTACGCCTCTATGATGTATCAATGACACATTCCGAAACCAATGCTTTAGGATCGTGCAACACACGTCGCGTACGATTTTGATCTATACTCTCCGTAGAGAGGTTTCACTACTGAAGATTATTTATCTCATTCCTCCCCTTTTTTACATCATTCAGCTTTAATTTCTCTAAAATAGGATTATCGGTAATCGGAATTGTGAACCTACATCTTAGCCGGCAGACGCTATAGCGGAAAGCACTATTTACCAAAGTATTAAATTGACTAATTATTCTACTCGAAAACGTCTCGAAAAATTATAGTTAATTAACTCATGGGAGTTATAAATGATTCAGACAGATTCACGTCTAGTGGTTTTCCACTGGTGCACGACCAAATTACTGTTGAAACAACTCTTTATCTTTCTGAAATAAGTTTGGACAACTATTATTATACGCTGATGATGTTGTCGAGATCATGCTGAGTACAGCATAAATATTATACGCTTTACTCAGAGTCGGGCACACTGCGTCTCTTCCTCACGACTAGAGCGACGGCTGCTGTTGGCATTTTGCAGATGTACGGGAGCTTCTGCCCGCAGTCCTTGTAACCCCACCGCCTGTTCTCCACGTAGGAGCACGTGCCGGTCACCATCGCGTTGACCTCCTGCGCCTTGAAGCTGACTGGCGACCCGTCCAGCCACCCGTTCCCTGTGCTGCCGACCCAGAAGGGACTCGTTGACGAGTTGGTCTTCCCCGCCAAGAACTCGTTCTCTTCCCCGGAGACCACGGACGCCAGGTGGGACTGTCGGCGCGCCGGCCTCCCGTAGTAGTAGGACTCGCACATCTTTCGGGCAGCCTCCCACGGCAGGTCGGCCGACGACGACGACGACGAGACGTGGTAGCAGGACTCCTTGAACTCCAGCCAGCTCGGAAGACACCTCTCCCGGCTGCTTGCGGGTGGTGATGACGCCTGTACCGAGGGCATTGATTTCGCTGCAGGCCTTTGAGGGCCGGGTGCTACAACCGACGACGACGACGATTGAACCGAGGCTACATCACTTTCGACTTTCTTGTAAGTCTCCGACTGTTGAACCTCACAGAGGAAGCGGAGTTTCTCGGTGCATTCCTTGTGGCCCCAGTTGTATCTCATTTTGAAGTGGACGTAGACGCAGCCGTGAGGCTGGTCTCCCGACTTGCTGATGAATCCCGTGAAGTCGGTGCCATCCTCCACGATCCACCCGCTGTGGTCTTCTCTTTCCTCCCTGCCAATCCAGGCATGGCTGGAGCTCATCCCTTGTATCCACAGCAGCTTCAGGTTCTCCATCACGTTGCCCACGGTCACGAGGTGGGCTTGGTAACCGGAGAAGTCGCCGCCGCCAAGATCCGAGTTCTTACAGTAGTCTTCGGCGTCACTCCAAGACTTCACCTCAGCGGGGTAGAGGTAGCACGAGCCCAAGGCTCTCGTCCATCCATGCGGGCAGTTGTCGTCGGCTTTGGTAGTAGCCGTGTTTACCGCGCTGACTTGGGTGGCTTTCGCGTCGCGTGCCGCTTTAAACGCATTGCCGAAGGAGAAGGGGACCTTACCTGGTTGATGATGACTACCGGCGGAATTCAAACTTTTCCCGAAGGTCAGGCTTGAAAATGAAGGCCTTTTGTTGAAGGTATACGTCGACGCCGTTTTCTTCGCTGCCGGTTCCGTCTTCAACTTGCTGAGGAACCTGGTGGACGCACTCGCCTTCTTCTTGTACTTGCTGTAAAAGTCTGCGAAACTGAAGGCCGACCGTCTACTCCTGGAGGATCTGCGGGGTTCCTGAAGGCGGCCGTCCCCTTGGTCGCCATCGGGTATACTCGCCTGATGATGAGGCTCGTCGTCACTCGTGCCCGAATCTCGCAACAGGTACAGCAGGCACCGGCCCCGGAAGGGCACGAGGTGCATGGGACAGGGGGCCATCTTACAGATGCTAGCGGCCGCGGCCTCACCGGCGCAATCTCCGGCGTCGCCCCAAAGACCCTCGCCCGACCCGTGCATCTGAGCGCAACTCCCCGGGACCTTATCTCTGCCGGGCGCGTCCTCCTCCGCTGTCCACGTCGTCATCTCTCCACCCGACCGCGTCAGTCCGTAGAGCCCGATCCATGTCTCCTCCAGGCTTCCGTAGCCGACTGTCGCCTTCTGCCATTCTGTGAGAAACCTGTAGACAATTTTTTACAAATTTAAATTAAAAAAAACAACAGAAAATAGCAAAGAAGACTTTGACAGGACCGGGACTTGAACTCGAGACCCCTGGTTTCGCGTACCAACGCTCTTACACCAACTGATCGAGCCACCTCTTAGATGGTGGCCTTTTATTTCACAACTGATTAATGTGCAAACCGCAATTATACGTACAGTTTTCATTATTAGTTCACTTAATCGCTTAAGCTGGAAGTGAATGCTCATCGTTCAACTTGGTAGACCATAAAGGCGGCAAAGTAGAATGCCGTGCGTAAAATGTATTCATGGCTCCTTAGCGTAAATTAACTTCGGGGCTCATTGACCTCCCGCAGTCGGGAGATTAACTCATGAATATTCAGTTGTGACGTACGGCATTGTACTTGGCCGCCTTTAGGGTCTACCGTTCAACTCACTCGTTTTCTTCTTGGGACGCTATGGATACGAGATGCCCTTTGACCCCGTCCGACTCGAAGACTTGGCAACGGCTCTCAGCCTCGCTCCAGGAACTCGGTTCGGCGGTGTACGTGTAACAGTTCCCGGCGTAGGACGTCCAGCCAAAGGGGCACGCGCTGAGCTCACACGCGTAGGACATTCTGGCGTCGCATTTGGTGGACGCCAGTGACGTAGTTGATGACTGCCACGACTCATCTAGCACTGTGCGCGCGCAGTCTCCCCCTTCGCTGACGTCAAGAAGATCGTGGACAAACAGGTACAGCAGATTGGTCGGTAGTCCGTTAGACCAAGCCTGCATCAGACAAAATCGGACAATAAGCCCTTAAAATAATTGACACTAAATTCACAATTGCAAACTGCTCACTGACTACGATGACCTGCAATACATGCTTGAATCTCAAAAGTTAGAGGGCCTGTTGACAATCCTAGCAGGATCTTTCTCAAAGGCAAAGTGATTTTGTTCTGATAATGGCCGAGGTGGAATATGTCAGTGACCGATACCTGATGCACTGTAATCACTGTGGGCTAGCTATAATCATTCTTATTCTTCTCGGGCCAAACAAGCCCTGTCCAGCGCAGAACGCAGGATCTGGCTTTGGAGTTGGATACCTCCAAATCATTAGCAGAACATGGTTCTGATAGAAGTGGGGGCACTGACCAAGAGTTGTTGCATCGTCTGAACCTCCACGCAGTCGCAAGCAATTTCAGTACGCCTGATTTCAGTATAGCCCAATTTCTGCATAAGGGCTTTGCATTGTCCTGTTCCAGACCGTAGGCAATTCAGACAATACCATGGAGGGCCACGCATCATCACTGAGGGTGCAGCACACAAAATCCATCCAAGATGGCTCCGCCGAGCTGATTATCATAAAGTGTGTACCCACAACTTTTTTTTAATAAGGGGTCTTTGGAGGCTAATTAACTGATACATTGTAGAACAAGTGAAGCTTAAGACAACCTGGGGGTTCACTCTTCAATTTGGTATGAAATGTGGACCACATCTGGCTTTAAATGTGGCCCTATTTGGCTGCGGAAGTGGAGGGGTCCATCCCAAAATCCTTGCAGAAATTCGGCTTGGACGACTACACATTTTGGGGGTGTTTTTTTCTGGGGGGTAATTAGCAAAAAATCTAATCGGCTAAGGGCACTAAAATTGAAAAGAATCTGAGAGATGAAGGTCCAAACTACAATTGAAGTATAGCTACAAGAACTGAGAGACTTTTGGGCGTGGGATAATTGGCTTTGAAAGCGAGTGTTTTTGTACAGTGTTCAATGGGAGCTCGATTTAGTGTTCTGCACCCTCTAAGAACCAGGAGTGTTGCGCCCTCTAGTGACCTATAGTGGGCATCAAACAATCACCAAAACATGTCCCCCCCCCATAATTATCAAGGTGCCGCTGTATTGCACCTAATTGCTCTATCAAGGCTTTTCTTTCTAAAAATCTGTGAAGAACATTCCTGGAGAACCCCGAGACCTTACCGGAATTCCCACTTTAAGTCACGTGATGACATCGCGAAACCGGGTCTAAGGAGGCTGGTCGATAAGAAAGCTGTAATATCGCACTGAATGGTCCATTTTAAGTTCATCCTTTGACTGTGGGCGGACCCATTATCAGGGGATACAGTAGAGTGTCTGGATGAGTGTCTCTGGACTTGTTGGCGGGTTCATTGCATTATTCACGCATAGGCCTGTAGCTTTTCGAAAATTGTTGGGCCTATATCATGCAAAAGCCTTTACAAAAACCAAAATACATTTGCATAGGCACAGGCCTATAGTTATTTCATCATACCATCGCATTGTTCCGGTTGTTATGCGTGTCGTCACCGCCGTCGTCATCCCCATCGCCGCCGTCATCAGCGTTGATATCACCGCTGTCTTTGGTGTGGTGACCGTGGCGGGAAAGGCCTACCCACACTCCGCCCGGAACCCCTTGCTCTTTGCTCAGTAATCCGAGCAGCTCTGTGTCCTTCCTGTCCGCAAGGGACATCAAGTGGCCTTGCTCGTCGACTTGATTGGAAAAGGACCGACAATGGTTCTCCGCCTCCTGGCATGATAATTATTAGAGGAATGGGTAAATGGTAGACTTCAGAGCGGGTGGTGGGTGCTTGCCACCGTGTCTAATGTATTTACAAAATACGCCGATGACAAATGAAATACACCAATTGTTGACAAAATTGCTTCTGACCGGCGCCCCACCCCGGCAAAGACTAGTTGATATTTGGGAGGCCACCATCTAAGGGCTGGATAGCTCAGATGGAAGAGCACTGGTACATATACGTTAGTCCAGAATTCTCGGGTTCAAGTCCCGGTCCAGTCAAAGTTTTCTTTGCCAATTTTTCAAAAATTATAACTGAGTAGATTGGATGGACTAAGATATACCGTGTTCTTTCTTTTCTCAGTATTTTTCTCTATATTACTCAGTACCATTAACAGATCGACACGTCTGGCACTTTCACTTTTCACAGTGCCAAATTTGGGTGTGCAAACTGAAACTGGGGAGAAATGATAGTAACCGTTGAAATGTATACACCTACCCTCCATGTTGCTGGTTCCCGAAAAAGACGGAGGCATTTGAAGCCCTGGCTGGTCCAACCAGGGGGGCACACAGCCAGAGATGGCCCCAGCAAGGAGGCAACGATGCACGACCCGAGAAAACTCCGGATAGGGGCAGCCATCCTTCTGCCGTCCCTTTCAAGCAGTTTACACTCTAAACTAAGTTGCATCGGCGTTTCTGTGGCGATCCAAGTCGAGTGGTAGGGCATCAACTCTGGCATATAATAATTATATGCCTAGATGAAATTGGATTGTTTAGAATAATTACAGTGAACAGCTGTACGCCTTATAGCATGCATCATGGTATCGATTTGCAATGGAAATCGATAGTTATGGGTGGGAATATAGAGCTAGGTGCCCGTCATACATAGTATAGTTATGCGCCGTTCATCGTTGTATTTGTGGGTATATCGATTAGGCCTACTTTCAACAACAAAATAATCGTGAGAACTCCCCGATGATTGAAAATACGCTACGTATGACGAACGCTACGTATGACGTATATGACGCGTTGTTCTACTGTACATTGCCAATACCACATGCCAGTGAATCCTTTGCTATACTGGAGATACACACGCCTTAGCCTATAGTATAGTGACATCCATAGCCTTAGCCCTTGCCTTGGTCGTGTAATTTGGACCGTGGACCGAGCCGGAGCCGTATAGGCTTACGGATCGAATTCAGCCGGATGACTGAAATTTGGGGGTTAGGCGACTTCAACAGGCCTATCCGATTGATTTTGAAATGGACAGTTTTATCTCCTCCGTGTACACGTATTGCACGTTAATTGGTGATCACAAGTATAACGATAGTAATGATATGATCACTGTTATGATCACAAATGGAGGTGTTGCATAAATCATGTGCTGTATTTTATTTATTTATTTATTTAATTTATTCATTTATTTTGGTCCACGTACAGCACCAGACGCGCACCCGGGATTTTCAGGATTTGTGTGAGAGTGTGACGGGGACAAAAAGCCTGAGCCCGAACCTGTCCATGGATTCATAAAGCCCATGGGTCTAACCATTTTTTGAGGTTTGCATGACGATGGAAGTAGCGCGTGGAAGGGTTAGTCCCTAATGTTACCGGCGGCTCTTACAGCCACACGTACGGCCAGTCCAATAAAAGCTTCGGACTGGACCGGGACTTGAACCAGGGACCTCTGGATTCAGGTAGCGGCGCTCTCCTTTCTAAACTGTATCCTGGAGGGTTATCTAGGGTTATAGGCCCTAGGCCTAAATGAACGAGAAATTTAAGCTCAACCGAATTTCGTTTTTCAAGCTTGGCAGTTCTAGTAAAACCTTAAACTTCAAGCAGTGCTTCCACAATCAAAATTCAAATAAAAAATAAAAAACTCAAATTTCCTTATTTTCGTCCGGATTTCCTTGTTTGTTCTTATTCACCGAAAAGCCTAATAAACATGTACTAATAAAGTCATATAAATCCTTGTGTGCCAAGGTTTAGCAGAGGTCAGTTCATACATGGAGGAATTAGTAGGGTTCATATATATCAGCGCTAAAAATTACCAGTGGCACTCCGAAAAGAACAGAGCAATTTCCTGCACGCACTGCTCCAGGAATAAGAATAAAAAGCGCCCTCTATAGTTTTACAGATAACAGGTCGCAATTTTTTTATGATTTATTAATTTTTCCCCAGACGTAAATTAAATTAATTCACTTACCTACGGCGCTATGGGGCCAGTGGAAAATGGTGTACCTTGGATAAAGCGATGGGATCATGGCGGGTGCCAGCGAATTTTGGGCAACAAACCTTTTGACAACACAACTTGTTTGCGCAAGTTCAACATGCACGTTTTTATTCTATTAGTTTTGTTTGTCTCAAACTAAGTCATTTTGAAACTTAAAGTGATAAACAAAAGTGATATACAAAAATGTTGCAAACTACTTACTGACTAATCTCAAAATTTCAACATTTTAGTGGGCCTGACGTTTCGATCCTATAGCAGGAATTTTCTGATTTCCAATAATAAACAAGTGATTTGGAGAATAATGAATAACTTGCTCAGTATCTAATGATTCCTTAGAATTTCTTTCGATTTTGAGGATTTCTCTAGATTTTCCTAAGATTATTTCATTTCCTTAGATATTCCTTCAAAAGTAAAACATTTATTTGAAATTTCCTTGGAAGTGGAAGCGATGGGACTGGTGTTATGCATTGAGTGCAAGGGTTATGCAAGTCTACTGCTCTCCCCTTAGTGCATCCATTCTAGGGACATGCAAGCTAAAGCAATTATGCTTCCTAAATATAAAACCTTCAATACAAATTTTAAATATTTTATATAAAGTAAAAATATAAATACAATTCTCTATTTTAATTTTTATATTTAATTTATTGATATCAAATGATATATTTGATTCATTTTTTTACCAAAATATTTTATATTTATATATAAAAATGACCCTTGACCTCGTGAACTTGCAAGACTCCATTGCATGTGTTTTATTAGCGCATGCTTCGTGCGGTCACCTGGCCGAAACTTGCATCATAATTTCTCCTAAATCAACGTTTCTCACTCTGCTTTTGGTTTGCATCTCACACCTAGATGCGAGCTAGAGAAGGCTCGAGGTGTATCGACATTTGTAGAACGTTTTTGTGACTGTTTTGACGCTGGGTTAGATCTGATCAGACGTCCCTAATTTCTGCACGCTATACTCGAGTTGAGTGCATAGACTAAATACTTGGCCTAAAATTACAAAAAGTTGCAGTTGCAGAGATGGCCCAGGCTATCAATAAGCTATTTTCACAGCTTGGCAAGCTGGGTGTTGGGCTTGCTGTTGTCGGCGGAGTTGTAAACACTGCACTATACAATGGTAAGTTGTGTTTTAATTACATTTTTGAACAGCTTACAATAATTGAATAAATCAAGAACTGTGATAACTGTCTAGAATTAGAAATAGAATAGTTGCGGTAACCGTAACCCTCATCCTCCCGAAGGTCGGAGACCTTCGGGAGGATGAGGGTTACTCATCTAGAACTTAGAACATGTCAATATATTATAACTTAGCCCTTTTCTTTTGGCTTTTTCTTGAGTTTTGGCTTTTCAGTTTTCTGTTCCTCTCTTTTATTCCAGACTAGATCTAATTGGTATTATGGTAATTCTAAAGAGTAAAGTCTCTACTCTAGACACTCTATTAAATGTTTAAGTAAAGACGAGCCCCCCCCCCATGAAAAAGTGTATCTGTGTATGTGGTGGTGTAGTCATCATCAAAGTTAAAGTAGCCCTGTTCCTAAAATGATAATTTATTGAATAATATTTTCTCACTCTCAGTTAATAATGCCGATTTTATATTTGCAGTAGTCCGAGTAGCCTAGGACTAGGATAGTCCGAGTAACTTGGACCCTTACAATCACCCTCATTTAAAAAAATTGTGGGGTCGGGCGATAGTACTAGTAGTAGTACTAGTACTAGTAGAGTCCAAGCAATCCCGCAGGGTAACACCGGAATCCGAAATCCCCAGATTTTACCCCCAAAACATCCATGAAACCGTTCCATGCCCCCTTTTTTGGATTAAGTGAGAATCACAGATTTCATTACTGGTCATTTGTTTTACTCACGTTTGGGAAAAAGGGAGAAATTTCACCCCAGTTGATCGAGAAGATTTTCTCCCCTCCGACGAGCGAAAAGGCAGCCATCTTTGATTTCAAATTAAAACGGTATACACGTTAATCGATGACGTTTTGACAGGTCTGTGTGCGCAGTGGGTCTGTGTGAGTGCGAGTGCTCGCACACACCTGTCGACTCCTATGGTCGCATTGACTCCTCTACTGGCGTGCGCAAAACGTCATCGATTTACGGGACCTTCAGGAGGATGAGGGTTACGATTACCGAAACGAAAAGTTTATAAACTAAACTAAAATCAAACTTTTACTCAAATCATTAGTCTGTTTCTGTGTTAGTCACCCTGTTAAGTGCTAACCTCCTATACAATAGTTCTAGGAGTAGGAGTACTACTAGTAGGACCCTACAGTCGCCTGACCCCTCCAAATTCCAAAAAGGACTTGTATTGTAAGGTCCTAGTAATTTGGACTATTATTTGCAGGCATTTGGACATCATTAACTCATCCATCACATGTGCTTATCTTTGATTAATTTGCAGTTGAGGCTGGCCACCGGGCAGTCATTTTTGATCGGTTCTCCGGGGTCAAGGACTATGTGATGGGAGAGGGAACTCACTTTCTGATCCCGTGGGTTCAGAGGCCCATCATCTACGACTGCCGTTCCCGACCACGGAACATCCCCTGCATCACAGGCAGCAAAGGTATATATTTTTTTTACGCAGTGGCTGTTGTTACGGCAGTCGTTCGCCTGTTTGTTTCCCTGACTTGATTGTATTTCGTCAGCATTACAGGCTGGTTGAAGCAGTCTATTAGCTGATAGTCTGGTTCCAAGAGCTAAACATCCTGACAAATACTGTGAAGTCAGGGAACCACACAGACGACTGCCGTAACAACAGCCACTGCGTTTTTTAAGACCACAAACCTGAGGCCCCCCAAAAAGAAATAGTTCTTTTTAGTTGTGCTTCCGGCTTTCCGACCGACCCCATTTTGACGGCACATTGGTCCACCTCTATTTTGACGGCGCGACCAATGATCCAAATCAATGTGATTTAAATCAACCGACCCTTCATACATGTAAATCATGTTTATCTTGGCTCGAGTATATATATGTAGGCTATATATCTTAGTATATATAACACTTAGTCAGTACATAAATCATGTCTCAGCATAAAAATAAGAAGAACAAAAAATTCTACCTACCTTTTCAGATGGCATGTAAAAGGAAGCAAAACTAATTTTTGTTTGTCCTTAGGACTGATAAAACGTGAATGCTCATAGCATAACGGCACGGCAACTTATAACGTTTCCTGACTGTATTTGTTCATAACACCACAGAATGTCAACATGTTGATGAATCAGTGGATTTTGAGAGGAGGATTGGCACTGGATTCCATACCTGTATCGTGATTTATTTCATTGGATTCTTCCATTTCATGCTTGGTTTTTGTCACCAGATCTTCAGAATGTAAACATCACCCTGCGTATCCTGTTCCGGCCTCAGACGCCTAACCTTCCCAAGCTTTACGTTAATCTTGGGGAGGATTATGACGAGAGAGTTCTCCCGTCCATCACCAATGAAGTGCTGAAAGCTATTGTGGTAGGTATCGTGGAGAATGAAGACAGAGATAAGCCGTGTCCGCACTGGACTTATTATTTACCGAGCACGTGGGTAACATTCCAATGGGTAAATCTTCCCGGCATCCGCACTTGGACTATCGACTCGGGTAAACTAACCGAGACGATCGGTAAATCTAACCGACTCATGTACATATGCATGTACTTAAGGTACACAAACATGTTGTTACCCCGCGCCCGCACGAGTCTTGCTTACAGTAACGTAACGTGCGGGGCACCGGATGTGGTTTTTTACCGAGTCGTTTACCGAGACGTCGTGTCCGGATTGGACTTTTCAACTCGGTTAAACTGACCTGGTCAATTTAACCGGGCAGAAGTTGGTCGGTTAAACTACCCATTCGAGTCGGGTAAGGTACCTGGGAGGAAAACTTCCTTGGCTGTCCGCACTGGACTTAAAATGGTCAAGTTACCCATTTGCTCGGTTACTTTACCCAAATTAAGTCCAGTGTGGACAGGGCTTTAGTTGCACCTCAGAAATTAACAATGTGATTTTTCCACGGCTCATGTTGGTTACTGTCGCAACACTGTCGTTAATCATCATTTCGTATCATTATTTACCCGCTACTCTTTTTTGTTACCTTTGACTTGATGGAACAGGCCCAATTCGATGCCAGCGAGTTGATCACACAGAGAGAAGTGGTATCACAGCGAGTGAGTGATGAACTCACCGAAAGAGGGGCTCAGTTTGGTCTCACCCTGGATGATATATCACTGGTACGTAGTCGTACCATTCATCAATCTCCCTAGTCCCCCTACTTCTTGAAAAGATTTGTACAAGGATGTAAGACTTCCGGAAATTTACAGATTTCTGGAAATGACGTTATTTTTTTAAATGTTTTTTTTTAATTTATTATTATTATTTTTTTATGTCATACTGGTATCTCAAACTGCTCAATTTTATCTATTAAAACCCTTAAAACTTAATCTTGCAATCGCATCTCTCGGTCACGTAAGCGCTCACTCACAGTTGCAGAATTTGTTGGCCGTTATTTTTTGGGCCCTAGTAATAAACATCCCTGTTTGTAAAGTTCATAAGAGCTGAAATCATCAGTGTTCAAATTTGAGCAAAAGTTCCACACACCCTGTGGTCGTCTGAGAGACTTCAAAATGCCATTGATGTGAATCTTGCTCTTCCCTTGCGCCCCAACAGACTCATTTGACGTTTGGTCGAGAGTTCACGGAAGCGGTTGAAATGAAACAGGTTGCCCAACAGGATGCAGAGAGAGCCCGATTCCTCGTGGAGAAGGTAGGTGTCCTTTGCAGGTTTTCAACCTCAGCATAAGCCATGGATACACTGTATGCAGGCTTGCAACTTTTCCGCAGATCCACGGATTTCCGCTTGTTTTAAAATTCGGCCGTAAAAAAAAAATCGGAAAAAAAAAAAAAATTAAATTAAAAAAATGAAATCAAAAAAAATAAATAATTAAAATTTTAAAAAATTAAATCAAAAAAAATAAAATAAAAATAGATATTTCTTCTCCCCTTACTATTATTTAAAACATGCTGTGATCAGGTTAGAAACGTTGATATTTACTTTTCATTTTGTGTAAACAAAAATTCAATTTTCTGTGTGTATGCCTTGAAGAAGGTTAAAATATGTCACTCAGCTTAAAGTCATAAGTGGTCCAAAACTGCTCAGAATGCACCACAGAGCATCTAGAATCCAAACCCCACTCCGTAAGGGCTTCGTGCTTCGTGCTCGCAGTTTCATTCGGACATTTTCCTCTTTTTTTACAATTCAAGAGTTGCATGCCCGTGTATGTAATGGGAAACAAACAATAGTTGATCACTGGATAAGTCATGCAGTTCAGCCAGACCTTTTGCAATGGCGGGCAAGTAATGAAATGTTGGTTGCAGAATTAATCTCACGGTGAACTGCAGGGAATGGTTGCTTTATTCAGGAGCGACGTTCATTCCCCGATAAAGTCTTGACAAATGTCTGTGTGACCCACTCATGTGACCTGGCACGATGTAGGATCGGCAGATAAACTTGTTCATCCTTTCCCTGTATTCTGCTGGTGATTTGAAGACATACCGCCATTTGTTAGAATAGAATTTCCTTTGTATTTCAGTTCCTTTGTTTCTCAGTTCGGTGTGCCCGACATCAAAAGGGTAAAAATAAATAGAAAATCAGGCTTATCGTACTTTTATCAAGGCATTACAATACACAACATGATTAGATCTTCAAAGTGCATGGCATTCATTCATGAATTTGTATTGTCTCCTGTCTTTATTGAATCATCTCATATTCAAAGACTCTCAACCTCCATTGATGATTTTATTTTCACCAAAGGAGGGATCAGATGTAAATGAAGCGATTGCTCTAAGCTATAGTTTGAGTTTGGAACTTCCCAGTGTCGTCATTTCTAAAAGTCATATTTGTGACCAGAGACATCAAAATGAGGAATAACCCCCACTTTTGAGATTTTCAGATTTTCTAATGATGTGAAAGAGTGTACCATTCACTTTCAAATGATATCAAAATTTCCTCCAATACATTAACTTTCCGAAAATACCCAAAAATCAAAAATAAAAATTGATTTTTAATCGAATTAAGAAGATACTTTGACTTTAGGCGTTGTTTACTCGAAAAGTGTCTTGGTGGGATATTCGTGGTTTAGCCAACTGATATCATTCTTGACTTTGCTAATTTTACACCGGCCCAAATGTATGTGCCAGACAGCCTTGCCTGAGGTGTTGGAAGAATCTCCAGGGCATTTGGTGCGCATGATTCTTCAAGTTGAGTGCAAGCCGCAAGATGCTGCATGAGATTGTTCCAGCCCACATTGGCAGATGGCAGCATTCTCTGTGTGTATACTCCCCACCTTTCGTGGGAGAGCTCTGCAGGGAGCACCCGATGTGCATGGTCCGGACGTTCAAGGGCAGAATTGTTTAGCGTCCGCTTTTTCCTCTTTGCAATCCCCCCCCCAAAAAAAAACACAACAGGCTGAGCAGCAGAAGCAAGCCTCCATCATCACGGCCGAGGGAGACGCCCAGGCCGCCAGCCTCTTGGCGTCGTCCTTCACCAAGGCCGGCGACGCCCTGATCGAGCTGCGGAAGCTGGAGGCCGCCGAGGACATTGCCTACCAGATGTCCCGCTCCAGGAACATCAACTACCTGCCGCCCGGACAACAGACCCTGCTCAGTCTACCCACCATGTAGCCAGGAGGGAAATAGTTTCATTGAAGACCAACCCAACCAACCTAACCAACCCAACCAACCCAATGCCACCTTTAAGACAAAGTGTGGGAAGGGTAAGGTTCCACACAAGGGGCCAATTTCATAGAGCCGCTTAGCACCAACATTTGCTTAAGCATGAAAAAACCTTCCTCAAAAGAATCAGGTTGCCAGCCAAAATTCCACTTGTATTTCACATGAAGCAACCAATAGTAGAATATGAGTCAAGTACAACAAGCATCAAGTGAAATATGGTTGGCAATCTCGTTTTAAACAGGGGAGAAATTTCGTGCTTAGCAGATGTTCACGCTTAAGCAGCTCTATGAGATTGGGCCAAGGCCTTTACAAAACATCTAGTACTGGGAAAACGCATGTTCTTGCATTGCAATTCACATGTACTATAGTGTATGGAATGTGTTAAGGTGTCTCTTCAAGTTGTTGATTGGAAGTTTTATGAAATTATTTCCAGGTAGACTTCACTTCCCATTAAACCCACTGCGCACCTCCTTCACCACAGGCAAATGTTTGTCATATCATATAGAACTTGATTAACTCTTCCGTTGTTACATTTGAATGCAGATATTAAGACAGCTGTACTGTTGTACTCTGGCAAAGACACTTTGATCATGATTTTGAATAGCCTATGCCTGTTTGGTTTCCAAAGAAAAATTGTTGCTTTTTCCATTATCAAATGGATCGAGTATTTTCGCACATAGCCCAGTTATGATAAATTGACCTTTCAAAAGTATGCAATCGGATGATCAAACTCAATTCTAAAGCTTTGGGCCGAGTGATTAAATGAGCTTTGATATGATCATGCGGGCCCGTATTCTGATAGTTTTAATGATGTGCATGCCAATTAAAAAAACAAACAGAGAGAGATGATTAGGGAAATGTTGATAAATGGTTTGCTTTTCCACCAAGAGTGTTTGCAGTTGATTTACAGAATCAAAGAATATTATCAAATATTAATTTTGCTTTTGTGGTTTATTAAAGGTTAGTATTCCTTCATGTGTTTGACAATGATTCATTTACATTGTAGTTAGACTGACAAAGAAAACACGATGGACACGGTTTTCAGAATAATTTCTTCCAAGCAAGTGACATTTTGATCTTAGCAATACATCACAAGAAACACAGATTTAAATTGTTCCCTAACATTGTACGTGCCAGTCTTCACACTGAACTACATTAATCTGTGGTGCTTGGATAGAATCATAGTTTTAATCTGTGTTCAATAAAACCCGGAATAAAAAAAAACATACATTAGCCTCTCGAGTTGTTTTGTGAACCCAGCGTGAACCCACTTGTTTGGTTCTGTTAATCTACGTACAGGTGCATGCACCTGTACATCGTTTGCATATCCACGTGCATGCATGTCCATGCACATATACATCTCAATTTCCGTGTTCTTGTACATGTACATTGTGCCTGTACTCACACTACATGTAGTGTAAAAACACACGCTTCCCTTTTGTCCTTCCTCTGTCATGTACTGTGTGTCAGGGCTTTCCTTCCCCTGACTGTCTGTGTATGTCCTTGTCACTTTGCCTTCGAGAAAGGTCCTGCTAGGATCGAAACGTCAGGCCCTCTAACTTTTGAGACTTTTGTATTGCAGGTCAGTTTAGTCAGTGAGCAGTTTGCAACAGTTTTTGTACTGTATTTACTTCATGTTAAATTGATAACAGTTAACACTCCCGTGCACATGTACTTATATAATATTGCACACACCGGATATCCCATGCGGCGGTATAAATATATGTCTTGCCCTGGTACGGTTGGCACGAAGCAGAAGTTGTTCTGGAAAGTTAGGGTTTAATTCCATATTATTTGGACGGCCATAACGTTTTGAAACAGTTGATGAATTTCCCCAACAAAACCACCCCACGTGTACTAAGGCTTCTTGTCAAAAATATCATCGGTTGGGTATAAGATGATATGACCCGTCCGATGTCGTTTCCACCGGATAGCTATCGTGTATTTTTCACCCCAGAGTCCAGTACAATCGGCTTTCTACCGGGGAAAATTGTATCGGTCGGATGAATTCAACCGGCACTCATTCGATGATCTTTTCGACAAGAGACCTAAATCCGCGTGTTCAGCTTACGGAATTTCCTACATATACAACACTCGCCTGTACCATTCCGATCAATCAGCGATCTTAAAATCCTCCCTATTTGTTTTTAGTTCTCACAACTCTACCTTTGGTCCTGCTAGAGTCCACGTCCCTGGTAAAGTGAACTATTTATGCTACATGTATTATGAAAATGTGTGAAGCTGGTATCTATACACACTGCTCGCAACCCTGTGAGGTGACTTTTAAAATCTTCTTAAAAAATAATTTTTCCCCCATTTATTATTTCAAAGATTTACAAATTGACTCATTACAAAGAAAAAATATACCTTTCAGTCTTGTAAGCGCCCGTAAATCTTTATTTCATGTATGGAATAAACTTCCGTCTGAAAAATTTAAAATATACATTTTACATTTACTTTAATATCTTTCAGTCTTTGTACATTGGTACTTCATGTAGTTCTAATTTCGAAATTCAAATAGGCCAAGTACTCGTTGCTACATTTTCTTTCAAGAAAAATAGCCCTGGTACTGGAAAACAATAAACTGCAGCATACTTTTGCAATCTCAGTATCTTAATCTGCGCTGTAAGAGCAAAATATAAAAAAAATATTATGGAATTTCAATGAAAACTCTGGTTATTGGCGAAAACAAAACTTGAAAAAAAAATATAGGACAGGAAAAATTACTGACAAAATATGCACTAAAGTCTGTTCACGGTCTTGAGAAACAATCGAAGATAGTTATGGCTTTCCCGTCCAACCCCAGTTCTTCACGCGGCCACGTGGATTTTTGGCGCCTTTGACTGACGGGCGATAACGTCTCCCGATAGGTCAGCTGTGGGTTGACTGGGAAGGGGGGCATGCAAAAGCATTCAATGAGGCCGCGCCGAGGTCGAACTCAACTTTGAGTGAACGGATAATGTATCGTAGGCCTAGGCCCATGTCGTTCGTCCGTCGATGGAAGACCATGCTATCATCTGGGCGGGGAGCTGGTTCTGCACGTGTATAGGGAGATGGCTGATCATGACTGTCCATGCAGGCACGGCAGCTTCGCCCACATTTAGGACATTGTGTGGGCTGGTGCAGCGTCTGGGGCGCTGGCTGCTCTCGTCTTGCGTCCCACCCGTTTCTGCTCAGCGTGGGGCGGTTCTGCGGTTCTTGGGCTCCTCGGGCGATGGTTCTGCGGTCTACTCTATACGCACGGCACCCGGGACCCTGTGCTGATGTCGAAGTCCTCGAGGGAGGCTTTCACTTTTTCAGCCTGTCCTTGAAGAGCTAATTCTTTTGACCACCGCCGGAGCGTTCACAGGCTCGGGCGAGTTCACCATAAAGAAGCTGCCTGTGGATGCGGGTCACGTCAGGCAAACGTGTGACGTGGCCTGCCCATCTCACCCGAGCCTTGCCTACGATGGCGGCCGTGCTCGGGAGCCCTGCCTGCTTCAGAACCTCTGCAACGAACTCCTTGGAGACTGGATCATCACATGAGCGTCCAACCATGCAAGACTAGAGACCCTTGAGTCCCATGTTCAGTGGTCTGACGTCAACTTACAGTAGGCAGGAAGCTATGCTACCAAATGCACATCAATGGGAATCCACTTCATGAGGGACCCACGTGGCTCCACCAGTTTGCAGCACAGGCCTGACAATTATGTACATACATTATAATATTAAGAGGCTAATCATATCCAGCAGGCAGACACACTGAAACTCTTGGGTGTGCACATTCAAGTGGGATGCTAATATTGACTCAATGTTGCGACGAGCAAATGGATGGTTACGAGTGATCCGTGGTCTAAAAGGCCCCACATTACCGGTCAAGGGTCTTTTTTATAGAGTATGCTATAGACCTTTTTCACGTGACGTCATGCCGGACCGCCTTACAATGGCAGCGCACAGTGTAAACATCAGTTGTACCAATAGTTGTGCGTACACTTTCCGTAAAAAAACGGTCCAACGTGGCGGCAGTTCTTTTGTTTGGTCACGTGGGTGAAAAGGGTCTATATACTACTCTGGTATCGGCTTTACTAAACATGCAAACATTCAGTCCTCGAAGGTTTACGGAACGTTTCAGTCAAACTTATAATTATTAGGACCCGATTGTAATCATTCTGAACATGCCCTACAGGCCTATACCCTTGGCACACCTACTGCACTTTGGCCAGGTTGTTATGTATGTTACTTGCTCTGAAGTGGCAAAGTGGAGTTGTATTGTTGCTGGTGACGGTATTTCCCTCGTCTTGGTGTGCTTGACAATGGTCTACATGTAATTGGTGGCTCTGTGTTTGTCATTGCGGTGCTATTTATTTGTTGTGACTCACAGTTATGATATTCTGAGCTTGTCACGGGTAGAAGGTCTATTGGAATTGGATAGACAAACTTGTTGAGGACTCGAATGAGTGGGATTTTGAGGGATGGTGTCCACTATTTGTAATTATGTGTATTTGTGAATTGGATATACCCCTTCATGTAATTATTTCAAGTTCTGATAAATTATGATAAATACTGGCTTTTCCTGTGCTGACTCGCAATTTAGTCTCGGATTGCAACGTTTTGACATTTTAAGAGAATAATACCATCTATCTATCTATCTATCTACCTATCTATCTAACATAGGCCCTAATCATTATTTGGTTTACTTCTTTAGTGAGTTATAACATGAGTATAATACTATATGTAGTAGCTCCATGATCTTCTATAAACACCAAGCAATAATAATTAATGGCAAATATTCGGCTGAACACACCGGTTCAAGAGCAGAGCATAATCATTTTGCATTTAGCGCAACCTATGTTAATTATCATATACTGCATCGTCATAGATAGAAAAATCTTTTCTTTTTTTTTTATGTGAAAAATTCCAAGAAAAATAAAGTTCAAAAAATTGCACCATGCAAAGGCTTTGGTATTTCATTGTTTGTTGAAATAAGTAAAGCCGTTCCTCTCAAGAACGAGAGCGGTATAGCACATGGTGTCCGATTTCCACGAGTAATTAAACACCCTGGCGGCAGAATTATAGATGTCTTACATAGGTTTTGCCACATGCCATACACGTCGATTCTTGCATTATCATCTCGTCCATCTTAGAAGGGCAAATAACATTATCTCAAACTACAAAATAAATCTGTAACAAAAGAGATAATACAGAAATGTTGCAAACTGCTTACTGACTAAAATTACCAAAATGCAAATCTCAAAATTTAGTGGGCCTGACGTTTCGATCCTAGCAGGACCTTTCTCAAAGGCAGAGAGCCTTTGAGAAAGGTCCTGCTAGGATCGAAACGTCAGGCCCACTAAATTTTGTAGCAAAAGAAGTAAACGATCCTATTTTTTTTCAGTTGTGGTAAATATTTCAAAAAGAAAAGAAAAGAGGGAAACTATTTGTAGATGGAGAGCATTTTGGCGCCAGGATCTCTCTTCGTATATCATGTCAAGCGGTATACTTCCTTCATGAGAGGGCTGGGCTCGATGGGCAGCTTGCCGTCGAACATGTTGATGATGGCGTTGATCTTGCTGATTTGCTCCGGCATGACGTCACGGAGGAGTGCCAATAAGTTCAGGGCGCGGGCCAGCAGGTTCTTCTTGTGCGGGTGGTTCTTGGCGAGCTCCGCAGCCAGGGCGTCCACCAGCTGATACTGGAATCTCTCCACCGCCGCCGGGTCCGACAGGTTCTCACGGTCTAGCACCCAGTGGGAGTAATGCACAGAAACGGACGCGGTCAAACAAAATTACAGGAGAAACTGACTGGGATTTTTTTTAACAGATTGGCAAAGAAATTGGCAAAGAAAACTGGAGCAGGATTTGAACCAGGTGTGACAGTCTAAAATGGGTGGCATGATCAAATGGGTGGGCTGCCATATATGGGCAATCAGGTTAGCGTAAAGGGCGCCCGCACGCGCTCAGTTCACCCACCCATCTTAGCACGCCGCCTATTTCGCCTATTTCAGCAGGTTGTCGCTACGTGCTCAGATGGGTGGTGACGTCACCCACCCATTTTAGCACGGCCACCCACTTGAGATCGTGACACCGGGGCCTTTGGTTTTTGTGCACCAGCGCTCTTACAATTTGAGCTATCCAGCCCTCATGATGGCTTCCCAAATAGTCCACCGTTTGTCTTTGCCATGGTGGGGGCGCCAGTCAGATCCATTTGACCATTGCCGTATATCTCCGTAAAACTGCCGTATAGCCTATCTCCGTGGGAACGGATACGGTGATATACATTTGAACGGTGTTCAAATGGCAGCGAGCTCTAGACGGGTAAAAAAAACCGACACGATCGTTTCGAGAAAACAAACCGTAACGTCGTTCGTGCGGATTTGGCCTACATTAAATACTAGTAAACTAAGACTACGAGCCGATGACACACACTAGTCTTCATCATACCCATCGTAATCTATACTGTATGACCCATCGATGTCGCAAAGTGCTTCGTGGAACTCCTGATCGTGAGTTACGTTAGGCCGGTACAATTTGAGTGAGCTCTACCTCAGGTATAGGGTTCCCCGCAAGCGCATGCGTACCTGGTGCGGCAAGAATAAGCATGGTGAAGAGCGACTTTTCCCGCCCATTTAGTTTGAGCGCATTCAGCCTCATGATGTACTTCATCTGCGGTCGCTGGATGTCCATGCGGTGGAAAATCTCTTGCATCCGATGTTCTTGGACATAGGTATTATCTTCGGGGAAGTGAATTATGCCAAGGTGGTATCTGGTAGAAGAAAAAACAAACATTGAGTATTATATGTACCACTATATAGTAACATGAGCAGGTAATCATTAGCGATGTGAGAACCTTTATGATTCAGCCGAAGACGCGTTTTGCTCAACACTTTATCCAGCGTATAATTCTCCCGCAAATATAATTGAGGTCGTGATTTTTTTTTTTACAGCCAAGAATCGGGCCTACTTCCATAGACTAGTTCGCCTGATGAGCGACAATACGGGTGATTCACAATAGTGCGCCCCTTAAGAGTTCGCAAAGCGCAGGCCAATCAAAATGCCTGGAATCTGTTGACCCTTTCTGGACGTGCATTGGGTCGACGTACTATTATTAATACACGTACTTGTACAATGTACAGTACATGTAGGAGGTATAGAGATACAACAGGACCGACATGCATGTGAGGCATATAAGCATCACGACGTATGACACCTAACCACCGTGGCTAACTTATAAGTGCGCATGCGCGAAGCCAGGTTTTGCTGAGGCCTCCCGCATTCATTCATTCATGCATTTCTCGGGTATAGTTACAGGCACAAGCGCTAAGCACGAAACAACCCTGACCCTTATCCTAATCCTAACCCTAACAACCCTAATCCTGAACCTAACCCTAATCCTAATCCTAATCCTAACTCTATCAGTAACGCTAATCCAACCCGAACTCTAACTCTATCCGTAACCATAACCCTAACCGTAGCGCCCTAAGCCTAACCTACGCTGGTTTAAATGAGACTTAAGGCTTTGCATGGTGGGTGAATCAATATAGGAAGGTTTGCGGTGAACACCATGTATCAGGTCTCTTAAAGGAAGAGGTATGGTCCCTCAGGTTCTTTTCAGAACCATACCTCTTCCTTTAAGAGACCTGATACATGGTGTTCACCGCAAACCTTCCTATATCTACGCTGGTTTACAAAACACGTCCTTGTATAGTCCCCACACAATTTACGGGGTATCAGCATTGCTGAACGACGGTGGTTAAGCGTCATATGTAGCTGCACATTATACGGTGTGTACAACAGTACATGGTATAGTTCCGTGTGGCACGCTGATCATCGCTCACCTCTCGGCGTTGAACGTGGTGGCGATCTCGAAGCAGGACTCCTTGAAGAGGATGAGCTGGTCCTGGGCGGCTAGGTCTCTGAAGTCCGGGATGCCCTTGAGCAGGCTGGCCATCTTGTGGATGCCGATCTCCGAGGCGCACGAGATGTGCCGGCTGACGTGGAAGGGGTTGGTCAGCTCCCGCGGCTTGCCTGCCAGCTTCTCCGGCGAGATGTCGATCGGCGTGATGTTGAACACGATGCCAGTGGGGAAAGTCACCTTCATCTCCTTCGCAATTGGACGAATACAAGATAAGTGACCCGGCACAGCATAATTATCTGGGCTCCAGCCGGGTAGGTCATGAATAATTCAACCTTATGACGTATATGAATAATGTACATTACTGCACGATGTACAGTGTACATATTAAGATATGTGACCCGGCACAGCATAATGAGGAATAACTCCCACTTTGGAGATTTTGAGGTTTTCTAATGATGTGAAAGAGTATACCAGTAGCTTTCAAATGATATCAAAATATAATATCGTCTAATACTTAAAATTTCCGAAAATACAAAAAAGAAAAAAAATTGATTTGTAATCGAATTGTGAAGATACTTTAACTTCAGACGCTGTATACTCAAAAAGTGTTTTGGTGGGATATTCCTCATGTCGTTGTGCCGGGTCACATAAGTTATAACTTGTCAAATTTTCAAACTTTTTTTCAAAATACAGTAATAGATATACGTGTAATGTGCTGTTTTGCGTCGAGGAGAGCTTAATGAGGGTTTGCCCTACTCAACGTAACTGCACCGAGTGTTCAATGCTTTGTCCAATATTATAGCTTGCTGTACAAACAAAAATTCGGCAGCTCGGGCGGGATTGGAACCGGTGATGGTGAAAGCAGGAGTCGCGGGTTCGAATCCCACCCGAGCTGTATAATTCTTTTCAGAAGGAAATCGGGCAAAGCACTGAGTTTATTACGTCTAGTAGGGCAGACCCTCATTGATTTAAAAAAAAAATAGTAAAAATAGTGTAAGAGTAATGTCCTCTTTTGAATTATCCGTTGCATAGTCAAAGAATAATCGAGCGTTGATTCCATTAGGCCTCTTGTCAAAAAGATCATCGGTTGGGTATGAGATGATTTTGACCCGTCCGATGTCGTTTCCACCGGATAGCCATCGTGAATTGTTCACCCCAGAGTCCAGTACAATCGGCTTTCTACCGTGGGAAATTGTATCGGTCGGATGAATTCAACCGGCACTCCACCGATGATCTTTTTGGCAAGAGACCTTACGTACCTGGTTCACGTAGGCACGGAAGCCCTCCACCTCCTCCGTGGTCTTCTCCCCTTCGAAGTGAGTGGCGTAGCACTTGTAGATCCTGTCCACAAACAGCCGGTGCTGGCGCTCTTCCTCCGTCTCGTTCACCTCCACCATGTCCTTGACTTGCTCCATCTCGTGAATCAGTTTCTCCTTCTCTGCCCGAGGCACGCGTCCCATGCGAACGGCTTCACCCATTAAAAAAAAATGGCATTTGATGAACGGACACCCAAACGGCTTTGCTAATCAAGACTATTATTCTTAACAATCTCTGGCTTTCCAGAGAACTTTGCATGGCCATGCAGTGTGCTTTCTTTTTCATTTTATCATCTGGCTTTTTTTCGGAAAGCTCTTGCTTGGATAGAAACGTCACGTTAACGTGGACGTTTTATTCCGGGCTATTGTATAACTAAACATTTGGCAAAATTTCTGTACATCATTTTAGGATCTTCAATCTTACTCTTCAAAAGAGCCACTATAATGGGCTTGACTTTTCTTTATCTTTTTTTCCCCCATCTTGATTTCACTCTGTAAATCGTTTTGATTAACTTATCTGTTTAACATTAATCCGAAAAATTCAGGTTTACCCGTACACCATATAATTATACCTAACTAAGTTCACAAACATTAAGATGAAATTTGAAGGTTTGCATGGTGAGAATAGCAGGATAATTATTAGGTTTGCGGTGACACCATCTGCTCGTCTTCAGGAGACTGTGTAGACTGAGATTGAGTCTCCTGAAGACGAGCAGAACCACACTTACCCACAAAATAGAATTTACATGGTCTCACCGCAAACCTAATTCTCAAACATTAAGATTGCCCGACGTTCCGAACCTAGCAGTAGCAGGACCTTTCCGCTAGGACCGAAACGTCAGGCCCTCCTAACTTTTTTGATATTCGAATTCTGATCATTTTAGCCATTAAAAAAATGTGCATCGTTTTTTGCACATTGCAGTAACTTCACAAAAGACACAAATATGACGCATGCTCACCTCCAGTGGACATTCCCAGTCCCAGGCATTTCTTGAAGCGACAATACTGACATTTATTGCGCGACTTGATGGTGATGTCACATGGTCGGGTCTCCCAGAAGGGACACGGCTTGTACACCAGATTCATTCGCTGGGTCCGTCGGAAAAAACCCTGCCAGACAAATATCCATGAAAAAGGAACGGTCCTTTGAACTGAGACCAAACACGCCGTATAAGTGCGTCAACTTTTCCCCCATTATCGAATGACGTGGCATTTTCCCATAGGATTGTACAGTACTTGTCTCTTACCTTGCAACCTTCGCAGGAATACACGCCGTAGTGCATTCCCGAAGCTTTGTCTCCGCATATCTGACATTTTATTATTTCTGCGACAGCAAAGAAAACGGGAAGAGAAAGAAGACCGGGTGGATTTCAAAAAAAGCGTTTGGATGTATCGTCACTCGGCTTAAAACGATTGATAACCCATAGTAGGTTTCCATACGGTTGTATGGTTTCTGAGCATCCCCCTTCCACTGGCGATTGACCGTATACGTTACTACGAGTCATATATACGATGAAATCGACCTCGGGTCCATCAAGAACTCCGAATCTAAACTTGTAGGCCTATTTCACTTGTAGGCCTATTCCAAGTTTATGTACCTATTGGACGTTTGTATCGAGTACATTACAAGACGTAAATGCACGTTGAACCGTTCTTATTCTATATCTCACGTTAAGACGCAATGAAGCGATCGGAAAATATATTTTTAAAACTTTATGTTTTGGATTTAGGAAACGACCAATTTGGGCGATTTGCAATAGTGCGCCCTCAAGAGTTTGCAAGCCTTACCAGGCGGCGTATGGGGTCGTCAGATTGATTGGCCAATGCGCTGCAAACTCTTGATGGCGCACTGTCTGTAAATCGCCCATATTTTTGTTGGAAGAGGAAAAAACACAGTGAGAAGGATTTGGGCTTCCTATACTACACACCGCTGTAATTAAAGGATTTGACGTCATCGGAGGAGTCGTCTGAGAGAGAGCCCAGTGTATCCGTGCCCTCAGTGCTCGGGCTGCCTTCCGCCAGTTCCGTCTTCCTCCGTCTCGCTGGTACCCCGTCATTCTGCAGGTAGGACTTGAGTCTGGATGTGATTAGCACGTCGGCCTCCGCCCGCCGGCAGTCGTCGATGGTAACCGACATCGTGTGTCGCACTTCACTCTCACGTGTAGGCTACAACGACTAGCGGGAAAGGGAAAGGAGATCGGGAACGATTTGGATTTTACACGATGCCCATTGTTTTGCTTTTGTTTTTGAGTTTCTGAGATTTGCGTCTTGGTATCAAATTTAAATCATGCAGAAAGCAGTTTCAAAAAATAATGTGTATGCCTATAATCCTTTTGACGCCTGATTCATCTAGAAAAAGTTCGACTGATCTGAATGATTTGCAAATCCATTGCTCCGAACCCAAAATGACGATTCTCCTGCTATGCAAGCCATGGCACTCATGCTCAATAACGCACGGCTCCGATGTGGAATCTATTTTGCTGAACGAAAAACAAAAAAGCACCAAAATACGTGACAATTACACAGTATGGAGCCAAATCTGCTAATAGATACAGTCAACCCCGTTAATATCATTTGTATTTGGATTGTTTAGGCTAATGATACAATGACGTTGATGTTAAACTCGTACAAGTATCAGTTTGTACGTCTGGGTCTCAGACCAAAGCTGAAATTTATTGTCTGAGTTTTCACGCCACTGAGGATGGGACAACATTAATGAAATGCACGTACATGTGTACATGCAGAGCAAAGGAATGATGGCAACATAATACACACGATTAACTGTGCTCTGTACAATATCAGCATTTCGTGTGTTTTCCCCAACGTCACATTTATAGAGAAACCTGACACGAACTTACTATATGAATCTGCGTGTGACTCATGAGTATACGTGAATGTAGGCCTATACCTTTTCCCCGTGCACCACAATGGCAAAGGGCACCATGTGACGGTCGTAAATTTTTCGCGGAAAACGGGAAGTCAGCTACCCGCATAGCAACAATGATGTAGACGATTGATATAAAACATGACAACATATCAGTCGACATGGTCTCGCACACATAGGCCTATTAATATCGACGACGTAGGCCTGGCCAGTGTTCAGAATTCTCCGGTCCAAGAAGTATGATAGGGGGCCTACTCATCGTGGCTGTTTTCCAAAACCCGGCTTAATAATTAGGCTTCGGCTTCGTCTCGGTTATCAAAAAATTGAAAAACCAGGATGGAGTTCTTAGTTGAAGTTGAAGCTTTGGATTCATTTTCGAAATGCAACAGCTAGCTCCCATAACATTAAAAAACAAACAGAAGGGCCATCCATGTTTAAGCCTTGTAGGCCGTACTTTAAAAATTAGTGGACGAAACGTCACGAAAGAAAGACAAAGCCGGAGCCTGAGCCTATAAGCCGGGTTCAAGTGGAAAAGGGTCCATTTATCCAACCCAGAGCTGCAGTTGTAACGCGACTCCTTTTGTATAAAAAAACACCTCAGTTTCCTTATAGAGTAAAACCCAATCTGCACATGTGGTTCTGGTATAAAGCAAAACTAACTTCGGTCTACATGTACTGATTTCAAACATTTAGAGGGCCTGACGATTCGATCAGCAGGACCTTCCAACAAAGCCAAAATCCTACAAAACGAAGGGCTCATAATTACCACTTTAAAGGGCTGCCTAGAATGACGTAATATGTTGCTATAGGGTGGTTACATGTACATTGATTGTCGAGGGATGTTTTTGCGTAAAGCGGCAGATGTACAATGTACATTGTCGTACTTGTTTACCAAAAATACAACCTCTCTGAATATTTCGTCTTTTGAAACCCCGTGTTCCAATTTACAGTGCGCCACAGTGCCCCGTCATCACAACTCCCATAATAACACGGAGTGAGGAAATACAAGCAGAGCTTCCTTATCAAAATAATTATGATGTAGCCACTGTGCTCCCGATTGAGTTACATATACCAGCACGCGTTTGCGATTACAAAGCGAAACATTAAATTGTAGTTTCACTTCACGTTCACGACACAATTCTTCGAAATCGCCGTGTCCACTGGCCTTGGCATTATAGACTCTATTATAATGTTCAATAGGCCTACATGTAGCCTTTGTAATAGGCCCTACTTTTGGTTTGGATCAGTCTGCGCAGTTGTCTTGATAACGAAGTCGTGCTTGCATGGGGCCGATACATGTCTGGGTACAGGCCTAACCGTGGCCTTAACCGGGCACGCATGCACCCCAGCGTTTTGTAATGCATTGTAATTTCAAATAATCATGGCCTATTGCTGGTCTCACGGCAGGCCTGTATAGCTATCGCTACATGACTGTACGCGAAAGTACAGAAGCTTTTACTTTTTAGGAACGGAGAATCGACGACCACAATGCCCAAACGGCAGGCCACTCAAGGTAATGGGTGAAAAGAAGGAGGGGAACAAACAAGGAGATCAATAGGCCCACACATACAGCTTTGTAATTGTTTCAAAACCTCAACTAATTAACGACTATTTTGACAAAGTGATATACAAAAATGTTGCAAACTGCTTACTGACAAAATTTGTTACCAAAATGCAAATCTAAAAATTTAGTGGGCCTGACGTTTCGATCCTAGCACGACCTTTCTCAAAGGCAGAGTGACAAGGACAAAACCACTCTGCCTTTGAGAAAGGTCCTGCTAGGATCGAAACGTCAGGCCCACGAAATGTTTAACGAATATTTTGTGATATCTTTAGCTCGAGACTAGGCCCAACATGATTGTACACGTGTCAGCGATCTCCACAACATTATAATAATGGGCGTCTTGCTGTGATGGACAAGTCCCGCAGTACCTGTCCTCACGACGGGCAGACCACACGATGTCCGAAACGTTGAGTTGCCAGCTCTGTCAGAGCCATTATACACCTCGGAATAGATAGAGCTCTTATTAGGCCCACAAGGCTATACATGGATGCCACCTCACACATTTTGATATTTCAACTTGCAAGTTATACCTACTTATAATAAATACATCTCGATATCTTTAGAGTTGGCCGCTCAAAGGTTCGTTATCACTGACCTCAAAATAGTATTGTCTCTCAGGTCTCCTGTCCCCATTTTAATAAAATAAGTAAAAATAGAAAGCACACACCATAATCCTATCGAGACCAAATAAGTGATAATATTATTCATAATCAATGCACCTTTAACTTTTTATAAGGGCCTGTACGTATAGTTGAAGAGCCCTTGCTACCAAATACATGTAGGCCTACACATGTACCAATATAAGTTGTCATGCCTTGTAAATGTGAATAAAGCAGCTACCAACCTTCATTTCGGAGAAGACAAACAACCACGGTCGGTCCTCATCTTCCGACGGATCTTGAAATGGCAGTGGAACACAGCAAACGGACAGCGTTAGAACAGAGATCGGGCAAACACGGCATAACGGCCACTGATTTACGACGATAATTTACAACGCGAGCACGGCCAACCCACGATGAATCGGAAGCCAATGGCGGACTTATAGCTAGCTGTGCATGCACTCCACCGACTACCGAATGCAATTCAGCGAGGAACGTCACATGATATCAACGTCCGGTGAATTTAACACCAGCACGGAAAAGTCCCTATTACAGTTGGCAGATAATGGCCAACGATAGCAGCAACACACCCAGGCATATACACCCACACACACACAAGCACCAGCCGTACAAAATGAGCGAAATCTCGGTCAACACTAACCTATACTATACGCTGCTCTACCGTTCCTCAACTCCAAACGACCAAAGTACACGTTATTCGTTCTTCTCCGTTCTGTTGACACCGGTTTCTATTAATATAATTGAACTTGGCCCGTGTGTGTCCTATCTACCCCCAACTGCATGCGCAGCCCGGGGGTATAATAATAATAATTATGCCAGACATTATCTCATTTCTCCGGGAGGTGGTCTGATTTTTTTTTTTTATAATAATGTATCAATGTTTGGCGTTAAACTCACTGCACGCATACACAGAATGGTAGAGTTGGTGTCACGTGGTGGCAGGTTGAATGACGCAGCAGACTGGAAACAAACTCCGTTACCCTCGACCTTGAAAAAGAGTCACAAACCTAGACTTGTACAGGTCCTCTCTTATGTGCTATAAAGACGTTCGGGTTGTCCGCAAAATCTATATGAATTTTCATATCAATGACAAGAATAATTTCAATTTTCGTTCCCGGTCCATTTAGCTGAACGATTATTATTCGGAGAAAAAATGGTTGTCACTGCATTTTTACTGACTCGTAAACGGTGCCCATTTCCTTGTGGTACATGTGTTGATATTAGCGGGGCCCGATTTCGATAGAAATTTCATTCGAGCACTATATCGCAAGTTTGCATGAACTTAGTCTGGGACTGTTTTAAAGCTAGCAAAGTCCGAGTCATTTCTACTACATGTACATCATGTAGTACGTGGCAAGAATTGAGAACGCACAAAAAAGTTGAAATTAGACACTGGTACTATAACCAGCCAAAGAGTATTCTCATTAGACTATGACAAGTTTGCCAAATTATTACAAGGTTACGTAACCAACGCATCCTGAGGTCCTCACCCAGGAAGTGAATACAGTACATAATATGTATGTGTACCCTTGTTTAAATTTCTCACCCGCTTATTATCTTCTCAAAAGAGAGGAATGATTCTTCCAAAAATAGGAATGGTTGGCAGTTATGTAATACCAATGGTAGAATAACCACGTAACCTGGGCCCTTTTCCAAACCCCGGCTTAGGCTCAGGCTCCGGCTTTGCCTCCATTTTTTCCATCCGTTTTCAAGTACACAAGGCATGGAAATGGGAAGCCTTTGGCTCCGGATTTGAATTTTCTACTACGTTTTGAAAAATAATCCAGAGCTTCAACTTCAACAAAGACCTCCAAATTGTGTTTTCAGCTTTGGGATAACAGAGACGAAGCCGGAGCCGAAGCCTAAGCCGGGTTTTGGAAAAGGGGTCCTAAAGCCGGGTTTTGGAAACGGGATCCTTATCTCCATCAACAAGGGTACCGCGGACCGTTGACCTTAACCGTACATGACCGCAGCCTGACCTTGTGCAGCAACCAATGAAGAGGGCGCCCTACTACTTTTTGGGGGGTTTTACTATAAATAATTATTACGGACTCGTTTTAACTTTTACCATGGTTTTACTTGGCAAGTAAACGAATCAACTCTGAGGTTTACAATTTCGTCGTAGTTAAAACGCGTTAATGTGTAAATGGACTGAGACAAGGGAAGTGTAACAGAAATCTGAGCTTCTCGATCGCCTGCGTTATCTTGCCGCAATAAATTCTTACTCAGCGGGAATAGGAGCGAGTCTATGTTTTCAAATCGACGCAGCAGCGCAGTTGTGGTACGTGTACACAATGTACAATGATATTGTGCGCTTATGGAACTTGACAGCGTTTTGTGCTACATAAACTTGGAAGATAATCGTCCAAATAATAAGTCCAAAAGACGAACTTAACAGGAATTCAGATTCGTCAAGGCAGTATGTAGCCATTGTCTTGCTCCTCTTAAAATCTGAGAGAGTTAAACCGCAAGTCCGCAACGGAGTTTCGGAATTTCCAACGATTTTCTGTCGCCTTCAGTGGTGTCTGGCGTCCTGCTCTCATCAGGTGTTAAGCCGTACATGCTGGGTCTAGTCTGGTCCTCATTTATTGCCATAATAAATAATATTGATTGGGCACAAAAATACATTTCCAAGGACAGTTTAGATTCCGATTTCCATGTCAGGGAATTTTTCTTGGCAACGATTATGATCGCAACCACCTCCGACTTCTAGACATTCTCAAAGGTTTGTTTTTCACCTTTCAGTTTCAGTTTCATATTTGTAGAAAATATTTGATTTGTTTCTGACACATACATAATTTAGTCCGAGTAACTTGGACCCGACAAGTCACCCTTTTTTAATCGAAATTTGGAAATTGGAAGGTCGGGTGACTGGACTCGGACTAACACATAATTAACTTAACTTCAAACTTGTCTTTATTTGTTGATTTGTTTATTCTTCCTCCATTTATTTGGGTACAATTGTAAACAAATAACTTTTGAAAGATTTTCGCTTAATTACTAATTACCTTCACTGTAAAAATGTGGTCACAATTTTTCTATTTATTTATTTTTTTTTTTGCCACAAATGTTCTCACCCTTTCTCATCTAGTCATAAAGTCATAACACATACTTTTGAGAAAGCAGTCATGTGAAATCAATTGCTATCAATTCATGCCTCGACTGACTAAAAATGCTTGCTGACCAAAATAATCAAAATTATGCAAAAATCAAAAATTAGGAGTGCCTGACATTAAATTTTGGACCCTAGCACTAGCAGTAGCAGGACCTTTCTAAAAGGCAGGTTTTCTCAAACTGAAGGTCCTGCTAGGATCGAAAAAGGTCAGGCCCATCTTAGTTCGAGTAACTTGGACCCGACAAGTCACCCTTTTTTTATCGAATTTTGAAATTTTGATAAACAATGGTGACTTGTCGGGTCCAAGTTACTCGGACTAGGCCCATCTAAGGTTTGACATCAGTTCAATGCCTATTCGTGCCCTCCCAGGCTCATCTTGAGTTACTGTCTCCATCGGCCGGCGAGCAGCGATCGCCATGGCAGCCTTTGGTGAGGACGACTCGGTCATGACAAGCAGCTACTACGCCACCATGCAGGGCAGCCAGCCCCTGAAACGAGTGGACCCCTCCGTACAGAAGTTCACCAAAATTGTCATCCCCACCGACCTGGAGCGGCTAAGGCAGCACAAAGTCAACATCCTGAAGGTACGGTGTGCGATCGAATGAGGTTTGGATCGCAGTGCTTGGCCCTTGTATGGTACACATCAGTGGGCTTGCTGTCTGTCAGTTAATTTAGTAACTATATAATAATCTTAAAATTTAGTGGGCCTGACGTTTCGATCCTAGCAGGACCTTTCTCTCTGCCTTTGAGAAAGGTCCTGCTAGGATCGAAACGTCAGGCCCACTAAATTTTAAGATTTACATTTTGGTAATTTTAGTCAGTAAGCAGTTTGCAACATTTTTGTATATCAACTATATAATAATGATAATAACGGGTATTCATAATGCGCCTTTACAGAGACAGATCAAAGCGCTGTACGAGACACGGGTTATGAGAACAAAAATTGTTTGAGTCGATTCCTAAAAATAATGGTTGAAACAAAAATGGCCAGCAGTCAGCCCCCGCAAGTTTGTATAGCAGTAAATGAAATATAGCAGGCAGTGGTACCTTGGGTTCATCTCTAACATGTCTAAGGCTTCTCAGACCATGTGGAGAATGATATGATTTGCCTATTAACGGATTAATGATATTTTCCTATATAAAGTTACAAACTGATTTGAAAACTGATTTGAATTTGCTGATCTGATTTTGAGTTTGCACATTTTTAACCCTAACCCTCTAGGCTCTTTCACTAGAAAGCATACCAAACCCAACAAAATCCAGCATTTGGGCAGAAATTAGGAACCCATTGGTATCCAACCTCACAGAATCCAACAGTCTGCATGTGTTGGATTTTGTTAGGATGGGTATGACAGATGCATTGTTGCATGAGTAGTATGACTACAGGGGGTTTATCCCTAACCCAACAAAATGCCACATTGTGTATGCTATGGCATGTTCTGGTCAGGTGTTGGAGTGTGTAACAGTGCACTACACTGCTTTCATGTGTGAGATTAGTTTACCCACAAGCTCTTGGTCATTTTTGTGGTCAGGTATTGGAGTGTGTGGCAGTGTACTGACCATTGGTACCTAATCCAACAAACCCCAACAGTGTCTCCCTGGGCCATTGTTACCTAATCCAACAAACTCCAACAAAATTCAGCAGCAGTATGCTATCCTTGGGGTACCTAATCCAACAAATTCCAACAAAACCTGGTGTTGGATTTTGTGAAGTTGGGGAACGTTAGGGTTTTAAAGAACTTTTCATGGGTCTGTGCTGCAAGCTGGTGTTGCACCATTCGATTCCAGCTATTCTCGTTCTGTGACCTTACTCGGTGTTGTGTCCACTCTTCGCAGTTCAAACGGCAGAAAAACTGGGAGAAGCTGAACACGGAACAGATCAACGCAAGGAGAACTGTCCAGGTACTCATGCACTTGGAAAGTGGTCACTGAAATGGAATCTAGCAAAATGTATCTGTATCAGCATTCAGCAATACATGTAGCAGCAGCTTAGTACATGTAGATGCAACAGAGACTGCCACTCAGGAGTGGGCTTCCACAGCCACACCAAGAAGTGCCGAAGACTGCTACACCACCGTCAGTAATGACGAAAGGATGACTACTATATGAAAGACTTTAGCAGAGGTCGCTGAGGGCAAAAGTTAAGCCCTGTGGCATGTACCGGTAGATGAAGACTGAGTTCAAAGCCATGCTTTAGACCGCTGCAAACCGGGGCCCACTCGTAAAATTTAGTGGGCCTGACGTTTCGATCCTAGCAGGACCTTTCTCAAAGGCAGAGCGAGAAAGGTCCTGCTAAGATCGAAACATCAGGCCCACTAAATTTTAAGATTTACATTTTGGTAATTTTAGTCAGTAAGCAGTTTGCAACATTTTTGTATATCACTTTCTGTTTTGTGTCAGTTAAAAGAGTCAAATCCCCCTAAAAACACCTAGTAGTAAATCCAAAATTTGCCGGTTTTTGCCCCCATTATGTCCCCCATCGATCATCCACAGTAAAGGTCGCACAATTGCACAATTACTGCTGCTAATCTTGCAATTCATGTGGCAACTTGCGTCAAAAAGGGTCTTTGTACTGATTTGTATTGCTTTGTTCTAAGCTGAAAAGAGTCTTTGTTTAGAATGTGGACAATAGTGGTGCTTGGATTCGGAGGGCCCCGTCGCATAGGCAAGCCAACTGAGCTCCGGATTCGGAGGTCCCGGCGCGAAGTGGGTAACGGGGCTGGCCGGATTCACCTCACGCTCACAGCAATCTCCTTCACCTTTTCCCTCCACCTCACCCAATTCAGCGCATCGTCCCTCTTGGCCTCTTCAGCCCCACCCTCCTACTCTCCTCCTCCGCTTGCTTCTTCCATGACCTCTTTCGGTCGATAATCCCCCCTGGCTCCGGCATTACAAACTAGGAAGCTTGCCAAATCCGCAGCTGATTCAATGGCCACTTATCGGTTTGGTCGTTACCGGTACCAAACCAGCCAAAACAAGACAAAAACCTCATGTCGATGTTTTATGGGCTTGAGGAGGTTAGGATTACAGTTGGTTTTTCTTGCTGAAAATTCACACACGTGGTAAACTTGCCTTTGAGAAAGGTCCTGCTAGGATCAAAATGCCAGGCCCTCCTAAGTTTTGATACTCACTTTTTGGTAATTTTAGTCAGTACCGGTAAGCGGTTTGCAACATCTGTGCAATATTACTAGGTGGTAAACTTTTTCACAAATCTTTCAAGGTTATCTCTTTGCATTTTCAGATCAGGGGCCAATTTCATAGAACTGCTTAAGCGCCAAAATTTGTTTTAGCATGAAAATTCTTCCTCAAAAGAATCAGGTTGCCAGCCAAAATTCCACTTGTATTTCACATGAAGCAACCAATAGTAGAATATGAGTCAAGTACCACAAGTATCAAGTGAAATTATGGTTGGCAATCTCGTTTTAACCAGGGAAGAAATTTCGTGCTTAGCAGATTTTCACACTTAAGCAGTTCTATGAAATAGGCCCCTAGATGCAGATGACAGATTTGGCTTGAGAACAAAGAAATGTCAGGAACAAGTTTCTGGTCAGCCCAGTTGGAGTCCAACCTACTCTTTTGTGCTGTTGCAATACTCTGACCTTTGCAGAGATTTTAATGATGATGTTCACTGTCTTTTCCCTCCGTGACATATTTTCTTCTTTGACAGCAACTGAAAGCAAATATTCGTGAGATGGAGAAAACGAGGAGTTTGATCGTCGAGGAGGATCTCCCGTCCTTCGATAGTAGGGTGTCCCCCGTCAAGGAGGAGGCCATCCACGCAGTCATGCAGTTCATGGAGCTGAGCGACGTGGACCAGGAGCCCTTGCAGGGTGCTCACCCTATCACTCCTGGGTCCGACGGAGAAACGAGTCTGAGAAAACGACGTGCATTGACTGCAGAACAGCTCACAGGCAGTAAGTATCCCTCCCGACTGTCGACTTGACCAGTTTGGTAAGGCCTTAAAGCCCCTACACAACATTGGTAAGATCGAAAAACAGAAATGTTCACAGATTTACATGAAACTTATACAGTTTGAAGATGGTTATAGTAGAAACCTCTCACTGAAATAGTTCTGCCTAAAATGTTGTATTTTGGGAGAAAAGAGGAAAAGAAATAGTTTACGTCTCATGGAGATCTAAACTATTTTTTGGAACAGTACGGCGTTGAATGCTGCATTTTCACAAAACAAATGAAGCGGTTTTCACGATTTTCTCGAGACTCGGTTGGCGGATTGAGCTGAAATTTAAATTTTCACAGGTATGCTATTTCATGCATATGTTGGATCAGACAACGTATGGATGCTATTCTTTGACCTCGACCAATGTTGTGTAGGGGTTTTTAAATGATGCTGAAAGGTTAAAAAATGGCTGGCTATCAGAAACCACTGCTGTCAAATGTAGTAGACTCACAATCATTGCTTAATCATAATACGCTTATTTTTCTCGACTTTCTTAAAAGCGGCTGCTTCATTAAGGAAATTATTGATTTTCAGGAATCAGTTATCAAGCAAATCCTCTTCGTCTGGTTTTTCAAGGGCTCTAAGTTGTAAAATATGAATTGCATGTATTTCCTTTCCAGGAAAATTGTACATTCATGGTGAATACAAAAAATTAGGTGGGATCTTAGAAAGGATAGCGTACCAAACCACTTACTGACTGACAGCTGAAATGTACAAATCTGAACAATTTATCTCAAAACATTCCTTGCGCAATCATAGATTCAAGGCCCACAGATCTGAAAAAGACCAGTCGTCATAGATCCTGCACTGAACTTATGGAGTTTTAGTCCACATTCTAAACAAAGACTCTTTTCAGCTTAGAACAATGGGCCCTTTTTCGAACGGATAATCTCTTGACAAAAGCCACAATGACGTCCGAATTGTTACCAGCATCCTGCATTTTCCTACAGACAAAATCGCCTTATGCCCTCAATCCTGCACATTCCTTCAGTGTGTCAACTCTCATGTGTCCTGAATCCTGCAGAATCCTGCAAAAGGCAAATAGGATTCTGCAGGATTTGGGAAGGTTAGGGTTAGTTAATCAACAGCTTGCTCAGGCTTCCTACTACTAACTAGGGTCTATGAAGTGGATTTCCATTTTGAAAAAAAAAAAAAATCTAACGTCATACTCCACAGCCTGTATATTTAGTTGTTGGATGATAAAGCCAATGTGTCAGCTTCAGCTGTGGTCATAGAAATCGCACTGCTGTTTCTTTTTCAGTAAACCCCCTGCGTTTTCTGTTCGTAACCCCCTGTACATGTAGTTGCCGGGCAGGGCTCAGCGCCAGATACAGCGCCCGAGGATGCTGACCGAGAGAGCGGGGCAGCGCTGGAAGACGCCATGCAGCAGCAGGTCCTGGCCCAGACCAAGTCGTCGCTGGAGTCCGGGGAGAGCCTGCGGAAGGAGCTCATGTCCTTGAACTCTCTCATTCACGAGTTTGCAACTTTTGTCAGGGTAGGTCTTGTTCCTTCCTTCCCTCCCCCCACCCATCCCTCCTCCATTACGGTGCCCTAGTAGGCTACGCCATCATTGCATTTACCTAATCATTTGCGCTGCGCTCATGGTAATGTGAGAAAATGCTACCAGACTCTCAAATAATGGGATTTATTTACTGTAGCACTTTACTGGACGAAAACAAAAATGTAGATTGACACAATTTTGTAGATGTGCTCTTTTCATTGCAAGGGGCAATTCAGTCTATTAGGGCCGTGTCCAAAACGGGCTTCCAGAGCTACGGCTAGGGCTATTGCCTTCGCATCTCCGTGTATTTCCAATAGGGGGGAAGACCTAGACCTAGCTCTAGATGCCCGTTTCAGACACCTTACATTCAATGCTTGGTTTAACCAGCGTTAGCGTGAAAACCTGGTAAGCGTGGACATTCTTCCTTGATTCTATCAAGATTGCTATAAACTATATTTCATTTGGTACTTATGACGTTCAGCTTGTATTCAAATATTCGGTGCATAGGATAAAAGTGGAACTTTGGCTGGCAACCTGATTCTATTGGGCAAGGTTTTTCATGCTTTCAGCAAAGTTTGGCGCTTAAGCAGCTGTAGAAACTGGCCTCTAATCCTACATGTACCTTTGAGGAACATCTTGCTGGCATCAAAACATCAGGCACTGAATTTATGAAGTTTAATTCAGATTTGATTCAGAGAAAGGTCCTGCTAGGATCGAAACGTCAGGCCCACTGAATTTTGAAGTTTAATTCAGATGAGTTTTCAGGCTAGCCGTTGTGAAGACATCAAGAATAAATATAGGAAGGTTTGCGGTGACACCATGTATAAGGTCTCTTAAAAGAAGAGGTGTGGTTCTGAATAGAACCTGAGTGGTAACTCGACGTTTCGACCAGTATGCCGTCATCATCCTGATGACGGCCAGAGCATACTGGTCGAAACGTTGAGTTACCACTCAGGTTCTTTTCAGAACCACACCTCTTCCTTTAAGAGACCTGATACATGGTGTCACCTCAAACCTTCCTATATTGATTCACCCACCATGCAAAGCCTTAAGACTTATTTGCATCGAGAACAGTTTTCCGTGAACTGCTTACACCGTCAACAAAAAACAATCTCTTTCGAGTCTGCCGGGGTTCTGGGAGGAAGCCGGGGACTCCCCACCACACTGAAGCCAGCCAGGCTCCATGATTTCTCCGCCTTCGTCTCTTCCCTCTTCGCAGGCTCAGGGCGAGACGGTGGACAACATTGCCGACAATGTGGACAGTGCCGAGCACGACGTTCAATCAGGCCGCAGGCACCTCATCAAGGTAAAGCGGGTTTCCTAGCGGTCAGTGGTTACGCTTTCATCAAAGACCCGGGCTTATCGTAAATACTCAATAATCTTTAATTCCTCGGCCAAGTCCCAAAGTGTGATTGCACAAATGTGACCCGGCACATCACAATGAGAAATAACCCCCACTTTTGAGATTTTGAGATTTTCTAATGATGTGAAAGAGTGTACCATTAACTTTCAAATGATATCAAAATTTCCTCCAATACATTAACTTTCCGAAAAAAGAAAAAAGAAAACAAAATTGATTTTTAATCGAATTGAGAAGATACTTTGACTTTAGGCGTTGTTTACTCGAAAAAGTGTTTTGATGGGATATTCCTCATGTCGCTGTGCCGGGTCACAAATAAGATTTGAAGGTTTGCACGGTGGAAACACAAGTGTTAAGTTTGCAACGATACCATGTAAGTCCCTTTTTTATGGCTCTGAAAAGAGCCATCAGCTCCTATTAAAGTACACATTAATCTTTAATTCCTCGGCCAAGTCCTGAAGTGTGATTGCACAAATAAGATTTAAAGGTTTGCACGGTGGAAACACAAGTGTAAAGTTTGCGGCGACACCGTGTAAGTCGTTTTTTTTGGGGGGTGGCTCCGAAAAGAGCCATCAACTCCTATTAAAGTACACATTAATCTTTAATTCCTCGGCCAAGTCCCAAGTGTGATGGCACAGTGCGAGTTATTATGGCAATATTGCGCAGGCATTTAAGACCACCCTTAGGCTGGGTAGTGTGGTGTCTTTGCCCTTTAGATAAGATTTGAAAGTTTGCACGATGGATACACAAGTTTAAAGTTTGTGTTGACACCTTGTAACACTATGAACATCTAAACGGTGAAAATGGGGTGAAAATGTCATTAAGCCGTGAAAAGAAAATTCACCATGTTTTCACCCCTATTTCATGGCACACAGTTAGCCAAGTCATTTTCACAGTGTTTTCACCAGTGGTGCCACATATATTCCCGGTGGTAAATGGCTAGAGGCAATTTAGAAGTATCCGGGAGTGACAGGTACGAGGACACAGTACAGTACCTCTATGGGGGCTGGTGGTCCCTATATACTGGTAATTGAATTAGCCATCCCCCAAGGCTGGAGCTTGCCACCCTAGATATTCGCATTTTTTTCACGGTCTCTTTAGTGACCTGAAGATGTCCTTATCAGGTCAGAGAGGCGATTATTTTCACGGTCAATTCACTGTAAAATGCACCGTGAAATCACAGTGACTTTTTAGTTTCACTGTTAAATGACATTTTTACCCCTTTTTCACGGTTTAGATGTTCATAGTGTAAGTCATCTCCTTCGACTCTGAGAAGAGCCGTCATTGGTTCGGGCAGCGTGTATTCTGCCCGTCCTCTTGGGACAGTTTCCTGATGACGGGGAGAGCACACGCTGCCCAAACATGTCGAGTTCCCAGGCTCCGGCTCAGAATTTGGAGAAAGTATTCTGAAAGTAACACTAAATGTTGCAAACTGCTTAATATGGACAAGCAAGACATAGAGTATATAGCTAGGAAACTTTGCAGTGTCTGACATGTGACAATTCCAAACTCATTATGGCATGGAAACACGGTCACACACTATCCTGTCGATCATCCCACATATTTTCTATTTTTTTTTCTCTTTCAAATTGACCTCATGTAGTATACATTGCATCTGCAGGCTGATGTGCAGACATTATTTCACGAGCGCATATTTCATGGTCTCACAGACGTTTTTCCTCCATTATTTATCCCATTCGGTATCACTGTCACAGATATCGTCATTGTCAATTCATGGCATAGACTCATCACTAGTGCCTTGATCTAGAAATGGGAGCAGGGTTGTGGAATACTGCCCTCATTTGGCCATCTGTGGAAAGGCTTTGATTTTTTTTTTACAGTCTGACTGTTGGACCATAAAAAAAAACCCAGTTCTGCCGTTCTTCAAAGCATTCATTTCTCTTTATGTAACTTTGTGAGTCTTTTAAAATATAGAGGGCCTAATGTTTGGATTCTAGCTGGATATTCCTCATAGTTATGCAGGATCTAACTTTGAGTGATATACAAAAATGTTGCAAACTGCTTACTGACTAAATTTACCAAAATGCAAATCACACAATTTAGTGGGCCTGCCGTTTCGATCCTAGCAGGACCTTTCTCAAAGGCAGAGACGGGTCGCTCTGCCTTTGAGAAAGGTCCTGCTAGGATCGAAACGTCAGGCCCACTAAATTTTAGGATCTAACTTTGTCTTTGAGAGTGGTCCTGCTAGAATCAAATTATTAAACCATTTTTTTTTTTTTTTTGGTAGATTTGCATTTTGCTCGATCAAGTCAGCAAGCAGTTTGCACCATTGTTGCATTTTGCTCTGAACTTTTTTTTTTTTTTTGGAAGTGCCATTTCCCAAGGACTCTGGCTCTGTTTTATTCTCTTTCCAGGCTTCCACTCTCAAGACTGCGGTGCTGCCTGTGGGTGGGGCCCTCATCGGTGTTTGTCTCGGCGGTCCCGTGGGCCTGTACGCGGGCCTGAAGGTGGGCACGGTGGCAGCGCTAGGAGGCAGCGCTCTGGGCTTCGTCGGCGGCCGATTCTTGAAGAAGCAGAAGGAGAAGCACGTCTCCCTAGAGCTGGAAGAGATGGACAAATCTCCGCCCAGACGAGCGTCGGACCCAGGACCCTCCGCCAAATGACAGACCCGCCCCGAACAACGAGTCGAGATGAAAAAAATCACGAATTCAGAGTGTAATGATGGTAGTCTGATCTATGAAAGATTCCTGGCTTTGCTTCTCAGCATGCAGACGGCAGACTGTCAAATTTTGTCTCTTTTCACGGCGATTTTTTTCTCTTTTTTTTTCTTCTGGTTGTTGGTACTGTGATTATGAATCACACAGGACTGTGTTGCTCACGAGTTGATGCGGAGGACAGATTTCTTTTCCCCACGCGCATTCGTGGCTTGTGACACTCAGGCTGCGGACTGATTTGACAGCCATTTTGGAGGAATTGGAGTGTGTTGACACTGTTGAATGGGGAGGTGGGCGGTTGTCAGACCGCTCTGTAAATATCCATAGCCTCCTGTGGTTGACAGCTTGACACCGAACCCCAGTTCCTCCTCAGCCTTCGGGACACCTCTTCCAAGTTTCCTCAAGGGTCACTACCTCCCACCTCTGTCGAATAAACGTACAACTGAATGCAAGGCCCCGGACCCGTCAGATCCCTGTCTGCATACGTAGCTTCTCCCCCCCCCCATGTTTAATTTATTTCAATTTGATTCCCACCCGCAACAGGGTGGGTGGGGGGGGGGGTGACGGGTTGCAGGCAGGATTTCGGGGTTGAGGGCGGTTGGCAGTTTGGCAGTGCAGACTGCGGACCCAGGGGACGGGTAGCTGACTGAGCTAGATCTGTCATATTGATATCGTGTATTCAGCGAGATTTGACTATCAGCGCTCCTACTGGCCGAACTCACTCTCCATTATTCAGGTCAGAGGAGTGTTGGTCTTGCGCAATATTTGAAAGGAATATGGGTCATTCATTTCCGCACCCAGATTGTGCTGTCAAACCAGACGGTCCCATCAGATGAGATTTTGAAGGTTTGCATGGTGTACCGAGTTGAAGATTTGCCGTGACACCACGTAACACATCTCTTTGGAGGAGTGTGGCTCTGAGGAGAGCCGGTAACTACGATCACATGCAAACTACCCGGAATCGTTCGTGTCAAGGGTCAACTCAAGACACTTGTCCTTGACACTTATTATTGGAGCAAATGTTGCACAATACTGATCTGGATTGATTTAATAATTTTTTAAAGCATATTCCCGCGTTGTAAATAGTAACATGGTTGCGGTCGTCAATAAAACTCCGTTACGCAACAAAGAATATAAATTTTGTCATTTGCTTTCTGTGTTTGTGTCGCCGTTTTTTTAGATTGAATCTTCTGTGTTTACTCCCGGATAGTCTGAATAGTCTAACAGCATTATAATTACTCCCACTGTGTTCCTACTTGCCTTGGACCGCACGGGGCGGCTAATAATACAGCATCTGGAATAGGCAAGCATCACTGCAGCGGGTTCAAAGCGCATTCTAAGTATTCTTAGCGTTTTTGAAAACAATCATCTTCTTTCCGGCTGGCTCAAAATAAGCGTGCCTGGACCTTGAGCCGGTGGTATCGGGTTTAAGTCCCGCTCCACTCAATTTTTCTTTGCAATTTTTCCTCGTTTTTATTCCGTCTTTTCCGTTCTACAAGGGCCATGAACATGAATGATACTGGACTCAGTCGGCCAAAAAAACCCACACTGGCCTACATTTTCATCAAAATTGGGGAACCTGACGTTTCGATCCCAGCAGGACCTTTCCCACAGGCTTAATCTGCCAATTTTATTTGCTTTTCAATATTGTGGGGGAAAAAGCCCTGTTCCACTAACTGTTTCAATGACGCAATCTGCCTAGAAATGTGCTTTGCGGGCAAAATTTTATAACACGACAAGGGGTTAGCCTTGCAAGTTTTGCCATTTTTAGGGTCACTGTTCGAAACGTCGAGTTCCTCCGGTTCTTTTCAGAACCACACTTACTCACAAAAGAGAATTTACATGGTGTCTCTGCAAACCTATTTATCCTGATATTCTCACCAAGTCACCATGCAAACCTTCAAATCTCATATTTGGAGAGAAAAAATTATAACGTTTTCCCTATTAGTTTAAACGATGCAATATGCCTAGAAATGTGTTCTACCGGCCAGCATGAGCTTTCTCTGCAATTTTTGACCAAATTTGAAGACATTAAGTTTGGGGTCAATATTTGATCAAATGACAAGGGGTTAGCCTAGCAATTTTTTGCCATTTGTGGATACCATTTCTAAAGCACATACCGGTATTTGCCAATGATCAATCCTCTCGAAATTTCGTGCGCATTTAGCTATTGTGCTAGACATTCTATATCCTGAGTTTGGAACCAATTGACCATTGTTCAGAATTATTATGAGTTTTTTAATATTATAATGAAGTCCCATAGACTTTGTGCAAAAAATATGCATGTAGGTTTTGGGGTATGGGTTCGAATCCCAACTTTCCCCTTCCTGGATTAAACGATGCAATATGCCTAGAAATGTGTTCTACGTGGCAGTAGGAGTCTTACTGAGCCATTGTAGACCAAATCAGCAGACATTAATGTTCTGTCAAAATGTTATAAAAATAATGACAAGGGGTTAGCCTTGCAATTTTTGCCGTTTTCAAAATGTTGGCCAAAAACAATTAATTATTTTTCCATAACGGTTTCAAAGACGCAATCTGCCTAGAAATTTGCTTTACCGGCCCTCTTGAGTCTTGTACGCAATTTTCAACCAAATCTGAAGACCTAAATTTTGGGTTAATCCCTATTGAAAAAATGACAAGGGGTTAGCCTTGCAGTTTTAGCCATTTTTGGACAAAAAGTGGTGGTTTACACGATGCATATGTTCTACACTCATGGCCGTAGGAGTCTTCTGGGCCATTTTCGAGCAAATCTGAAACCATGAATTTTGGGTCCGAAATTTATCAAATGACAAGGGGTTAGACTTAGAATTTGTGCCATTTTTGAAATGTTTTCTACCGGCCATCTTGAGTCTCCTGAGCCATTTTCGACCAAGTCAGAAATTTTGGGTCAATGTTTGATTAGATGATGAGCCTTGCTTTGTTCCATTTTTCAAAATGTTGGCAAAACAAATTCATTTTTTTCCAAACGGTTTCTATGAGGCTTTCTGCCTAGAAGCGTGTTCTCCCGGCCATCTTGAGTCTTCTAAGCTTTTTTCGACAACAGTTTAGGTCAATATTATTTTGATGAAATGACAAAGGGTTAGCCTTGCAAATTTTGCCATTTTGGGACACAAAGAATCTAATTTCGGAACCAAAAATCTAACCGTTTCCCTTACGATTTTGATTATGTAATCTGCCTAGAAATATGTTCTCGTATGGGTCTTCTAAGCAATTTTCAGCCAAAAATTAACGTATTCGCATTTTTTGGTCATTTTCGACTAGTCAAGAGGCTATTTGAAACAAGTTTACGGGTTACATTCATTTTCATACAACTTTAATTAAGGAAGGCAGGTTTTCTGCATCTGCCTTTGCCAACTGCGACTATTATGGGAAATCAGCCAACTTTTGACAGGCTCAAATCCAATGGCCCATTTGGGTAGAATACACGAACAGGCAATACTATACTTCGGGTGACTGTCATGTCTGTGGACCAGACCCATTGATATGAATCTTTCATATTACAGGGGAACCTTGCCCTGTCGCCCATGTACGTCGCACGCGTCTGTGCGTGACGGTCCATTGATCCGTCGCCACGGGTACCCGTGCACAAGATGGATGGCGCTCACTCGCCCTGATTAAATCCTCATTGGGCCAGTCATTAGGACTTTAACTACTGGGGATAGCTATTCGACTTGGAGATGAGAGGTCTTACCGACAAGCGCTGTGGTTGACCGCTGGCTCTGCCGATAGGAGAAGTAACTCCCTACTGACAAAAAAGCCATTTCCGATGAGGAATCTCGCCTCATTACTTTCAAAGACCAAATAATTGTTTTCCAAAAATAAATGGGATAATTAGGTTTGCGGTGACACCATGTAGGCCTAAATTCTCTTTTGTGAGTAAGTGTGGTTCTGAAAAGAACCGGAGGAACTCGACAATTCGAACAGTGTAGGTATACTCTGCTCGTCTTCAGGAGAAAAATAAATGATAACAGAAATGGGGCTATATTCTTTCCTACGTTTGATCATTTTACTTGATATAACTACTCAGGCACTGGTTTGAAATTATTGGTTTTAATCAATAGGATTGATTTTGAAAGTATGCCTATTACTCCTATTTGCATGGAAAATATTTATCCGTAAATAACGCATTTTCTTTTTTTAACGATTTTTTTTAAGTTCCCAGTCAGCTTTCCCTTTATTTGTTGGATCTGTTCTTTAATTTTGAAAACAAAGTATCAGGAGTTTCCATTGCCATCCGGTGATCTTTAAACTGGAAAATGTTTGTTTTTAGTTTCAGGACTCGGTGCAAATGGCCAGCTCCCCCCCCCCCTCGCCACCCCGAACATTCCGAACTTAAATGCAAGGCCTATTCAATACGGAGATCACTAGTTCTCATCATCATGGCGGGGTTTCTCATCTCATCATTTTCATGCGACGCATATTTATTTTCGTACGGTTGAACGGGGTAGTGAATTAGTACGAAAATTAGTTCTTAAGAATAGCACTCCGCTGCGCGGAGAGTCATGGAGGTGACAAAGCCAGTTGGGTATGAAAGGAACGGAGGGGAGTGGACTGCCATTTGCATACCGACAGACGATAACAATCAATTTGTTGATAGCCAGATTCAGCCAACAGTTTACCCAAATGTTCATATGAACACTGATACTTATACTGTACTACTCATTATGTTGAAAATAATTAGTTGCAGAGTTTTCCAGAGCACTTTCTCAGCTTAGCGTGTTTTGACCTCTGGTTTTTCATCCCGCAACAAGCCACAGTCGATTACCGACACAGTACTGTTATTGTATGTATGAATGACAATGTAGAAATGGATATTACTTATTACCGAGAACAGTTCATAAACAGGGCCCTGCAAGTCTGTCGGTAGGCCCTCCCAAAGTTGTAAGCGGATGTGTGTTTATAAGAACGCCATCTTTACGGTACGAGATCACCAGTGGGCATGAGCCTGTGTCGGACTACCGGTACCGTAGCGCGCCGGCCGGTGAGTCACCGCCAGCAAGGCTCCAGGCGCCCGATATCTCGTCGGATCGTGGCTGCGGGCACATATAGGCCGTTTTCGAAATGAAGGCTTAGGCTCGGGCTTAGGCTTCGGTCATATTATCCTACTCGTTATAATATCACAGGCATCTAAACACAAACGTTTGGTCCCAGTCTTTCTTGGTGAATACTCTTGTAACACGGTGAAAGTAATTTTGAAATAATGAGATGCTCCCATTTTTCATTTTTTTCCCCTGTGAAATCAACTGGCACAAAACAAAATTCCAAATTCTTCCTGGAAAAGGAAACAATTTCTTTATTTTACACTAATCTTAATGATGTTTTAGGACCGGAATTGCCAGTGAAATCCATGATCTTTGCTGGCACTGATATTTTTCGTCGCGGAATGGAAGTCCGACAATTATTGTAGGCCGTCCATTCGCCTCCCGGAATGGAATTCGCATGCGTGTCCGCGTATTTGGACGCTCCTGCGGATAATTAGGATGCTAATTAGCCTTTGGCGGTCAGGTGACGTCATGTGAAAAACCTCTATAGTCGTTTCCGCGTCACGGATTGGACATTTTGTTTTCAAATGTTGCTTGGGCGAGTGTTATGATTGCATGCAGTGGCGTTACCTATAGGGCTAGGTTGAGCCTACACGGCTAGTCTCCATTGGGAATGAGAATCAAGTCTTGGCCCCCAAGGCACAATTGGCTAACGTACAGACACAATGAGTAACGTTGGTAACGTTGCGCCATTGTTATGGAAGCGACCTACAATATGACCTGTATAGTCCCCGCCTCCCACTACTTGTTTCTCATTCGTTCAAAAAAAATAATTCTGCCTTCATCTCTCAGACCACCCAGTCAGTGCATTAAACGAAGATTGTATGATCTGGCACAAACAACTCCGCTGACGTGCATTTGCCAATAGTATTGCGGTGAGGGGGAGATGTCCGGATGAATTGAGGCTAAAATTATTTCCTCCAAGAAGCGATCAAAAACCACCCCATCGGGCCCTTCAAGAACATTTCACACCCATGTATAATTACCGTCGCCCGCCCGCAAGTCGTAGAACCTAATTAACTGCGCGGAAATGATTGTAAATATTGTGCCCTATCTACCGTGTATAATAAGCCCCCCCCCCTTCCCCCTCCCTCCCCCCCCCCCGAGCGACTTCTGGGAAGTTTCGAGTTGAAAAGCGGACTCCGGTCTGCTCGGTTTGATTCAACGCCGTTCCCGTTTGCGGAAGCACGTCGGTCCCCAACGTCAGTCACAGCCTTGGCTTGTTCTACCTGGCGGCATTCTAGAAATGAATAATATATCGATTGGTGCCGCGGGCCACAATCAGCTCCATAACTAAACCCGCGTAAACAACTTTCAAATCTGGTTCACTCCGACAAGACTATAGTATAGGCCCCGTGACAGACACTCCGTCGCTCGAGCACTTGATTGGCAGCACAGGAACTGTGCGGATATTCACGGATGAACCCGATCGAAACGACATTGACAATAATGATTCTGTTTATTGGGTGCAATTGAATTGAATGATGACCATTACTAGCGAGAACAACCTTGATTTAGACGCACAGAATGCTAACCGTGGCTGTCGATACACTACCGTGCCAATGACGTCCCGGTGGTGACGTATTTCCACGTAACTTTGACCTGCAGTTAGCTCAAACAAAATCGCCGATCGTTGCAAAAAAACAAACAAATCCAACCTCGAAACATTGTTTATGGCACATTGAACGACGCGTTGAAAATAATGCACTACATACAACGAAAGAAGAAGCAAGGAGAACGGTGATCCAAATCACGCGATTTCACGTGTAGTTAAAACACGACACCGCGTGACTTCGGTCACCCTTCTCCTTGTCTGTACCACCGCGATGAAGAACCGTTTCCTTTCTAAAGAAGAAACGGTTATTTTGTATTAGAATGCCCGCAACCTTCATCTGTGGAGGCGTCCGCCATTTTATCATCATAGCAATAATGCAAGCACACCATCCACCAAACCTTAAATTTCGATGGATGAATACATTGATGGATATGCTTGTATTTTTTTTTTATAATGACCGTTGCGAGAAGAGGAAAATAATCTCTTATCACTTGGTGGTGTGCTTGAAGCGAATACCACCAAAAGACTTCTTCGGTTGCAATTCCTCGACTTGCTTTATCCTGGGATGTAAGTGACCGACGAAATCATCGCCTGAAAATTCCCGAAGGCCAATAAATATTGTGCGACTGCGAGTGAGCGCTTATGCGTCCAAGAGATGCGATTGCCAGATTCATTGTTTTAACAGATGAAATTGAGCAGTTTGAGATACCAGTTTGACATAAAAAAGGATAAAATAATAATAATAATAGTAATAAAAACATCTCCATTTCCGGAAATCTGAAGAAGAAAAAATCACACCATTTCCGGAAATCGGGAAATATCCGGAAGTCTTACATCCCTGGATAGAGTACACTGTTCGAAACGTCGAGTTCCTCCGGTTCTTTTCAGAACCACACTTACTCACAAAAAGAGAATTTACATGGTGTCACCGCAAACCTAATTATCCCACGATTCTCACCATGCAAACCTTCAAAACTCATTTTACATCCCTGGTTATCATTATCTTAGTCTCACCAATTCCAAATCATTAATCGAACTGCCAGAGTACGACCAGCACATACACGGAATCTAATTCAAAAAGGAAAGTTGGGACTGAGTAAAAGTGCAGACATTTCCAATAGTTATGATTTATTCGTTCACAGAAATCGAAACACATGCCAATATTACAGGCACAGAAGAGTTCCAGCAGTACGTGCATACAGTGAGTCACAGGAATGGTAGTTTATGAAGTCACAGAATTCACAGCTGTGAGTCACAGTTATGTTGAAGTACTGTTTATAGACATGTCCTTATAACGGTGCTGCAGCAATGAAGGCAGTTTAAAATATATAGTATAGGCCACGATAAGTATTTACAAGCCGTGAATCCGAAGAGTTATACCACGCACACGGGGGACCCTAACGCCCTGGATAACAGGCCGATCCATTTATATCAACAGCATGCCCCACTGAAGAGACAGTCGTTATTTTCTCATCCGCTCCCATTGAAGACTACATAAAACACCGGCACTTTTGTTTTAAGAGGGCCCTTCGTGGGTGACTAACACAGCACTAAAACACCACGCTGCCAGAGCTGCCAGGTCTGTGCTTCCATTTTAGTTTTAACAAGAGGGCCCCACATAATCTTGACAGAGTTAATCTGAATGTTTATAATGCCATTAGATTTCTGAAATCACTGCCCAACGCTGGATAATTGCCCTTTCCTCAAGAGACGAGCGGCAAGTACGTTGAAATACGCACACGGTCATCAGTACGGCGTTAGACACGGAGAGAGAATATCGTGCGGTTACGTTTGTGTTCAACTGCGCATTTTGGTAAAGCGATCGTCTGCGTTTTGGGTTGTATTGTCGTAGTCAAAAATGAATTCGGGTCACATTGATTTACGCACATATATCTTTAGTAAGGGTAAATCTAGGCCGCACATTTCATATATAAATTTCACATAGTATAATAACACAAAAGTGCAGTTAAATCTGCCTTCTCAAAACAAGTCGTTTCTAGACAAGGGAATCATCTTTGTGTTTGTAATTACCGTCCCATGAATAACTGATTTCAAGCTTTCCATTCCAAACTATTTGTGACAGTGTGTCGGCACAAAACGTAACTACTATATTCAATTATTCAACAATCAATCATTTGCTAGAAACTGGGATGTGCGTAACATTTATGTCGTGGCTTAATTTGTTCCAAAGATTTTTTTTATTTTTTTTCAAAGGAGATTCCAAAATTTGTTTCGAGTGAAAATCAATTTATTTTCTACCTAAATTGGCATCTGTAAAGCATTTTCTAACTCAGTCAATGAATCATGTATGTATACCCGTCCATGCAAGTATTCATTTCAGGGTACATTTAGATAGGCTATTTCAAAAAAGCTACCGTCCTAAATGTTCTTTTTATGCATGTAGCTCCTGCGTACGAAAGAGTATACAAACTTCAGAATCAGAATGATCGTTATAGTTCTGTATTTTGACGAGAACCTTGAATCATTTCGTATTCAGCCGTCTTGCGGCTAGAACAGTTAGCACGGAGCCGTACTCCCCCGGGGAACCTAATTTGAATCTAATGGTTGCTGACGGCAATGTTTCCCCTATCTATGAACGTGAGAGACGGTCTACCTCACGACTTGGATGGACCATCTCGGGTCTTTGTCCGCAATACACCTAACACCTCGCGGTCGAAATCAGGCTCGAAATAACAACACACACAAAAACAAACTACCCTGCAGAACATCTCATAATGGCTTGAAAAAGCAAATAAGGAATGCATTCCAAACTAATGAAAAACCCTACCGTAGAAGCACACAATATTAAGGGGTTCTCCTATGAATATGAAGACACCGTGACCGTAAGCTTAACGCTTATTTAACGCATACAGAAAATAGACGCGACACTCGTCATTGAGTAGCGATGATAGGGTAACTTCGGCGTGATGTGCACAGCTGTGACGTAGAGTCTCTGGTAGATAATTCTCCATGTGAAATCCCAACCCATCTGATTTAATACCAAGGAATGATTCAGACTTCAGTGTAACGCTGTAGTATATACGTGGTCCTTGTCTAAGGGATCTTGATCCAATTTCATAGAGCCGCTTAAGCGTGAAAATCCGCTAAGCAGGAAAAGTCTTCCTTGTGTAAGCAGGATTACAAGCTGCACTGCGATGCGATGCTAATTGCTTTTGACTTGTATTCCACTCTTCTTTCCTTAGCGTGAAACAACAGTGAAGTTTGGGTTGGCAAGGGGATCCTGTGGCTCATGACTTTTTGCGCTTAAGCACATTTTGACGCTTAAGCGGCTCTACGAAATCGGCACATAATGTCCAAACGCATAAATTGAACACACAGTTCAGATGGAGAACTGTTTACATTTTCAAAGTAGCAATCGAGGTGCCTTTGGAGCAGGCTCCGTTGGATGGTAACGCGCTGGGTAAACGTTCGATGGGGTTGTGTGAGCGGTATCTTCTACATGTTCCAGTTGTGCGCTGTTTCGCTGTGATTTCCGGTGTCTCTCTGGAGTGAGTCGGCAGTGGGTAGCGGGTGGGCCTCAGTGACGGTCGGTCGCGACGTGTTGGATGTGTTCTGGGTGGCAGACGAGTTCAAGGCTTCCGTGACGTCACTGTTAACCTAAACAAATGAATTTGAGTTAGTTAACCTGAATGTCCGACCGGCGAAAACACAAAGCTTAACAGAACTAAAATTCCGTTCCACTTTTTTCTAGATTAGAAATGCAGGCTCTCCTTTGATAACGTAAAATAAATAAATAAAAACAAGTAAAACCTCATTTTCTTCCATTTGCCGCTTACATATTGTGCGAACTTTTTGAATTAGGACTACTTTATTATTGTCTTTGTTTCCACGTAAAGTTCACACACTCTTATTGAAGTGGAACGACAATGAAAGATCGTGAGTTCAGCGCAAGGCCTATGAAAGTTGTAAAGAAGGTGATGTATAGCTGAGCCAGTGGTTATTTAATGAGCGATGTCAGTCCACGTATTACATCGGATACACTTATACAAACAAGGAATACAATCATTTGGATGTGCTTGCACCCTGGCTGTTTCAACATCGCATTAAAGGGGGAAGAGTCCTCTAACGATTACAACCAAACCTTTTTCTCAACAAGTGTCGAGAGCAAGGAGTTGCGATTCACGGCATTTAACCAGCAGCACCCATAGGAACCATTCGAATCTTTACAACACGGGGGACCAGGTCTGGATTTCACAAACCCCTACGATGCATCGCAACTCAACTTACGATGGATAACCCATCGTTAGTTGTGATACACCGTATAGTTTCCGTGCATCGCTCATCGTCTTGCGATTGATCACGATGGGTGCAGTGAAAATCGACCACTGGAGGGGAACTCCAGCCCACGTGGATGTTGGAGACCCGTTACCCTTATAGAGGTTTTTCAGATGACGTCACTTGACCGCCAAAGGCTGATGAGAATTTCCGCAGGAGCGTCCAAATCCGCGGAAGCGCGCGCATGCAAATATCTAAATCTGAGTATTTCCATTGGACATCAATGACTCGAATTAGGCGCGCGCGTTTCGCGTACGTAGAGACTTGAACGCTGACCGGCAAAAAACACGTGACTGAAAAACCTCTACACTGTAAAAACGAACTGCACCTCATGCACTTCTGCAATGGCACATATTAAATGTTGTCCCAGAATCATGAACACTTGAGGCACCTACTGTACTTCATGCACACGAAATACTGTAGCTCAAGCACATGTGGCATTGTAATCACTTGAGCAAAAGTCGGATGAGGTTCATGAAGTGCTTCGTGTACAAGAACATCTCCCTATTGACTGTACCTCAAGCACATGGAGTGAAAGTGAGCATCACCTAGTACTTATGTTTCGTGAAACCATGTGCCTCAACATACTTCATCCATGTGCATGATGTGAGCACCGTTTTTACAGTGTATAGGCAAGCGTATGGCTTAGCGTAGCTTCAACAAGACACCCCTGTTTACGTTGTTATAACAGGGTAGCGGGATAATACCTCGGTCATGAACGATGGAACGTAGGTAGAGCAACCACGCTCTTCGCTGCCGTCATTGCATTGTACTTCGCCATCACACAACCACTCCTCCCATATGCACTGGGCTCGGTCCTCGCATTTGACTTTGCCTGCAGGGCAGTAGGTCTCGGCTGTGGTTGATCAAAGACACCCGGGTTTAAGAGAGTGGGGGCGGTAAATTATTTCAAAGAGGTTTTGCCCTTACTCGACGTTGTGGTAAACACTGAATGCTCAGTTCTTTGCCCGGTGCCTGATAAAACTATTCCAGGCAGCTCGGGCGGGATTCGAACCCGCGACTCCCGAATTCTAGTACGGACGTCTTAACCACTGGACCACCGAGCTGGTCGAGGTCGTGTGGTAAATTATTGTCCCAGTACCCCCTCACACTCATCATAGATCACGTCTCGACTTCATGGACCAAAAAAAAAAAAAAAGGTGGCCTCGGATCAGCTCCATGCCGTTACGTCATTCTCGGGCGTCACGTGGGTTGGCCTCGCAGACCTTACTTTTTTCCCCTTTTTTTTCTTCAATGTTATTAATGCAATTTCGCCCAAAACAAGGCCATAAAGCCATTCGATATTGAGGATGGAGATAGGAATCTCCCATTGTAACTGTATAGTGGAGGGACGTGTTTGGAACTCATACGGAGGAAGTGACGTCATGCATGCATATTTGTTGGGGATGATACAGCGCCGTTCGATCAACACACGCACAGTAATAGCACAACAATGGACGACATTCAGTGACTGTAATTCGTTCAGTGACTGTTCGTTCAGCGACTGTTCATTCCGTGACTTCATTCAATGACTGTTCATTCAACACCTCACTGCGGACTCCTCCTGCTCGGGTAACAATGGGGTTCGTTATTATCGGCTCATACTGCGTGTACGACCTCTGACCCGGGTGGACGCGGGCGGAAGCCCAACCGGGGCCGGGTCGGTAGGCCATACCGAATGTCAGAGTCCGAGATCCACGACCATCAGCTGTATGGTGGCATCCACGGACTTCCAATACAACATCATGCAACAGCCAATGAATTCGGTGACGTCCTCACACGTGCAGCGCGATGCATTGTGGGTTCATTCAAGACCTATTTATTTATTTATTTATTTATTTGAAGTAAATACAAAAACACTGTTGCAAACTGCTAACTGACTACAATGACCTGCAATACATAAATCTCAAACGTTAGAGGGCCTGACGTTTCAACCCTAGCAGGACCTTTCTCGAAGCAAATCAGTATTCGTTTATTTATCTATTTGGGGGTGTTGTCCATCTCCATTGTTACCGGTACGTTATAATTTGAAGGCCAGGGCTACGCAGCTGACTCATGTATTCAAGATAAAACTCACGGGCAAAGTCAAGCCCAATTTTACCCCAGAGGTTTGGGAAAAAAGAGCTCCTGATCTCAAGCGCGCCGCTATTATAATGTCTGTGGCCCTTTTTTTCTCGCAAAGTTTGAGGTTCTTCAAACATTGTGCTTTCACAAAGCGACATCCGGTGCGATGCATCATGGGCCACCGAAGATTCCATGCATTCATGCATGCAGTACACAACATGCCGGATTTTCCCCCACCCCCCTCATTAAAAAGGTGCTTCGTTCGTCATCAGTTCCGTGTCAGACAGAAGGGCCACATTTACTTCCCTTTACGCCGCTTTCGTGTCAACGTTTGATCTTGCCCCCAGGAATTGAATGGATAGTGTCTAGTAATACCTCCTATCTGCCCTTCGCCTCGGTTGTTGGTTAAACTTTGCGCTAGTCCCGCGTTCTTTAACCAATTTTCAGGCGAAGTATAATGAATACATTCCCAACTATGGGACACTCGTGGAACGTTTACCCACAAAATGAGCACAGTCCCTTTATGCCCAACTTATGAACCAAAATGCACCCAACTGTATATTCTTAATTTTGGTCACTTTTAAACTTTACCCAACAAATAAAAACATCCACAAAACAAGCAAATCTCTAACAACTATTGTAAGATATAATTCGCCCAACAACTCGAGTGCCCATAATTTATACAGCGCATGTATTTGTGTGTCTTTGAACTTTTGGACACTGGTATACCCACTCGAACTGTACACTTGCGCACTGGTTTGTTACCAGTGTAATCAGGCATGTATAAGTCAAAAGTGTAATCAGTGTCGCTCCTTTTTTAAATACCTTGCCGTCAGTGTATTCCCCGCTGCCATGACGTCATGAAGACTTGATCGATGCTCTTAATTATGCTATAACTGATTTGCCATTTACCAGTGCAATTCACCATTAAAGAAAATCAATTTACTTCGTGTTCCTTTTCAGCTGTTAAAATGCATGCATCCAAGCCGTGTTCCAATGAATCCATCCATCTTATACAGTGACAGTCATTCATGCTGCGGCTTGTTATCGGATGGCCATCATCCAGTCATGCTCAGGCGTGGAATGTTGTACACAATATTACACCACGTACTTGCATCGTGAAAAACTTGGTGCAGCCATTATCTTTGCGTGTGTGTACGTCCTCGCAGGTATAGTGCAGCCGGGGGGAAACTACACGTAGACTTACCGCAGTCCCACTCATCGCTGCCGTCCTGACAAGCGGCCACGCCGTCGCACCTAAAGTTCTCAAAGTAGCACTGGGAACCGTCCGCACACGATTCCTGGCGGCACTGCCAGAGCGCCTCGTCCGTTGCATTGGCACCCGCTGCAATTACAAAAACTGTCTGGTGTGGATTCTTCGTGGCTCTCCGTGCATTGATGGAGCTGTGTGTGGTTCTTTGTTTTGATATCTGAGTTCGGTCATCACATTCGTCTGTGTATCACTGTGACCTAACAACTGAAGTGCAGATCTTCAAACCATGTGTAAGCCTATACTCGAAGCAGTTGTTGGTGACAGCAACGCCACAAATATATTTGTAAAAGAATATATTGCGGTGTTGTTGTATACAGGTTAATCTAGTATAAGAAGATGCAGTAGTTTGAATATAACAAAGGTCGCTGGTCAGGAGGCCATACCTGTCTATCATTCAGAAGCAAAATGTTTCATTGATGATAACTTCCTAACGAGCATCGCTAACGTAGGCTTACATGGGCATGCAGAATGTATGCGTTCTTTGTTTCGAGTACCTGGGCTAAGAACGGATCATCGAGTATTATGCAAAATGGTTGTCTCACTATCGGGCTATACGCCGTGCCCCTCACTGTCCCTTACACTGATCGGAGTACTGGCAGTTGTCCTCATCGCTACCGTCCACACAGTGCACGATGCCATCGCACCGCATGGAGTCGTCGAAACACTGTAAGTTGTTGGCACATTTCTGGGATCCCCCTAGGCACTGATTCGCGGCTAGGTATCAGTCCGACAAATATAGAAGACGGTTACTTGAGCTACTGCACCAGTCAATGCATTGCATAGTTGTTTGTTAGCAGTGGGAACCATCTCCGTGCAAGGTCCAATATCCATCGTATGGATAGGTAAGTCCAAATATACATATATTTCAATCGATCTTGCAATGGCATAAACCAATACCACACCAATGTATGCTGCACAATGGCACTGACCCCAAAGGTCGTCAGATTTTGTTCGGGAGATGAAAGTATGAAAATCCTGCCATATTAAAAGAAAAAAACACAGTTTTGGATCAGCATTGCAGATTTGAAATGTGTGCTTATGAATTTAAATTGCCTTTCCTTCACTTTTTTTCTCGTCATAACTTAATTATACAGTTTTGTGTGACTGCTAAGGGGATGAATGTTTCACAGTATACACCAAGAGGCATGGACACCAATAAAACCGGCACTATAGGAAGGTTTGCGGTGACACCATGTATCAGGTCTCTTAAAGGAAGAGGTGTGGTTCTGAAAAGAACCTGAGTGGTAACTCGACGTTTCGACCAGTATGCTCTGGCCATCTTCAGGAAAAGCCCAAGACATTCTCCTGATGACGGCCAGAGCATACTGGTCGAAACGTCGAGTTACCACTCAGGTTCTTTTCAGAACCAAACCTCTTCCTTTAAGGGACCTGATACATGGTGTCACCGCAAACCTTCCTATATTGATTCACCCACCATGCAAAGCCTAAAGTCTTATTTAATTACCGGCACCTTGGTATTGCCTCGCAGCCTGTGGCATGCATTGTAACCAATGCGTCATACAGCACGTGTAATCATATGGTAACGAAGTATGTGGGGTTGATGTGTTGGTATAGTCAGGCCAATTCATAACTTACAACAGTTTGTCTCGTCCGAGCCATCCGCACAGTCTAGGATTGCATCGCACGTGTATTCACTGCGGTAACACTGCTTCCTATCGGCACACTTCACTTGCGTTGAACCAAGACATTCCTTGTTCTCTTAAAGACAATAGCACGTGACAGAGTCAAGCCATTTTTCACAAACTTATAACAAAAATCACTAATTAAACTTTTTTCTCATTTCCATTTATCCAGATGTTGTTGTTTCAGTGCTTTCCCAAATTCAAGTACTTGAAACCTTTGTGAGCAGCGCATTATTTTGTACAAGTGTTAGATAACGTCCTGCACACATTGCTATTTCTCATTACGATTACGATCATATCGCAATAATTTAAAACCTTGACAAGGCAAAAGAAAATTAAAATCGCAAAGCACTCATCAGCATATAATTCTACATCATGTTTTTAACCACTGCTTCCTAGTAATCCACATTGACGTGGTGAGAATGATGTCTTCGTGCACTTTTCATCAGCATCATCATCATCGCATTTTACATCGTACTCGAAAATCCCTCGCTCACAATCCAATAACTACGGAATATCCACGGCACGGGTATGATATGACTCGCGGTGGTCACTTGTTCGGAGAGCGAACCAAAAAAGAAAGGTGTTGACTGCTTCCCGGTGGGAATACACGGAACCTAATCCTTGTCAATTGTGACCTCCAGCAGTCTCACGGAGCGGAGTGATACCGTCGTAATCGCCCGCCGGAAGGTAGAGCCGCCTCACCCCGTCCGGGGGCCCCGACCTCTCCGCAAACGTGCGCGCTAAGTGAATGCAGTCTATATACGGTCCGTAAATAGATGTCCGGCTGCTCGAGCCATCCAGCAAGGGAAAGCAATCCTTCCAACCTTGCAGGTACAGGGGGACAAATGAAAAACGTACGGACCTACGTCTTACAAATCCGGGCGCGATCGTGCTTAATGCGTTCCGAGCCATCGCCGCAAATTGACTGATTTAGTCTACCTTCCGCGAGGACATTTTGCGGGTTCACCGTCCGTATAGACCCACAGCCATCGGCCCTGTATAGACCTTTTTTCTCATCAACGTGACCAAAACACGTAAAACAAAAGCACTGTCGCCACGTTGGACCGCTTTTTACGGAAAGTGTACGCACAACCATATGGTACAACTGATGTTTACACTGTGCGCTGCCATTGTAAGGCGGTCCGACATGACGTCACGCGAAAAGGTCCATACGCACGGCGGCGTGGTCTTTCATAGAGTCGCAATCTTTAGCTGGAGCTGCACGCGCGTTATACACGGAATGAATACGTCCCGCCATGAAGCTACAGCTTGGGTGGGAGAATTGAGTAACTCGATCAGACGGCCACCTTCCGTTGACTCCTTCGTGTCATCCACTTGAACTTCGGCCTCTGAAAAAATTGCTTACGTGATGAAACTTGTTGCCGCAAAGTTTAATACAAGGGGAGTGCAACGCATTCTTGAATGCACCTTAGGGCCCTATTACACGCATCGCAATTTATTGGTGAATGACACGCGTTTCGTTTTTACCAATATGGCATACAACCTACACGTCTTTGTCCTACAGGACAATAAATGTCCTACAGGACAATAAATGTCCTACAGGACAATAAATGTCCTGCAGGACAATAAATGTCCTACAGGACAATAAATGTCCTACAGGACAATAAATATCCTACATGACAATAAATGTCCTACAGGACAATAAATGTCCTACAGGACAATAACTGTCCTACAGGACAATAAACGTCCTACAGGACAATAAATGTCCTACAGGACAATAAATGTCCTACAGGACAATAAATATCCTACAAGACAATAAATGTCCTACAGGACAATGAAATAATGTCCTACAGGACAATAAAATAATGTCCTACAGGACAATAAAATAATGTCCTACAGGACAATAAAATAATGTCCTACAGGACAATAAAATAATGTCCTACAGGACAATAAAATAATGTCCTACAGGACAATAAAATAATGTCCTACAGGACAATAAATGTCCTACAGGACAATAAATGTCCTACAGGACATAAATCCAAATGTGCTTCTAAATGAAGAATAGAATAATGGCAAATTATTCTTCAGGTGTTTTGTTTTGTTCTTCGTTGAGCCACTTCTTCATTTCAATAAGGCACTCGAGCCCGATTGGAAGCAATTCTGTGACTCGACTCGACTCGACCTTGGCATATCAGCTACTAAGCCTGGCTGGTGTTAATGATGAACACCACACACGCTGGTTGCATCTATACCTCAATCCCAGCCGACTCGTCGCCTGACTCGCTATTGGATCGGGGATCAACAGCGCAGATTTTGTTTTCTGGTATAAGGTCAGTATAGTCGCCGCTGTGGCGAATGAAAGTATTTCGGAGATGGTGTCTAGTATGCATTCTGGTCTTATCGACACCACGGCTCCCGTTCGTATCTGCATTAAGTCGTATCAGGTAGTTCTTTTGTTTTCCGAAAGAAAATGTCGCTTATTTCGACAAAAGCAAAGCTCCAGACTCGTGCATATAAAGCCAGAGCTATTACATGGCGTAGACGAGGCCTTGACCAAAGCCACGGATTACGACGAGACGCCCCTTTAAGTGCACGCACTTCGATGAAGTCACTCTGGGCATGGCAGTTTAACCGTGATAAGGGCGGGGCTTGAGGTTTTAGGTAGATTCAACCACGGCAGCCTTTTTTTCTTCTCACTTAATTGAGGTCTCAACATCCGGGAGCTCCTGTCCCCGATGAACGCGTTAAGCCCGCGCATTCTGGAAAAACCAAATCCGCAAAACTCAAAGCAATGATTCCCCCATCCCATTCGCTATTTCTTTGGCGTATAGACAATTTTGTTTTGCTTCCCCCTAGGACTATAGCGTCTATTTCTGTTTTTTTTTTTTACCACAATGTCTCTCGTCCGATCCGTCGTTGCAATCCACTTGTCCGTCACAGGTGCGTGTTTTGTCGAAGCACTGCCACTGGTTGTCGCACTTGATGTAGCCCGCCGCGGGGCACTGCGCTCCTGCTGTAATCGAATCGAAGCGTAAAACGAGAGAGAGAGAGAGAGAGAGAGAGAGAGAGAGAGAGAGAGAGAGAGAGAGAGAGAGAGAGAGAGAGAGAGAGAGAGAGAGAGAGAGAGAGAGAGAGAGAGAGAGAGAGGAGAGGACCGTTTAAGTGAGCCGCCAGCACACAATTTCTTTCTATTTATATTCACTTAAGAGTGCATCTCCTATTCGCACAGATACTGTTTTCGTTCGTTAGTCCACATCGTGCGATTATTGCCAGTGACCATACGAGATTTACATGAGGGGCAGCATAGGGATGGAGTCATTTTGTCAATCTCTTTCAGCAAGTGTCTATAAAGTGCTTCAAAATTGGGTTTCCGTTTCATCCACTTAAAACAAAATTGTTTGTCACGCAGCATTAATGGGCCAGAAAGATTCTCCAGTTTTGTTGGAAAACGCACGAGCCCAAGGCGCTCTGAAATGGACTTGCCAATATTCCAAATCATATCATTTTTTTGTTTCTCTCGACAGCAGCAGTGGATATCGAGTTTCGCGTCAACACTGTGTTCTGTTCTGGTTCTCGGTCGGTCATCGAGTGGAACTTAACTCACCACAACCCAGCTCGTCGGATGCGTCCAGACAGTCAACGTAGCCGTCGCACGCGTACCGCTCGTCGAAGCACATTCGCAGGGTGGCGCACTTGGCGTAACCCACCGGGCAAGTGTACCTGCGACCGGACGGGCCTGCAATACGTAAGCCGTTAATGAGTCTCTGCAGGCAGTCATTAGGCTTCTTCGGCTCGTGCTTGGTGTTACGGGCAACATGGTGTGAAAGGCCGCTGCCAGAGGGCTGCGAGGACACGCGACTCGCGGCCATTTCTACAGCAAATAAAGGTTGGGAAAAGAACGGGGTGGAGATGGAGAGACGGGTGGGGAGAGGGGAGAGGGGAGAGGGGGGGGGGAGACCATGCTTAGTATCGTTTATACATGCGGCTTGGAAATGGACGGCCAAGACATACCGGTACTCGATCGAGGGTCTCGAATCTGAAGCGGACGCAGTTCTGAGAGCGGTGCAGCTTTGTGGTAGGGGGTAGCCATCTAAGCAGCTTGATGTAAGAGATGGGAGTGAAAGCTCATAGCATCAAACAGCAGTCCATGCTCACGTGCACCGTTTTTTTTTTTTCATTTTAAATTTTACAGTCTTGCGTTGCCCCCTTGTGTGCTTTACACCTTTGCTTTTCATGCCAGAGTATTGTGAGCGGCGATGCATTGACCTCGCAGTGAGGGACAAAGGATGTCGGCTGACTGAGCCCCTCATGGACCCACCGAGTTCTGGGCCCTTCATGACGGCTGACCCCGCCCTGGTTTGACGGTTTGGGGAAGACCGGTTCGCTCCAGGAACGCACTGTCGCGAACCTCATCGGTACATGCATCGCCCGCTCTGTTCAACCACTCGACAGAGGCATTGTTTCGACCAGACCTGGGCCCAATTTCATAGAGCCGCTTAAGCGTGAAAATCTGCTAAGCAGGAAAAGTCTTCCTCGTGTAAGCAGGATTACAAACCGCACTGCGATGCGATGTCAAATTGCTTTTGACTTGTATTCCACTCATTTTTACTTAGCGTGAAACAACACTGAAGTTTGGGTAGTCAAGGGGATCCTGTGGCTCATGAGTTTTTGCGCTTATGCACACTTTTGGCGCTTAAGCGGTGCTATGAAATTGGCCCCAGGTAATTGTTTTAGAACTCATCGCTGTATTAACTCAGGCCTATACTGCTCCGAATAATTCTGTGAAAACTGATGCACACAAACTGCCCATCACGAATTGTCGAATTGTTATTTATATAGGGACCATGTTGTGGACCTCCTAGTTGGTGGGCCCTGGTAACTGGTCTCGCTCCTCCGATCGAGCCCAGGCGAACGACAACAACTTGAGACAGCAGCACCTCTAATTGCTGCTTGCCTCATAATTATGCAAAAAAATGATGGCAAATGTAAACCGGGTCGATTTGAAAATAAATAAAAGAGATTTATAACAAAACAGCGCATGCTGAATAAGTCTGTCATCATATCTGGGCTTGGAAATGTTTCTTGGACAGTCCGTGTGCTTAGACGCGAACGCTGTCCGAATGGAATGGAATGAAATGAAATGAAATGAAATGGAATGGAATGGAATGGAATGGAATGGAATGGAATGGAATGGAATGGAATGGAATGAAATGAAATGAAATGAAATGAAATGAAATGAAATGGAATGGAATGGAATGGAATAGAATGGAATGGAATGGAATGGAATAAAATGAAATGAAATGAAATGAAATGAAATGAAATGAAATGAAATGGAATGGAATGGAATGGAATAGAATGGAATGGAATGGAATGGAATAAAATGGAATGGAATGGAATGGAATAAAATGAAATGAAATGGAATAGAATGAAATGGAATGAAATGAAATGAAATGAAATGAAATAAAATTGGAATGGAATGGAATGGAATGGAATGGAATGGAATGAAATGGAATGGAATGGAATGGAATGGAACGGAGTGGAATGGAATGGAATGGAATGGAATGGAATGGAATGGAATGGATTGGAATGGAATGGAATGGAATGGAATGGAATGGAATGGAATGGAATGGAATGGAATGGAATGGAATGGATTTAAATGGGATGGAATGGAATGGAATGGAATGGAATGGAATGGAATGGAATGGAATGGAATGGAATGGAATGGAATGGAATGGAATGGAATGGAATGGAATGGAATGGAATGGATTTAAATGGGATGGAATGGAATGGAATGGAATGGAATGGAATGGAATGGAATGGAATGGAATGGAATGAAATGGAATGGAATGGAATGGAATGGAACGGAGTGGAATGGAATGAAATGAAATGGAATGGAATGGAATGGAATGGAATGGAATGGAATGGAATGGAATGGAATGGATTTAAATGGAATGGAATGGAACGGAACGGAATGAAACGAAATTAAATTCTTTGGTCTAATGCCGTACCAGTTTACTATACTAAATCACACCTATCATATTCGATGACTCTTATAATCATCTGCGGATGAGAAGCTTCAATTCTTTGCCCTTCTCACCCAGACAACCCCCTACATGGAGAGGGCACAGCGGATGCGCCTTTAAATCGGCCGAAACCCCTGCACGCCGATTATAAACTGTTATTGTTGCCGCTAGAAAAAAAAAACTTTAAAAAATATTAAGCGCGCATACGGAGTCATTGTTACCGCCCACATTAGGTCCTGTCCTCCGTCGACCGCGTGCACACAGCCTCTGAGACAAGCCTCAAGGAGTCTGCACCAATAACAGGGGCGGGAGAGAAAACCTTGCCTTGTTTTTTTCCCCCTTTCTTTTGCAAAAAGCGGAGGAGAGAAGAGACTTTCAGGGGAAATCGTGGAACAGCGAGCGCCTGTACTCCGCCGGCCCTGGTAAGCGCAGAGCAATTTGCGTGGCCGGGCCTCTGGAGACCGCTCGAAGGCCGTGTTGAAATCAAAACACGTTTAACCAGAACAGAACACACACAAAAAATGGTGTCCCCTTCCCGTAAGTGCGATAGAATACGCCGTGAAACGTGGCCGGTGATCCCCCGCGGCACGATCGCCCAGTGTCCCCTTAGCAGAGGGCCCTAGCTAGCTGTATAGCTTGCGGTCGAGGTAGGAGACGTGCAAGTGGCCAGTGAAAGGTGACATTAATACAAGACAACGCTCTTATTTTGCAATGTCTGTTCATCGTCAGATCCTCACTTCAGTTTTAACCACATAGGCCTATATGATGGCATGTGACGGGAAGCAGTACACTTTATAAAGCACTGGAGTACAGTGAATTGCAATGAAAGAAACATGAAATGAAACCGTATGATTGTGCGTACACTTTGGCGTAAAAAAAGCGACCCAACGTGGCGGCATTTACGCGTTTTGGTCAGGCGGGTGAAAAGGGTCTATAGAGCGTCTGTCTGGTCGTGACAATCAGACGGAAATAATCTCAATACATAGTCCTATACACGGCCGGACACAGGAAGTCAGTTTCTTACATTAGCCCAAACCCAAATAGCCGAACCCCCAACCAAAAAAATCCGACAAAAGATCCCATATCCTGTGGTGTACCGTGACATTTGTCATTGAGCAGTTATCATCATGCCCCCCTCAATTTAGGGACCATTACTCTATACATTTTGAATTCCGTGCTTTGCCTATCTAGTTTCCTTTCTGCTGTGCGTGCAGCCCCTTTTTTTTTATCGCAGTCAGAAACCAAGCCATCCACTTGAAATCAAGAACACCAGCCTTCAATTAGGACCCGTAACGTTACCCCGCGCGGATCGTGGGAAAAGAAAAAGAGACGACCGTTTTATCAAAGTGCAGTATATGTATATTCTTGGATTCAGCCAGAGGTGCATGGCGAGGATCTCAAGTATATCAAATTGCGGGTGGGGGGAGGGGGGGGGGGGGTTAGTGGTTCAACGCTCTATCCTCGCGTAGCTAAGATGAGTCAGAGTTACAGGTGGAAGAGGAGATTGAGGCGGAGGAGAGAGAGATAGAGAGAGAGAGAGATAGAGAGAGAGAGATAGAGAGAGAGAGATAGAGAGAGAGAGATAGAGAGAGAGATATAGGGAGAGAGAGATAGAGAGAGAGATAGAGAGAGAGATATAGGGAGAGAGAGATAGAGAGAGAGAGATAGAGAGAGATAGAGAGAGAGATATAGGGAGAGAGAGATAGAGAGAGAGATATAGGGAGAGAGAGATAGGGTGAAAGAGATAGGGAGAGAGAGAGAGAGGGGGGGGGAGAGAGAGGGAGAGAGAAGGGGGGGGGAGAGGGAGATAGAGAGATAGAGAGAGATATAGATAGAGATAGAGATAGAGAGAGAGAGAGGGTGAGATAGATAGAGAGATATAGAGAGAGATAGAGAGAGAGGGAGAGAGAGATAGGGAGAGAGAAAGGGAGAGAGAGAGGGGGTGAGAGAGGGAGATAGAGAGATAGAGAGAGATATAGATAGAGATAGAGAGATAGAGAGAGAGAGGGTGAGATAGATAGAGAGATATATAGAGAGAGATAGAGAGAGAGATGGAGATAGAGAGAGAGAGATATAGAGAGAGATAGAGAGAGAGACAGATAGATAGAGAGAGAGAGAGGGGGGTGAGAGAGAGAGATAGAGGGAGAGAGAGAGAGAGAGAGAGAGAGGGAGAGAGAGGGAGAGAGAGAGAGAGAGAGAGAGAGAGAGAGAGAGAGAGAGAGAGAGAGAGAGAGAGAGAGAGAGAGAGAGAGGGGGGGGGGGCTGGGGGTATACTGGGTATAGTAGGGGAGCGGGCATACTTACTGCATCCCACTTCGTCCGTTCCCATCGGACAGTCTTCCTGCCCGTTACACACCAGTTCCTGGCCGATGCAGCTGCCGCTGCCCACGCAGTGGAACTCGCTGGGCCCACAAGTGGCGCTCCGCTTGATCGTGCTCCACCGGCCGTTCCCTGACGACGGAAAGAGAGAGAGAGAGAGAGAGAGAGAGAGGATGAAAAAGGGCAACATTGCCGTTATATGATCTCAAAGGCCACTCGGTTAGCACCCATTGATACGCTGAGCAGCAATGCTGTATACGTGTATAGGTGTTCACGAGCTCATCAGTGAGTTGGTGGTTGTTTGGTGCGTTCGGGGTGCCGGGTTGGATCGAGTAAAAGCAAGCCGACCCATCCTCCCATTTTGACCTCGCTGATCAGGCATGACTGAGCAATGGAGTTCAATTAGAGTTCAGACGTATACGTCTCCGGATCGAATCTTGCCTGATCAGATACCGGCGGTAGCCTTGTCCAAGGCAGTCGCTCCGGTAGGTTCCGGACAGAGCTCCAGGTCGTACGCACCTATGCCACGCCATAATAGCGACGCTGCCATCCCGCCCACAACGGTGTGCGTACGTGTGTACGAGCATGATACGAGCGTGAACGCATCCGTCGTGAAAAGACTAGTATATAGTGTCAAACATCCCGGACACTGCAACCAGGCCGACTGAGGGAAAAACCATTCAGGGCTATGGTACCGTCCACTTGCGAAGGTCAAAAGAATCGCTTCCATACTTTGCATGGAACACACCTGCGTAAATTTCGGCTCAATCTGTCAATCATGTAATGAAAACAAAAAAGTGTGGAAACCAGCCCTTTTCACACAAGGACTATTGTAAAAGAAACTCGATTTTCGAGCGCTAAAATCTCGCGGAAGGCCCGATAGCATCAACAAACTTCCTGATGAGTAAATTCTCAACTTTGGAGCGTCCGGAAATTTAGCCCTTTCTAAAAATGGCGTACCCTCCTTTGAATCCAGAATGATAGTATATAAGTCCGTATCCGAAATGGGCTTCCAGAGCTATACGGCTAGGGCTATTGTCTTCGCATCTCCGTGTATTTCCAATCGGGGGAAGACCTAGACCTAGCTCTAGACGCCAGTTTCGGACACGGTCTTACAGTCTGGAAGGCGATCGAATACCACCCTACAGAACTGTTCTAATCATCCAAACATACATAAACAATGCCTACTGGCGTTACTCCATTGACACGATGGGCGGGAAACCAAAGTCTTTGGGTTCGGGGGAAAGTATGGAATGAAGTACGTATGGTAAAGTCAAGGAATTGACGGAAGGGCGCCACCAGGAGGAGAGCCTGGGGCTTGATTAGGGCTCTTTTCCAAACCCGGCTTAAGCTTCGGCTCCGGCTTTCTCTCTGTTATCCAAGAGCTGAAAACACAGGTTGGAGTTCTCTGTTGCAGTTGAAGCTTCGGATTCTTTTTCAAAATGCAGTGTAACATTCAAAACTGAAGCCAAAGGCCTCCCGTTTTCATGCCTTGTACTTGGAAATGGACGAAACAAAGAAAGACAAAGCCGGAGCCTGAGCCTAAGCCGGGTTTTGGAAAAAAGGCCGAGGACTCAACACGGGAAACTCACCCGGCCCGGACGCGAATTTTTTTTTTCGTAGGAGGGTTAGGGGCGATTATCATAAATTATCATAAATGGGCGTGTCGAATTGTTTTGTAAAGAAAATCACGACAGAAGAAGATTACGACACGCCTATTTATGATATTGCCCCTAACCATCCTACGAAAAAAAAATACGGTGCTTGGACACAGCGACGAAGGATTGACATAATTGAGAGAGCTCTGTCTCGATTCTGTGGATGGTGGCTGGTGGCCGTTCTTAGTCGGTATACGGACCTCTTTCACTGTGACGTCATGTCGGACCTCCTTACAATGGCAGCGCACAGTGTACACATCAGTTGTGTCATAGGGTTGTGCGTACACTTTCCGTGAAAAGCGGTCCAACGTGGCGGCATTTACGCGTTTTGGTCAGGCGGGTGAAAGAGGTCTATAGAGCGGTCTGTCTGGTCGTGACAATCAGAGGGAAATACTCTGAATACATATAGCCCTATAATACACGGCCGGACACAGGAGGTCAGTAGCCACTAACTCAACGCGGCCAAATCTAAGAACGGCAGAGAGGCACGCGCCATACAGACCACGGAAGAAGGCGAAGGGACACTGATGGATTTTTTCTCTAAGTATCCAATGGGGACCACAACTCAGAATACCGGCCACGGACGGCTTAATCAAGCAACCATTACGGGCGACACCACCCCCCCCCGGAAATGCTCAATACAGATTTGATTTGTTCGGCTTGTGTGCAGGAGGCAAGAACAAACTAGCAAACTAGCAAACATAAAATAATGACGACAGCTAAGAAGTCCCCGCGATTGGTTGGGCAGGTAAATCTAGTGCCTTGTGGAGTACAGAACAATATAGATTGAACAGGACTCCACAGGGAAATTCTAAAGGTGTATGGCTATATCGGTCTCCACAAGGATTTCACGAATCTGGTATTTTGAAATAACTCAGAAAGGGGAAACTTGTGATGTGAAAAATACCTCACAAATTGAAGTGTTTTATGTATAAGCCTAATGGGCATACGGTCCTAATTTCTACCCAGGAAAGTGAATGTGGTTGAAACGGGAGCAGTTTTAAAACATTGTTTTTCACTCGGTTGTGTTAGTTTTGTATGGAAAATCGCCCAAAACAAGGCTGAAAGCCGCTCAAGGTTAAGGGCTACAGGAAGAAGGAGATAGAGAGGGACTAAGGAAGGCTGGAGATAGGACAAGATTACGATCTTGTCCTATCTCCAGCCTTCCTGATGAGTGGGGGAAACGCAAGGAATTCAAGATGGAGGCAGAACGAGGGAAGAAGCCATTCCGATACCTCTCCGTCCCACACCTTGGGATAGATAGAGTGTGTGGGTGAGATGAGGAGACGAGACCGAGTGCACGAGAAGAAGCCAGTGTCTCCATGAGGCCGTACAGACTCAGGTGTATACGGGTGCACCGGCGTACTGCCAGCACCGCCGCCGACTCCAGCCATGACGCAGAGGCGGTGTGTCGCCGGCGCGATCGGCGGGGATATGAGGCGGAAACCCGACGATGCTCGGGGGAAATTAAGACGAGTGCCACGCCGTCCCAACGCAGTTGATGAGACGATTAATTAAGCGTGTTTTTTCTTTCTTTTTAAACCCTACGCTAAGCCTACTGGGAAGCGATCCCATGTTCAATCATCCTAAAGCTGAGAGTGTCCTGTTGCGCTTGGACCCTTTCCCAATCTCCACTGCGCCCCCCCCCCTCACACAAACACACATACACATAGGCCTAAACACAAAGGAAAAACAGGTGAAATTACTCGGGTTGTACGCTGATTATTGCCACATTAATTCCTCGTTTTCCCAAACTCAGTCCGCTCAGTAAACACAACCGTTCCCAAGACACCTATACGCAAGACACCTTCGCGAGGCATCAATTTTGTTTAATACCAAAATCGCCTCAGAAACGGAACTTCCCATTTAAGAGGGAAAATTATAAAAGAACCGTTGGAATCAATAGGGCTCCTGTGATTAAGTCCGTAAAGGAACATATATATATATATATAAAACATTAAAAAAATCAGATTTCTATAATCATCTTGGTAAAGGTAAATGATTAAGGGATATTGTTGTGCTTCCCTCGGGGCATGTCTGCGATTCGCCCGCCAAATCGCCGACGCCATTTTCGAGCGAGAAAGTAAAACTTGGGTCACCGAACTATAGGCCTAAATGAATCTCTTGATCGCATCGGAGTCGATGTACATCACCGGAGATATAGACCCCCCAGCACACCCCCTCACACACACACACACACACACACACACCCATGTTCACCCCCTTGTGGAGACATGGCTTTGTTCTTGTGCACTATATACAACAGAGTGCTAAACGATGTTTTAAAAATGATCCTATTTCAACCACATCCGCTTTCCTGGGCAGAATTTTGGACCGCATGTCCCTCATATATATAACACTTGAATTTGCGACGGATTCTTACCCATCACAAATTTCCCGTTTTAATTTCCAAATACCAGTTTCGTGAAAACCTTGTGGAGACCTATTATAGGCCTACACCTTTACAATTTCCCTGTGGAGACCTATTCAACCTATTGGACTATAGGTCTATACAAGGCGCTAGATTCGCGCCCACACACACAAGACACACTTAGACTTCAGAGAAACCCTCTCGCTTTATTCCCTTCTTAATCACCTTTAGAGTTGTGTGGAATCGTTTACTGATACCCGTTCCAGCATAGCCAAGGGCATATATAGAAATTCTCACTGCCGCGTTTCCAAAAGTTAACCGAGACGATGGTTAAATTTCCAATGGTCAAATTTGACCGTCGCTCCCGATGGTGAAAGTAACCGAGCTGGCAAAAAAAATATTTGTGCACAGTGCATGTAAGCCGAGTCGCGTTTTACCGAGTGGTGCGTCTCCACTGGACTAATCGGCTCGGTAAAACTTACCTGGTCACTTTTACTGGGCAGAGGTTGGCCGGTTAAAGTAACCATTTGGCTCCGTTAAAGTAACCGAGAGGAAATCTAACTGGGCCACTGGATCGGACTTAAAATGGGAAAAGTAACCATAGTGTCGGTTACTTTGACCAAAATAAGTCAAGTGGAAATGCGGCTTTAGAAGATAGCCAGGCATATACTGCGCATAAAATGACGGCAAGGAAGTCTCCCTTTACGACTATCGAGGCTACACTGTAGAATAGTTGATCAAAAACTATTTGAGAAAGTTCAACGGTTCGTCTGGTTATCAGAAATAGGCCGACTGGAGTTTTCAAACTAGCTTAACTAGGTTACCGCGTTAGTGAAAGTACCTATACAGCTGTGTACACTGTAAAAACTGTGCTCACATCATGCACATGGATGAAGTATATATGTTGAGGCACATGGTGCACGATACATGCGCACGAGGTGATGCTCACTTTCACTCCATGTGCTTGAGGTACAGTAAATAGGGAGATGTTCTTGTACATGAAGCACTTCATGCACCTCAACCGACTTTTGCTCAAGTGATTACAATGCCACATGTGCTTGAGCTACAGTATTCCATGTGCATGAAGTACAGTAGGTGCCTCATTCTGGGACAAATATGTGCCATTGCAGAAGTGCATGAGGTGCAGTTCGTTGTTACAGTGTAGGGTATATATGAATTGTCGTATTGTACGAAATACTCCTCGTATGCAGTTATGTCCAAGACGTCCATTAGCCAATAATTTGAATGGAGGCCGTTCAATTCGATTTCGCCCATAAGTCAAAATCTTGATATTCTTACATCGAAAGACTAGTTGTGAATGATATGACAAGCGATCATCAGTGCCCGCAATTAATGTCAGCTCCTCCAATTTAGTAGACACAAATTAGAGACGTAACATATTGCGTTTTCATATATGAATTACCAATAAATTACGAACTAGAGGTAGACCTATACATGCTACTTGCATTTCATATCAAAGACACGTCAGATAAGCATGGGAATGGTGTTAACCACTTCGCGCCGGGGGGTTTTTCAGCGCCGATGACCGCCATACGGGGGTTTTTGAACAATGCATCATTTTCAAATCTTGCTAAAACAATCGGAACAATATATTTCTGTGAAATAAATCAATAAGGGTATACTATGGGTACAAGAGAGTAAAACCTGGCACAATTAGGATGTCGTTGTGGCCTTTGTCAAGAGATTATCCGTTCGAAAAAGGGCCCTTTGTGCGTCGTCAATGGACCGTAACGGACGTGTGTGTGTGGGTGCGTGTACGCTGCTGACAATCCCTGACCGCAGACTCCAGCCTCCACTCCAGGCAGTCAAATCTTCGAGGTGGTCGGCCACAAACGAGCGTACAGATTACGGTAAAGAATGTGGGGGGAATTCCAATGCCAGACCGACGACCGTTGGGCTGTGTGGCATGCAAAGACAATGTCCCCCGCGTGCTTTCAGCTGCAGCGCGGTATCCCTCGATCCTCCACAGTAAAAGTCCCACAATTGCACAATTACTGCTGCTAATCTTGCAATTCATGTGGCAACGTGCGTCAAAAAGGGTCTTTGTACTGATTCATATTGCTTTGTTCTAAGCTGAAAAGAGTCTTTGTTTAGAATGTGGACAATAGTGGTGCCCGGATTCGGAGGGCCCCGTTGCAAAGGCAATCCAATTGACCTCCGGATTCGGAGGTCCCGGCGCGAAGTGGTTAAGACCAGCTGATACATTACTGTGAACAACTGGCCTAATGGGGTGGTCATGACATAAAGGGTCTCCGTGATGACAGTGCTGCACGATCCCACGTCATGCACAGTTCGTTTGGCAGTGCGATTTATTTTGCTGTCGGCAATTGATAGTCTCTCATTCGATCGCAACGCTGCCCATCCCCAATTGCTTGGCTTTAGAAGATGCCATTTCTCACTCGCTCCTCAATCTTTAATGTCTCCGGAAGTGCGTGATAAGGTGTCCGGTATTGCCGGCGAGAGGTTACGCAAGATGAACGGCCCCGCCTGATCTCTTCCACATCCGCACCGTCCGCTTTGCCAGAGCGGCCGCCGTGCCTTCACTCATGAATAGAACAAACGCCCAAAGGTTTGTTCGTCAATTATGCAAAGGCACGTATATTGGCTGTGATCATGGTCTTGTCGTGGGGCCCGGCGACTCGCATGCGTCTGCGGCAACGGATAAAGTCGAATCTCGAATCAATAACAGCCCGTAGGGGGCAGATCAACGCCCGCAGTATCTGAAAACAACCGACCGAGACATACTTTGGTATCCCACCTGTGCGAAACGCACATTGCCCGACTCCGCGTTTCTCATTCGTTCCGCCCTCTGTCGTCACGGCGCGGCCTCCTCGATCGGGCGCATGATCTTGACGGCGCCTTAAATGTTCGCAAGTCTCCCCCCCCCCCCCCACCTCACCACCACACCCCACCGAAGGACCGAGTTCGTAGACCAATACCAACTGCACCGCGTGAAAAAAAAAAGGCACCAACAGATCACCCCCTAAGTCCGTTTTTACTATTCACCTGTATCACTATCTGGCAGCAGAGCATGGTTGCTTTCAAGTGGAACTTTGGCTGCATGTTAATCTTCCGACAAGAAATAATTGATAAAGTCCGCAAGATCTTTGTCGTTGGATCTTGGTCTATCTCTTACACCATTTAAAAAAATTATGCAGCGTCCTGAATGCGCATTTTAAAATTGTCAAACGACCAGAAATCAATTACTAAAAATAGGAATTTACAGAACTATATAGGCTACACCGAAAATGGCATGTGGTACAATTAACGAAGGCACTAAAATTGTATCTTGGATAAATATCAGTTCATTGCCCCATCCAAAACAAGTATAAGGTATGTGGTACAAAAGCCTCAGACCACAGTTGTATTGTTGATCAGAAGCCCCGATAATATCAAGTAAATGCCAACTGTATTATTTACCTTCAGCTCAAAAGTGAAGGAGCATACCTTTGAGACTTGTAACGTCGACCGTTTTAGCCTATGGACGTTTTCGAAATGAAGGCTTAGGCTCGGGCTTAGGCTTCGGTTATATTTATCTTACTCGTTATAATATCAGTGGCATATGAAAACAAGCCTTTGGCCTCAGTTTGTTTGGGGGGAATACTCTGTATGTACCTATCAAGCCAACAAACTTTCAAGGTTTCGGGTTTTGTCAGACGGAGGTGAAGCCTGAGCCCAAGCCTAAGCCTTCATTTCGAACACGGCCTATGATGAGGGTGAATTGGAGCTGTGCTGTATAGGTCGCTGGTCATTTACTGGTGGACGTGGGATTTACACTGCACTATATCCTGCTAAAAGAATGACTGGAAGGCAGCGCTACCTTTACAGAATACGGTATACACAGGTGCATGCAGTATTCATCGTCGGCAGCTAAGTGTATCCCACCTCGATCCTGCACCGTTATTTGATAGGTGATTCTTGATTCGCAGCTCTATTGGCGTCGTCGCGATCGTAATCTCTGTCAGGTCGCATACAGATGGATAACAGTTTGGCCAGCTCAATACACCGCAGAACAAATCCGCGAAGGGTACAAGAGACGTACCACCTGTCAATTTGCGTTCTTCAAATTATGCCCCATTTTTTTTGGCAAAGTGGAAGCACAAGATCGCAGGACAACTCGATCACGGTCGGCTCGCGCTGCTGATGGCAAGGGTAAGCCGATTTCCTGCATGCATAACTGTATAGTTACAGCACTACATATATCGGCCGCATATGCGCGTATACCTACCTTACGTCCACGACTCCAGCACATAACATGATGGTTACTTTCAACTCATACAGCTGGAATTTCATAGTTTCGTCTGGCGTGCGTTTTAGCGGTCATAACCGCGCATTGATTCGGTGGAAATGTGTGCCCTTCCTCACCAAGGGGAATTATAACCTCTCTTTTTATTTCAAACATGGCAAATAAAACTTTGCCTGGACCTGGATTTGAACCCGAGATCTCTGGCTCTGCGTACCAGCACCCCTTTACCACACGAGCTATCCAGTCCTTAGATGGTGGCCTCCCCAACTATTGTAGTAGTCTTAACCAGGAAAAACATTTAACCATTTACTGTCACATATCACCAGGGATCACGCCCCCTGCTGAGGAAAACAACAAATTGTACAGTCAAAGTTACATTTTCGCCAATTTTTAAAAATTGTTCACAGTTTTTCCATTATTTTTTTGTCTGAATTAGAAATGGAAAAACAGTTGAACCAATTCTTGGTCTTCACCACCAAAGCGCTGTCCTGTTTGAGAACCCACACTTCCCTAACCTCAACACAGAAATCAAACGTTAGTGGCATTTTGAGGGTTCGTGAAGGGCAGAGATTACGAAGGAAAATGTGGCTCACTGATACAAATCGGGTTCTGGGTCAGACGACTCAACCAACGGGAGATGCAACATAATGTACCGTACGTTTTTACCACCTCATTTCTACATTTTCAACACCTCAGAAAAGACGTTTCACATCAAATTCATTTGTTTGAGTGTCGGTAATTTGTCGGCTTTGTCTTGTGGGTTATTGTTCGTCGTGCCGTGAAAATCGTTAAAAAGGTAATCAAAATCACCCACTTCATATAGGCTAGAAGGCATTTGTGATTGAGGCAACACGAGGGTAATAGATCCGACTTATTACAATGGCTTCAAAGTTCTTTTGAACGTTTAATGGATGCCCTGCCGGCCGTAAATGGTGCACAGTGACAACCCGATACTACACTGATTAGTAGCTGCTTCTTTCTGCGTTGTGCAGCAGTATCGTCTTACTTATTCATCCCAGGTGCTAAAGACACACCTCATGTTATTCCTACCCGATGACTGGCAGAAAGGTTCGTACGCACTCGTACGCATGTCCGCATACGGACTGCTGTGTGTGGTATGGCAGCGACACGGCCTGCGAGCCGTGTACAGCATGGATGGCGGCGTGGTAGTGACGCTATGCCGTGGTTTGCGTTTGGCCCGGATCTCTGCCCGGTGCCGTACCAAAGAGACTGCCTTGAAGAAGGTTATTCGTGTTACTACGCCTACAACGCTTGCTCTATGCTACATGCAGCTAGGTATTCGCAGTATTTCGCACGTTGAAAACAAATGTGTGATGAGAACGGGACACATTTCATTTCTTTGTGTCTCACGTCCTTCACCCGGACGCGTGGTGGTTTGTTTTCTCTCTGACAACTAGCTTGTCTCGTTTGTCTACTCACAAAATCAAAATAGTCGAGTTTGCGTCGCTGAGCCTTGGCGGAAACCCTCTTGAAGTCGGACGTGGTGGCTCGATCAATATTCACCACCGTCAATAGAACGATTTGGTGGGGCCGGTCCTAACTGTTCTGTGGTGTCTCTGGCCTCTTCTCATTATATACCATGAACAGTTACTTGGTCCATGATTATACCATCTGAATTATCTCGAGGTGAACGGGTATCCGCATGGCTGTACTGCCGATGCAGCACTACGCTCTGCTCAACACACGAAGTATGATATCATAGTTTCAATGTGCTGCAGTGTGTGGGGGTGTACGTGTACGTGTACTGCGTGTGATTACGCATACGCGTGAAAGGCTGGTCAATCTTTCGGAGTACTGGAAACAATTACCGCACCATAATACACGTAATGGAGAATATACCCCTGTCTCGATCGCTCGAAACAGTCCAAGACGATTGCTTGATCAGCAAACAAACTCACCCCTCGGGTGTGGGAATTTAAGACGTGACTGTCTCTCCGATGTCTCGTTTTACAGGCTCCACTTTTCCTTTGAAAAGTCTCACGATGAAACGCACGCGGCTATCATTCGGCCCGGGAGTTTCGCTTGACGTACAGTGTAAGCGTTCGTGCTAGGAGGGATGGGTTGTGAGTCATCACATTACGGGACTTTGTTCGCTTCACAGATATTGCCAAATGGTTTTGTGCACAGAGATATTGTATGGTTATTTGAAAGGCCATTTGGGCGTCGTTTCCCGAAAATTAATTACAGATTGGTTAACAGATCACTAAATGATAGGCCTATACATAATATTTTGCCTAAACGGTTAGTTCTTCTGATAGGCCAGTTCAATTCTGCATTTAGATTTTTGTCTGAAATCTTCGTTCTTTCAAGTTTGGTACGAATAGGCCTACCCAATCTTCCCAAATTGGTGTGCACGTTAAATAAGAAGTGAAATAAGGTCTCTTGTCAAAAAGATCATCGGTGGAGTGCCGGTTGAATTCATCCGACCGATAAAATTTCCTCCGGTAGAAAGCCGATTGTACTGGACTCTGAGGTAAACAAAATACACGATGGCTATCCGGTGGGAACGACATCGGACGGGTCATATCATCTGATACCCAACCGATGATCTTTTTGACAAGAGTCCTAAGAAGGAAGGCGTTAATCTTGGAGACGGAGAAAGGGTGATGGCATTGTCACAGCATTTTTGACAATCGGTATAGCCAAATGTCTTCTGGTAATATCACTGGTGACTAAAAGCCTAAGTATTGGTTATTACAAGTTAGAATAAATCTCAGACTCCAAACATAATCAACCGATACCACCGAGATCAGTCGTCAGGCAAACGATTTTTTCCAGACACGTTTCTGCCCGGAATAGTGTGGCGCGGAGATAGTGGTACAGGTCTATACCGGTGGTGGTTGACCCTCTATATATTATCCCCGCTTCAGATTCAGACGGGCGTACTTGGAAACTCATGCAGTTTTAGCGGACATACCCCCAGAGAAATATTGTCGCCTCGCCCACCAATGCTAATGAACGGAATTGCATTCGCAATGCGTGCATACCTCGTTGCTCGCGGAACCATGAACGCGCGCGTAGCCTCACCCGTTGGGGGCGTTCTGGGTCGTGCGCACGCTATCGGTGCGCGCATTACGGGCGAATCACGACTCACTTCCGTCTGCCACGACGGTTTAGTCACGAAGAAGTGCTGCCAAGACGGAAATTGGCTCTGAAGTTGTGACAGTAGTCTAGTTTTCTAGCATTTTTCCCTCTGTTTTTTTTTTTTTTTTTTTTTTTTTTTGGGGGGGGGACACTTGTGTTCCGTGTGATAATGCATGCTGCATCACGCAGTGTGTATACCAGCCTGTGATATACGTCAAAGGTCAAATGGTGAACATTCTCAATTTGTCACGTACTCGCTGGGCGTATTAGACACTTTGGTATTTTCTTCTGAAAATGGGGTGAAAGTATGGCATCTACAGGTCAGAGCTGGGCAAGGTGATCAGTCATCATCGTGCTTCTGTTGACTCGCTGGTCCAGTTCTATAGTTGCAATGTCACGTGAAAATGTGACTCAATTTGAAAAGGGTTCGGTGGCTCTCTGGCGGGCCTATTGGTGCGACCACAATAATGATAAATGCTATTGTCAATGGTTTTTTAATGAACGTGAGCGGTTGGGCTGGGTACGGGGGCACACGAACGAATCAACCACCGGAATCCATTTGCAAGCCGTTTGCGGCGGACGTAATTATAAGGTGGTGTCTGAATGTTTTGGCCACGGCTGGAAACATCGCACGAATTTAGGGAAATTAAAGGCCTATGCAACTATGGTAGAGGTCAAAAGATTGCTACAGTTTGTGTGTTAAACCATTAAACATTTCAAAAAAGCAATACTGAAGCAATGGTAATCTTAGAAAGTAGAAAAATGCCCCCAAAAAAACCGTCACGGATTTTGCACCGTTCTGTAGTGTGAGAAATAGTTCATTACTCGTAATGAGTAATAAACAATTTGTCGATGTTTGAGTGAAGATTTCTCGAGAAGTGCAGCATCCCAGACCGTAAGATTTCATCATGAGGATTCTATAGTGACCATCTATATACAAACTGTGTAAATTTGTGGATATCGAAGTTTTCCGATCTTCCCAATGTTGTATTGGGACTTTAACTGCGGCCACAAGTTAGCGCCTTCCATCGACCGGTGTGCAAATAAATCGAGGTCGTATAATAGCGAACGATACAGAATCAGCCAATGCCTTTATGAATTATGATCCTGACGTGAAAAGGTTGGGGAGGGATGTGGGTTGGTTGTAAGGTTATGGTCTGACAGGGGTGTGGATAAAAAGACCGCCCAAAACAAATAGCTTTAGGCAACGTCAGATTACATCAGCGCAATTCATTTGATACCTTTCAGACGCTTAACACCCACCCACACGCGGTTTTTTTGGGGGGACGAACAGGTTGTCACGAAACTCGGCTCACTCAACCGTGCTGAATGGTATTCTGCTGAACACGATTCAGGGATAAAGAACGATCGGAATCGTTTTCACCCTTGGCAGAGAGATTAGAATCGCGAGGCAGTGTTTTTGTTTGCACGTCGGGTTTTACACTTAACGGAACTCGCGGGAAAGAGGAAATGTCATCTCTAATATCGAATCCCACTGCGCAACCCATAGGCCTATACTAGCTCGGTGATCAAGTGGGTAAGACACCTGCGTTAGAAAGCGGGCGTCTTTGGTTCGACCACACCCGAACGCCCTGTGTAGTAGCTTTTTTTTTTCTCGGGGGCAAATCACTGAGTTTACGTTAAGTCAGCAAATTTACGTTGGGCAAATTAGACCCTCATTGGGCCCTTAAAGCCCAAACAGAACATTTGGTAAGATCGAAAAACAGAAAATGTTAACAGATTCACTTGAAGTTCGAAGATGTTTATAGTAGAACTGAAATATTTCTGCCTAAAATGTTGTATTTTTGTTTTTTAGAAAAGAGTAAAATAAATCGTTTACGTCTCACCGAGATCTAAACGGTTTTAATTTTTCAGAACAATTCGTTGAATGTCACACTCACCTCTGATCAAATTGATGAGGGACTGGGATGAAAGCTGACCGTCCCTCTTGTCATCCTCCTCCTCCTCGGCTCCCTCCTCCCCCTCGTCCGACCACGTCCCGCCCGCCACCGCGTAGCGGGCCCCGTGACCGCCAGCCTCCCCGTCGGCGGGCGCGGCCTCCTCGCCCGCCGCCTCGGCCTCCGCCGGTCGCTGCCAGATGGCCCGGTTTCTCATCCATCCCTCGCCCGGCCCGCCCAGCCACATGCCCCGCACCCCGCCGCACAGGCCCAGGATCAGGCACAGCGTCAGCACGGTCTGCCTCCGCGGCTGCTGGTCGAAGCGCGCGCCCATCGCTGCTTGTGCTGCCGGTTTTTCTAAACACAAAACACACACGAAAACCCTGCTTGGTATACACGAGTTGGTGGACGTAACGTAAGAAGATACACAGACGGCGGCTTCGTCTATACGAGCGTCTAATAAGGCGGCGACCGTTTGAGTCAAGTGGTTTAGTCGTTGGTAGCTGGCTGTGTTTACCGAACTTCTCTCTCACTGATCACCGATGAGTGACCGACTTTTTATAAGGGCGTGAGTAGGCGGTCGACTTGGCCCACGCCATTCGGGGCACGGGCGGGTAGAGAGAGAGACAGAGACAGAGAGAGAGAGAAAGAGAGAGAGAGAGAGACAGACAGACGCGTTTCAGATTTGATCTCCCGCGGAGGGATATGTAGTCATGCATTATTCATAACCCGTGCTAATTGCGATGAAATATGGGTTGACGTGATGTATGTAAAGCAAGCATAGCGATCAATATATAATCATGGATAATTCATTCCGTCTCTGCGCAGCGAAGTTGTACCGTGTATGTAAACGTTTGCATTATTTAGAAGCCTCTGCAAACCAATCTTGTATCCGTCGCTGTAGAAGGGAAAGTATGAAAAGGTAAAGATATCAAAGATTTCGGTTTGGCAAGACAACGGCTTGAACTGATAAGCTTAGCTAGGCTGTACGTCGAAGGGGGGGGCGATTAAGCCATTCGCGAATTTCCTCAATCTTTCAGGATTTGTCAGATCAACTTTACAAACCGGGAAGTACACAGCCCTCAAAATTAATGCAGCTTACTGTCGTAAATCCTTGTATATGTATTTCTTAGTCCCAAGAGACCGGTGACATTTGAATTTGGTTCAATAAAACGGTCGGGGGACACGTGCTCTTTAAAGTCTGCACATCTTTGGAAAAACATTTAGGCGTAATTTGTAGCCATTCGTGGAAAAAAATGCATTTTGTTCAAACCGCCTCTAACCATCCTATGCGTTTCAGCCCCGAGTACAAACCACACCACAGCGACTCGATGAGACGGAGACGAACGATTCTGTCTCCATTTGATGCTTTCGCGAAGAACTTTTAGTTCTTTTCCTGCTCTTTTTTTTCCTCAAATGAATCGCTGAAGGGAAACAGTGCAAATTCGCCAAAAAGCAAAAAATATAGCCCACATTGTCCATGTTCCCCGGCAAGGCGGACGTAATGCTGTTGATGCAACCGCGAGATAGAGAGGGAGACATCGAGACATGTTATCGAGACGGGAAAAAAATCGACGGAAAACGGACCACAGGAAATAGACAACCTGTTAAACATAGGCCTATGTGCGGCTTGCAAGTGATGCGGGCGAGGGAGTGGGGGGGGGGGCTCTTACAGTGGGCTAAACATTGACGAAATTGTGGATAACGAGAACACAGGAAGGGCGGGAATTAGGGGTAAAACGCTTTCCGCCCTCAGGGCTGCCAAACGACCCGTCCGAAGCGGAGAGTGGTGCGGGTAATTCTCGGGGCTTTCTCGCGCCGTGCCGAGAGAGAACTTGGGCGGCGTTGAGGCAAGGGGACAGACGCGCCCTCGGTGTTCATTCGAGTCTTTGTCCGAGGAGTTGTCTGAGGCGCTCACGCGGTTCTGCGTCCCAACCCCCCCCCCCACCCCACTCTATAAGGGCGATGGAAGGGCATAATAGGACGGGAAAGACTACAGCTTCCTCTGAGACGAACTTCCGTCAAGTTCGTAGCCTCGACGATAAACGAAAAAAAGCCAGTATACCTCACATTGGCATTTACTTTATAGTCCTAAGACACGATTATTGTTGTCCTATCTTGTTTTCCCAATCCGATTTCATTCAAATGTCGGCTTGTCACTCTATCCATCAGACTCGGTGGAGGATAGGACGGAGACAAACAAGGATAATCGGAGGACAGGTCCAGAAAATTAGCCATTAATTTGGTCGGCTGATATTCAGACCCTACACAAATATACAAAACAAATACAAAATATCATCTACAACGGCTTTTTGAGATTCTTGGAAAACAACCGACTTCGCTGCCTTTCTTTTTCATTGTAATCCGCTCTCGAATTCAATGAAAGGAATGAACAATGTACTTAAAACTAATTATATACCAGAACTTTAACTGTGTTCCAAACCACTTGAACTTATACTTTTGTATAAGTAGCGAAAATGCGATAATGCGTTCAACCAAAATGTGTATCTGTCTGTCAGTCATACCCCTTACTTAAAAGCCCTACACAACATTGGTAAGATTGAAAAACAGAAATGTTCACAGATTTACATGAAACCTATACAGTTTGAAGATGGTTATGGTAGAAACCTCGCACTGAAATATTTCTGCCTAAAATGCTGTATTTTTTTTTATAAAAGAGTAAAAGAAATAGTTTACGTCTCACCGAGATCTAAACGTTTTTTTTTTCGGAACAATTCGTTGAATGGTGCATTTTCGCGAAACAAATGAATCGGTTTTTCACTATTTTCTCGGGTCTCGGTTGGCGGATTGAGCTGAAATTTTCACAGGTGTGCAATGTCATGCATATGTTGGATCACACAACGTATGAATGCTATTTTTTACATGCACGATAATCCGAAAACCAGAGGTTTCTGGTATCGGCTCAAGTTCGGGCTGTGAAGTGAGGTGAAGTGAAGCGAAGTGAAGTGAAGTGAAGTGAAGTGAAGTGAAGTGAAGTGAAGTGAAGTGAAGTGAAGTGAAGTGAAGTGAAGTGAAGTGAAGTGAAGTGAAGTGAAGTGAAGTGAAGTGAAGTGAAGTGAAGCGAAGTGAAGCGAAGTGAAGCGAAGCAAAGCGAAGTGAAGTGAAGTGAAGTGAAGCGAAGTAAAGTGAAGTGAAGTGAAGTGAAGCGAAGTGAAGCGAAGGGAAGCGAAGTGAAGCGAAGTGAAGCGAAGTGAAGCGAAGTGAAGCGAAGTGAAGTGAAGTGAAGTGAAGTGAAGTGAAGTGAAGTGAAGTGAAGTGAAGTGAAGTGAAGTGAAGTGAAGTGAAGTGAAGTGAAGTGAAGTGAAGTGAAGTGAAGTGAAGTGAAGTGAAGTGAAGTGAAGTGAAGTGAAGCGAAGTGAAGTGAATGGCAATCAGTTACCGATAGGCGATTATCTTGCAACGGTTCGTCCTGATCGATCGTTTATCTTTCAATGTGCGGCCACTTTTTTCTCGATTTCTGTACGGTGAGGCATGTGCTACACATTCTGCCGGTCGCTTTAATAATAATGATAATAACCAGAGATTTATGTCTGTTTGCAAAACAAATCATAACGCTTTTTTAGCATCTGTGTCATCTGACGAAATTTTGACCTAAAAGAGAGTCTATCAATCTGTTTCATTTGTTGTAAAAGAAGCAACAAGAAAACGTCTCTGCATGGGCCAAATATGCTCAAATGAATGTGAAATAATTAATATCTAATTACCTCATTAATATTCATAGGATGACGTCACCATTTCAAAATGGCCATTTCTGGATACGCCTTTACTCAACTTGGATATATGCCAAATGTTGATCCTTTGGGATCTAAGATCACGGCATTATTGTACATTGCAGTTTGGTCCTTTGAAGGGCTGTTACGAGACCGTTATTTTATACTTATTGTGGGCCCTCTTCGCATCGTTTTGATCAAATTTGCGAAGGTCGAAAATGAAGAAGTTGACATCACAGGGATTCGAACCCGTACATTCCATTCCTACCCCAAAACGCATGTACATATTTTGTGCACAAAGTCATAATATTTCATAATAATTCATAATAATTCGAGGCAATGATCCTTCGGTTCGAAACCTACTATTTTGAATTTCTAGCACAAAAGCTAGCTGCCCACCAAATTTCGAGAATATTGACCAGTGGTGGCTTTAAAATTACACATTTTGATGACGTCATGATTGCGTCATGTCATTTTGGCCACGGAAGGTGTTTGTAAACCACATTCCCAATAGATTTAAAAGAAAAAATGAAAACAATATCGCTCTGTTTGCTAAATATTCTCGATTGAATGTTACAATCTGAAAAGTTCATGACCTCATAAATATTCACGAGATAAGGTCACAGTTGAATGAATGTCAATTATTGGATAAACCTTTACCCAACTTAGTGCAAAATTAAAACCAAACAAACTTGTACTTTTGCTTATAATCGAGTTTGAAATTTGCCCCTTTAAAGTGCTGTTACGTGACACGTGATGACGTCATGATGACATCAATATTGCTAGGACAAATTTCAGCATGGGCTCTATGCATTTGCCAAGTTTGGTGAAAAACAACATTTATTCAATGGCAAAAGTGCCTCTTACAAAATCCCCGTGCAAAGTCTCTAGGATGTTTCCGACAAGAAGAAAAGAATCCGAACAAAAAAAATAGTTCTTCCGCTTCGCGGCGGAAAAGGTTAAATAAAATCAGAACAAAAACGACAGCTACAAACAAAACGAAATCAAACGAAACGAAGCTAATCGAAACACAGTGGTAAAGCATGGATCGATTTAATTGCATGATTTAGGAATTTATTGCCGTTCTTTTATTTTCCAATAGGAATTGATCTTCTAAACCAAATATACTAATATGCGATACTAATTAATAGGAAAAATCGAAGACAAAGCCGAAGTCTGAGCCTAAGCCGGGTTTTACTCGATCACCTGGGCCTAATTTGCTAGGGCTGCTTAACGTATTCTAACATCCATCAATTAATTAGCCTGCAAAGACCCCTCATTAAAAAAAAGTTGTGGGTCCACACTTTACGATAATGAGCTCGGCGGAGCCTTCTTGGATGGAATTAGTTCGCTGCAACCTGCGGGGTGCAGACCACTAAATTCAATCTCCCGTAGAACGCAGTGCAAAAATCCTCTCTCTGGAGACGAAACGATTTCACGCCCAAAAGTTTGCCGGGTCTTAATTGTAACTGTACACCGAATTGTAGATTGGACCTTCGTCTGAGATTTTCTTTTCAATCTAGGTGTTCTTTATCAATTAGCAGATTTTCTGCTAATTACCCCAAGGGAAAACAATCGAAAACGTGTTGCATTTTTTTTTGCAACCGTACAAAGAACGGTATAATTGATTGGCAAGCCGTTTATAGGTTCCGTTAACAAAGCGGTTAGCGTAGCCTAGTGGGGGCCTATAACTGGAAAGAGGACGGTCCGTGTTCGAGGCTGCCCTAGGTATTTTGTCTTTTTTTTTGGTCTGCTAATGAATGGGAAAATTATAAGAGTTCTAGAAACACCCCTCCGAGCACCACCGTCACTTGGCCCGATCGGTTGGGCCGGGTGCGCTGGGACTGCTACGCTAAAATTTCAGGGTTTGTGCCTAAGTAAAGGTCCGTTGTCTCGTTTGGCCGGCTCGGCGGCAAATGGCTTAGGGGCCGACACGTGTACCTCCCTTGCATCCCTTGCACGGCACAAGGGTCTCCGGACCTACCAGGGAGAGCAGGGAACATGAAGGCGGGTGCAATATACCGAACGGCCGGAACTTCTGTGTTGTACATTTTTGCTTCGTTTATTTAAAAAAAATATATGAATTTTCGGTAAGTTTTCATATTTTTCTCGTCAACTTTTTGTTTTGTTCATTTCCGTTATATGCTGTTTCCTATCACGTTTTCTTCCGTTTTCCACTGTTTTTTTTTAAATTTTCCCCGTCTTTTTAATTCATATTACAATTATTAGGCTGTATTGTGTTCGTCGTTTTTGATTTCCTGAATTTACTGATCATTTTTTCATGTTTAATTTCATGAATCATACTTGATTTCTTTGACTCGTTTTAAGTGTTGAAAAAGCCAATTAGCCTATATCTTAGCAGTATAAAATAGTTATTATTAATTATATGCTTATAGGAGAACGTTACAGGTGACTGCAATTCATGTGTTGGTCACCTGAGGGCGCACTTGTGTGTTTACATAATTCATTTACATGTACATGTACATGTACATGTACTTACGTTCTGCAGGTTGCAAGAAGGTAAATCAAGCTCCCATTGAACGCTGTCCAAAACATTTGAAAATAAGACGATTCGTTTCCACACCCAGAAGTTTCTCAGTTCTTGTAGGCCTAATTTGTAGGTATACTGAAAATCCAAGCAAAACCTGACAAGGAAAAAAAAAGAGATTTTTATTTTTATTTTATACTGATTGTAGACCCTCTTTGCATCGTTTTGATCGAATATGCGAAGGTCGAAAACCCATACCCTCCATTCCTACCCCAAAACACACGCACACATTTTGTGCACAAAGTCTATGGAACTTGAGTATAATATTAAAAAAAATCATAATAATTCTAAACAATGGTCCTTTGGTTCCAAACGTAAGATTTTCAATGTTTAGCACAATAGCTTACTGCCCATCAAATTTTGAGAAGATTGACTAATGGCTAATATGTGCTTTAAAATCAGGCATTTTGATGACGTCATGGTTGCGTCCTGTCATTTTGGCCACGGAAGGTGTTTCTAAACCATATTCCCAATAGATATAAATGGAAAAAAAATATGCTCGATTGAATGTTACATTGTGAAAAGGTCATGACCTCATAGCCTAAATATTCATGAGATGAGGTCACAGTAATGTTGAATGATGACAATTTTTGGATACACCTTTTCCCAACTTGGATATAGTGCAAAGTTGAAACCAACGAACTTGTACGTTTGCTTTAAATTGAAGTAGAAATTTGCCCCTTTAAAGCGCTGTCACGTGACACTCGATGACGTCATAATTATTCCAAGGATAATGTGCATAATTTCAGCCGACGCGGCATATGAGCAGAGACATAGAAAAGGCAAAACAAAAAGTACCTTATAAGATCAGGAAGCACGTTACTTAAAAAAAAAAAAGCTCTATAGCTTTGTGTATCAAGCACAACATGTGAGATGACCCCCCCCCCTCTCTCAGATCTCTGATTTGATTTTTCGCTGGCTCAGTCTTCGCGCTATGCACGCCCATAACCACTTGTTGCAATTATTCACGGCCTGCAATGCAATGGCAAGCTACACGCGAAACACTGAGAGGATATTATAGTTAATTTCATTTTTTTCCCCAACACTCTCTCCCGTTAGAGGTTGGAAGGTGAGGTACGGGGACTCATAATAAAGAATGGGGGTTGACTGTGAGTCTGCTGGGGGTGAGGGGAAAAAAATGAAAAATCGAAATCGGGTAGCAAGGCGATCCCTTTTCAACGGATCGCCGGAGATGACAGCAGCGTAAATCCGGGCGCTTATCGGCGGGGCTCGCAGCGGCTTCCACCCGTCCATCACTCGCTGATAATTGTCACCGCGGGCGGTGTACCCCCGCTCGCGGATGGCCGGGGACCCCGTGCACGACGAAACGAACGGGGAGAAAAGCTGAAGGAGTGAGCTGACAGTGACACCAGAATTAGAAACCATTAAAACAAACGTGTTTTCCATTCTGACGTGACGCACCCGGGAGATGGCGGTAAAGGGAATGATGAGCACTGCACAGCGCCAGTCAATCGGTCTGCAAAGTGCAAAGCAATACTTATAACCTGACCAAAAAATTCTGCAATTATCAGGTAGGACTTTGACTCCTTCATTTCCAGTGGGAAAAAGCGGGCGAGGTGATGAGGAGAGAAGGCAAATTTCAGAAAGCTCATACCCTGATCACCAATCGGTCTTAAGATCTTTCCGTAGTGGGAAATGGGAGGTCTCTTTTGCGTCACGAAATCTTCGCAAGGCTAAGACGCACGTTTATGAGAGTGAAAAAAATGGGCCGCGGTAGAATGGTATCGCAGGGCGCCGAGTCCTGCATGCAATGCTTGCACGGCTGGCTTGCAGGAGTCAGGGAACACGATGCCTATCATCCCAGCACAACAGCCTCGAGTCTACATCAATGTAGGCTATAGTGTAGACCAGCGGCGTAGCCAGTTTTTTTTCATGGGGGGCCGATGGGGGGGGGGTACCAAATTTCGTGGGGGTGGACTGTAGTTTGGACGGTTTTTCAAGGTTTTTTTTTTCAGTTTTGCCTTGTAGACGGTTTTTGGTTTTGATTTTTGCAAAACAGTGAATGTTTAATCACCTTTGTTTTTGTTTTGTAAACATCGTCCACAACTTCAAATTACCCTTAAATTGAAGCCTGTATAGGCCTATTCCTCTTTCTTTCCATACCCCTTTCAAAATAATTAATGACAAAGGAATAATATCAAATTACGCTGAAACAATATTCATAGATATGGAACTATATTTTAGAAACGATGAAAGTACATTCAAACCGGTACCGATCGAAAGGTAATTGCATCGTGCATCCAGATAATGGCCGAGGTTGAAAAGTGTAGCGCATTTTATTTAATATGACCGTTTTCCCTTCGCGATGTTAGAGAGCTTGTCAAGTCTAGGTCTGGTTTCCACCTCTAGGTAAAGCCCTAGCGACACTAAAGGATCAGTGGGGTCGAAACCAGACTACGCGCAGCATTGCAACAAGACATAACACGTCCTTGCACACACTGTGTAGTACAGTACATGTACATGTACATGTACATTATTTGTGCAGTTATGCATGTACAGCGGCCGCATGGCTGCATACACGTACAGTACGTAGTACGTGTGCACTGCGCTACTCAAGCCTCTCTGCATGATCAGCGCTCAGCAGCTACAAGATATTTTACTACCGAAAAAAAATTGGGGTAATAATGGGTTTTTTTCTTTATCATTGGAATTGTGCGGTTTTGTTTTTCTTTTGTTTTTCATTGAAAAAATTCAAATCCGGGGGGGGGGCGAGTGGGGGGGGGGGGGGGCGACGATCTTTCATGGGGGGGGGGTGGGCGTACGCCCCCCCCCACCCCCGTAGCTACGCCGCTGGTATAGACGGCACGACGTTCTGGAGCGGAAATGGCAGATAGAGCGTTTTCGCTCAACGCCTACGCCCAAAAGTGCCGACAATCTTCCCAACGCGAGACGATACAGACATGTTGTTTACATGTTATTTTACCCCAGGCAAAACAAGTCAAACAAAGTTAACAAAGGTTTAAAAAACTAAAACACCACGAAATGGGCAAGATCTCACCAAAAAGAGCAGAGGAAGTGAAGGGGGTGGGGGTGGGGGTGGCTGCTCCTTCTCTGTGTCGTTAGTGCCTGTCAGTGACGCACTTATTTACGCTTCATTACCGGTAGCGTTGTGCAATTACGGCATACACAAAGTGTGCTCACCCACGTCCAAACAAATCTGATTATCGGGCTTTCAGACCGATACCTATTGGGTGTTTGCATATTATTCCTCCATGAAGTATAGACTGAAAGAGACTGATCGCCACGTACGACGACTGCCATGTCAGTAACTATTGTCAGGCCTATATAGTATCAAAGCCCAATTTGACTTCAGCTTGATTTCCCTTTTTCCAGGAGACGTGTAATTCACGCCGATTCCCCTGCGTTGCATTGACGCAAACAATTGATCCCTCGCCTCTTAGGAAGGCCCTTATCGCAGTCGAATCGAATGTCCACGATTCCCCCCCCCCCCTGGGTTCGGCTTTCTCGCGGAACTCGGACAAAAAAAAAAGACCGCAATAAAACGTAACCCCAGGCCTATACTATGCGGGAGATTAGATAACGCTTGGAAGAAAAAAAAACGCCCACAAACCAACTATCCGACCGACTTAACTGACCGACTTACTGACCGACCGACCGACCGACCGAATGACGGAGCGGCCGAACGACCGACCTATCTGACCCGGCGTCCGACCAGCAAACCCAACGACCAGCCGACTAAGTGACCGACTGATTGAGCAGCTACGTAAACCCGTCCTACCATCCTTAAGATGCAACGCAACTCAACTCACTTACGTTTGATAACCCATCGTATTTTGTGATAGCTATAGGTGTTTCTGTGCATCGCTCATCGTCTTGCGATTGATCGTAAGTTACGATGGGTTTGATGGTATGAACCTTTGCAGGCCTAACTACCAGCCGACCGACTGACCGTCCAGCTATCCGAGCGACCGAACGGCCGACCGTATTACCGAACGGCCGACCGAGTTACCGAACGGCCGGCCGAGTTACCGAACGGCCTACTTACCGGACGACCAACCGACTGACCGTCCAGCTATCCGAGCGACCGTGCGACCGACCGAATTACCGAACGGCCGACCGAGGTACCGAACGGCAGACCGAAAGACCGACCAGCTATCCGAGTGACCGAGTGGCCGGTCGAATTACCGAACGGCCGACCGAGTTACCGAACGGCAGACCGAAAGACCGACCAGCTATCCGAGCGACCGAGTGGCCGGTCGAATTACCGAACGGCCGACCGAGTTACCAAACGGCAGACCGAAAGACCGACCAGCTATCTGAGCGACTGAGTGGCCGGTCGAATTACCGAACGGCCGGTCGAATTACCGAACGGCCGACCGAGTTAACGAACGGCAGACCGAGTTACCGAACGGCAGACCGAAAGACCGACCAGCTATCCGACAACCGTGCAAGCAATCCAGTAACCGAGGAAACAAAACAACTGACCAATGATCTGACCAATACAAACCCACCAAATAAAGACCAGAGAACCGACAGCCAAGTGGCCTGACCAGCAACCGACCAATCACCGAGCAGTCATCCCCAGACAAACGACTGAGAAAAGCCGATTAACCTGACTGGAAAACAACCGATGAGAATCAGCACAGAATATAAGCGTCCCCTCGGGAACGTCCTGATACAACGTTTTCTCGAAATCAAGCACTAAAGCAATTAAAGAACCTAAAGATACGGGCTTTGTTAGCTTACGAAAGTCTTCTGTAAGAAAAGAGGGGAAAGAGGGGAAGGCACAACAATTGCTCAAGCCGCACAGTGACCGCTGGTCGACACGCTCTTCAATAATTATGCTGCGTTATCGGAGAGTGTTGCCCATTTTCGTGCCATTGCATCCAGCAACACTACCTCTATAAACTATTGTATGCAATGTAATTTTTTAAAATGTAAAATCTTTAAGTGTTTTTAAAGTGAATTTTATTAAGCTGTATGTTCTTATGTTACTGGGACCCATGGGAGATCAGTGCTTTGCAAGCACTGAATGGTTCACCCAGTCTAAAGAAGAAATAAATAAATAAATAAATAAATAAATGGAGGATGAAGAAAACGAACTTGGTCCAGGATAGGACGGCCTTTCGCACCCACCTAGCACTAATCAGGACCACTGAGAAAAGGCTGAGGAATGGACTGTGCTTACATAAAATGCTAAAGACTGGACAATTTTACGAACTATACCCGGAAGGTCTTTTTCCTGGGAAGGGGGAGGGGGGCAGGGGAGGGAAACTCGTGACTCGGACAAGCAGTCAGCGACCTTGCGTGTTCACGTGCGGTATACGGTGCGCTCGAGTAAGCCAAGAGTTTGAGCCAATGGCAGGTGGTACGAAATACGCATCACAATAAAGTATTTGATTTCACCAGTGGCAAATGGTAAATTACAAAGCCATATCGGGTTAGGGCAGAAACTCCTCCGCACGTTACTCAAGAGCGCTCTATCAAACGGTTGGCTTATCCCCGATGAACTACGGGTCAATACATGGGTTCTTTATCGACGGTGAACAAGCTCATTAAAGGGGCCAGCCTAACAGATACTCTACCTACATGTGCATGTTTTAAAGGCCCAATACAACATTGGTAAAGGTCAAAAGATTGCCACAGTTTGTGTGTTAAACCATTAAACATCCCAAAAAAGCAATCCTGCGAAGGTTTTAGCAATAATGGCGATCTGAGAAAGTAGAAAAAGCTAAAAAAAAAACACGTCACGGTTTTTGCACCATTCTGTAGTGTAATAAATAGTTTATGACTTGCGAGTAATAAATTATTTGTCAATGTTTGAGTGGAGATTTCTCGGAAAGTACAGCATCCCGGACCGTAAGATTTCAACATGAGGATTCTATCGTGACCATCTGCAAACTGTGTAAATTAGAAGGAAATCCGTGGACGTCGATGTTTTCCGATTTTCCCAGTTTTGTATTTGGCCTTTAAGTCGAACAAACAACCCCAGTGGTCGTTAGCACGAGTTGAACTTGACAGCAAACTTGACGGATATGAGCTGCAGCCGCATGGAGGTTTAAAGCCATAATTATAAAGGCGAACTTATTCTTCGAATTCTAGCCGCCATCTCTCGCCAGGTCGGCTTGGGAGGGATCACAGGAACGTTCGTAATGGACCTTTCCCACGAAGTATGCAAATTAGACCTAGCGCATGCGCTTAACTAAATTGGTAGGCAAGCGGGCTGCCAACCAATCATAGTTTTCCACGGACATGCGCGCGTTCCTTCTCACTAACAGTTTGGCGTGCGGTCATTGGCTATTCAGCGTCTCCTGCGCGCGTATTTCGAAACCTGCACGCAACGCGCACTCGTTTGCCCACCAATTTAGTAAAGCGCATGCGCTAGCTCTTATTTGCATATTTCATGGAAAGGTCCATTCACACAATAATTATTTGTAGCCCTTAGTACAGCGTCCGTGGACGCTGACCCGTTGTTACTTAAAACATATCGTACAGCTATGTGCACGATGATTACGATAGCCTCTGTCACGCGGAGTAATGGCCTATTTTCCCGGGAGGCCTGAAAAAAGTAACTTCCTCAATCACTTCCATAAATTGAAGGTACTAAGAAGCGTATATAATATAAACGGCCGTTTTCACTCGAACGGAAAGGACTCGGTTTTGTTTTCTTCTTCGACGTCGCTAACCATACTGATGGGCAATCGTGTACTGTCACATCCGCGAGCAAGCAGTGTATGTTTGTGTGGCTTCGGGCAGACGGGACAGGCGTTATAATCCCGCGCAATGCAACAAAACACTTTCGTCTTTCACAACCGAGTATAAGGGATCCTGTGACGGAAGACCTCGATTCTGAGGAGACGGCGAACATTCGGTGAGGGAATTCTTTCCAGGGCGGGTTGCCAAGTCCGATGACTCTCTTACTGCTATGCAATCGGTCGACCGCGTGTGACATGAGGGCGTGTGCAGTACTAAGCTTTTTCTCTTTGAAACCGCGGCTCGCGACATTCTCAGAGAAGCTGTCCCACGAGAGTGGCTCTGGGCGCTCCTTAAACAGCAGCTCACTGAAGGAGCCTGGCGCCAGCGAATCAAAGCTGGATCCGTCGAGGTGCGTCGGTAGATTCCCCCGGCGGTTTGCCGGCGACGTTATTTTGTGTCCCCTCCCCCCCCCCACCACCGCCTTTTCGTTAATGAACTAAAATCCCCGCCGAACACGCGGCTTCGGCGAAGTTCACCTCCCTATAGCGCGAACACCTCTTGTGCTCGGATGAGCGTGCATGCACCTAACGCGTCCGAGGATGTTATACTTTAAACGGGATTTAAAAGGGGCAGGGAGGGAGGGGGAGGGAGTGGGGAGAGGGGGTTAACAGCTCCGAGGTGGGCTCCGGATCGTGTCACCCAAACGCAGCCGGGTTCTGTTACCTCTTCTCGACCGGGCTTCACCGGATTCGCTGGGGCATGGACCGCGGGGTGATGTTGGAGAGCGAGGGCGACACTAGTCGCAGGCGGTTGGCATCCCGCGGGATGCTGTCAGCTGACAGCTGGGCGGCCGGATATTATGACGCGACCTTCGATCGTCACGCCGACCCGAACCTTGATCGTCCCTTGACCTCCTCGCCCCCCCCCCCCTCCCCTTCCCTTCCCGGTTGTGTCTCCCCCTTCACCACGATCATACAGACCTGCCCGTGACACGCACTGTTGCTTCTCAGTCACCAACAGAAACAATCTTTCTCTTGTTGCCAAAACCAGAACCGGGATTTCTATCACCTCAACGGTAGCCAAATAGGCAAATCTGCGGCACTTGGTGTAACGGTTATCAGTAAGAAATAACATGGTGTCGTGGTTTCCACCAAAAGAAATATGCATAAAACGAGGAAAATGTAAAAAAAAAAAAGGAGAAAGAAGAAGAAGAGACGGACTGTTATAAAATTATGCTCAAAGGGAATTACACGCTGCCTGCGAACCAGTCGTGCTTAGTAGTTTCCCATATTAGGCCTATTTATGGGCTACACACAATCATGTCAACATTTACAATTAACCGGCCCAAGCAGTTTGGGTTATGTGGTTTTCAACCAAAAGATCTTATAGCGCACGAAGCCCACAAGGTAGCCTACTCACACGCTTCCGGGTGAAGTACGCATTGGGCGCCATTTTTAGTAAGCAAAGTCGCACACATTCTCTCCATTTCGTGGGCACATCACATCAAAAGTTATCACATTCTGTTCATGCATCCAAAGTTGTATTTTGTTTTTATTGTTTGTGACTCTCTCGCTTCACTTCCGGAGCACCGAAAGCAGACGACAGATTCCGTTGCTTACTAAAATGGCGCCCAGTGCCCAGGGTTTTTTTTACCCGTGAAAATGTCCTGCCAAGGATAGACGTCGGGCTGTATAGAGCTCTAATTTACGATCCCAGAGAGAAAGGTAGGAGAAAGAGAGGAAGATAGAAAACCAAAGACAGGGAGGGAGAGACACATACAACGCAGAAAAAGACTTCCTTAATCTTCCCAGAAAGAATCAGCTCAAAATAAATGAACCGACTTGGAGCTTAAAGCCCCTACACAACACTGGTAGAGGTCAAAGAATAGCATCCATACGTTGTCTGATCCAACATATGCATGCAATAGCATAGGCCTACTTGTGAACATTTCAGCTCAATCTGCCAACCGAGTCTCGAGAAAATCGTGAAAACCGCTTCATTTGTTTCGCGAAAATGCAGCATTCAACGCCGTACTGTTCCGAAAAATAGTTTAGATCTCGGTGAGACGTAAACTATATTTCTTTTACTCATTTCTCCCAAAATACAACATTTTAGGCATAAATATTTCAGTGAGAGGTTTCTACTATATAACCATCTTCAAACTGTATGAGTTTCATGTAAATCTGTGAACAACATTTCTGTTTTTTCGGCAACATATACTGTAACCCGAACCACCCGTGTTCAAATTCTTCGTGAAAAATATCGACATGCAGATACACTGTAATCGCTCTACCAATATCAACCCCGTAGAAAAACACAGCGAAACCGACCTTGAAAATCGTACACAAGAATTTATTTATTGATTGTGTACGTATAGGCTACGTACACCAGTCGTTATATCCTAGAGAGAAACCATCGGTAGATAATCATTTTGATGATGATGAGAAATGGTAATAACACAGTTCAAAAATAGACCGGAATACTAGCGTCAACGCAAACGTCAAGCATTTCCATCGTCAGAGGACGATGGCGCAAATGCGGATAAACCAGAATGTAAGAAGTAACAACTTATGGTATATACATATACATGAAGGTGGCACGCGACATTGCATGCAGTGTCACACACCGTCCGCGCGTTTGTCCACGATTGCGTTCGGATAATAAGATACCGTTGCATCTATCTGATCACAACTGGGTCATGGCATCTCTTGTGATGTATCTACTCTCACCAGATGCGGTTTCCTTGTGTTTGGGCGTCGGGTTTTTTTTTAAGGCTCTTCGTTGTTTTCTTAGAGGTCAAGACAACACCGGGAAGTCTATTATCTGCTGCCTTCACGCCAATCCCTGTTTTTTTCCTTGGTAAATTAGTATGCTTCGTTAATTCAAAGGAAAGTCTGCATTTTGCAAATCGTCTTCGATACAATCGGATGCACCTCGTAAATGCATGCGCACGACGGGACTTCATTTTCATTCAGGATTTTTTTTTTAAACCATTCGCGCTTACACTTCAATCCACGACGGCCAGAAACAGTCAGGAAACAGGTCCCTATACAGGGCCATGGGTTGCCCGTCAGTTAGAATTGACGTTTCAACAGATCATCGTATTTTGTAGAACAGCAAAGGGCTGCTGTGTTTATAACGAAACTGAATTGATTAAAATCATATACGAGAAATGATCATTGTGTTGAGACTAAAATAAATTATAGCTAGACATTACTTACCACTTGCCACTTTCATTCAAAACAGTTTTATTTTGTTTTACTTTACGGTGTTGCAAAACCAAAAATTACGGATAAAACAATTGTTTAAGACGCTTCATAAGCAATTAAATATTGTAATGAAAAGAAAAGTCCCAAAAATGACCTGTCATTGGTCAACTAACCATTAGCGTATACATTGTAGTAAAAGTTCACCTTGAAAAACCCACAATTTGTTTTGAAAATAAAATGGTTACACTAAGAAAATTCAAACCAAAGCAATTAAACCTGGATGCTATTAAACATTCCAGTTGTAAAAGAAATAAAACACAGATCTTTAAAAAATGGCAATTCCGATGATTATTCCTACCCACGAAACCAACGTTGCAAAGGGTTGGGCAGGGCAGAGTTTCATAACGCATGAAACAAAGCAAGCCATCCAAAATGATTACAAACAAGAAAGAAAGCAAAAGAACAGTGTGTGCAGCGGTTTGCTCCTATAGAGGTTTCTCAAATGACGTCATCTGACCGCCAAAGGCTAATGGACCTTTCCCACGAAATATGCAAAGAAGAGTTGGCGCATGCGCTTTACTAAATTAGTGGGCAAACGAGCGCGCGTTGCGTGCAGGTTTCGAAATACGCGCGCAGGAGACGCTGAATAGCCAATGACCGCACGCCAAACTGTTAGTGAGAAGGAACGCGCGCACGCCCGTGGAAAACTATGATTGGTTGGCAGCCCGCTTGCCCACCAATTTAGTTAAGCGCATGCGCTAGGTCTAATTTGCATATTTCATGGGTAAGGTCCATTGAACGCTGACCGGCAAAAAGCACGTGACTCAAAACCCTCTTTCCCCCATCCCATTTAATTTAACAGCCTGCCGCTGTACATCTCCCAACCGTAAATCTTAATCCTCCATTCACAACAAATTAAGCAGTTTGCCCTAAGATATGTACAGGTATTCACATCCGAACCACTTTGATTTCCTTTTAGGGCGCGGAACTCCTCGACTATTTACAACTGCTATCTATATTATCGTAATTAGAAAAAACAAAAAATTATCGTAAGAAATGACATGGCGGAATGTACTTTTACTGTAGTAATATTCAAGGCCACTCGTATAAACCGTTAGCTCGAAGACGTGCCATTTCTCTTCAAAGGATTTCAGTGATTTCATTATTTTCATTTCATTACGTTAGTCTTCTCCACCGCGATAGTGTGAGGTGGTATCGAGCGTGTGCGGGTCTCTAAAAAATCTTCTCACTAAAACTGTACTTGAGATTTGTTTTTCTTCACAAAAGAAGTAAAATCGTCAATTCAAAACCAAGAGCTTTCAATCTTCTTGTACATGTATTAATATCTTCTTTAAAAGAGCATCACACAATTAAATTGTGCAGGGTTGATGTTTTGTGTTCAGGAATGGAAAATACCAATTCTTTACAGTTCTCTTCTGGACGAATACTTCTTTTTTTCTACATTCCTGACAGGATTAAAGCAATCACAAAGGAATGCATTGATAAATCTTACATGTACAAATGGTCAAATTTACGCTGGAAAAAAAAAATCCCACACAATTTCAATTTGGTGAACTAAAATACGAACAGACTTTCTCAACATTTCAGTCAAGGGGGGGGGATTTTTGTTTTTAATTTGTGTCGTACAAAAGTTGGCCCAGATCCTGAGATGCCAGTCACGGACAGGAGTTTTGGGGAATTTGATAACCCCCTCAAAAAAATAAAATAAAATAAAAAATAAATAAAAAGAGGAGGACATAACTGGATCGTAGGGATTCGCCAGTGAACAACAATGGAGCTCCAATCTGTTTCAGCCTCTCCCGAGTTTTAACCGATGGGACTACACTGGCGATAGCAGGGGCGTGGACAGATAAGTACCCACCCGTGACATGGGTGGAGTCTCTGCCTCGCCTTGTAGGGAGCAAGACATCCCTGACGCGGGCACTGCCTGCAAGAAATGGCTCTGCTCGATAGCAATAAAACAAAATGCAATTCCCCCCAAATCTGGATTCAGCTCATGGGTGACCCATCATTCTCGTAACCCCCAACCAACCACAAAAATAACCTCACCCAAATACATACAGACAGACCATTGTCACCACACCTCCACCAATAAGAACACAAAATAGGCTATTAAAAGTTATTTCAGACAATTTTCTTAACTTGGGATGGGTTAGCAGTACTGCAAGATTAATCATCTTCCCGATTCCACATCCGCAATGTTTCATTTCTCAGTAGTTTACTTTGCTTTGGCTCATGCCTGCCCACAGATGGAGTAATCTAGTGTGGGGGGGGGGCAAAGTCCCGATCTGCTTAGGGACAAAACCAAAGAAAAAATAATCTACTTGGCTAAAAATCAAACAAACAAAATCCAAGATAAATAAACAAATCTACATCAATCATCCTTTAAAAGTTTGGCTGTGTTTGGCAAATGTTTCACTTGTGTCAAACTGAAGCAGCTGTCAAGTACGTAAGCAGCTTGATAAAATGCGCATCTCGGTGACCCCAGCTGACTGGGCATGTCTGCATCATGAGCGCTCAGTCCTTGTCCACCTTGGAAATACAGTCTCCGACAATCCCCTATCTGAACACACACTGTATAGTTTGTTTCGATGGTTGTTGATGGGTTTTTTTTATCATAAAACACACTCTTTACATAAGGCCACTTGTCCTTTGACGTAGGTCCTGCAGGGGCAGATGCGCCTGAGGTCCACGTTCTGGCCGGCACAGCTGTGCAGCAACGGGCGACTCTGCAGCTTGCAGGTGGAGCGGACGGGGTCTATGGCGGGCAGAAACACCTCCTCCACCTCCGTCATGGTCGGACACTTGATGCCAAACTCTCTGTCGGTTGGGGAACGGGGAAATTAAGGAATGGGGAGAGGAGGGGAAGTCAGGTCAGGGCAGGTCAGGGCAGGGCAGGGGAGGGCAGGGCAGGGCAGGGCAGGGGAGGGCAGGGCAGGGTAGGGTAGGGCAGGGCAGGGCAGGGCAGGGCAGGGCAGGGCAGGGCAGGGCAGGGCAGGGCAGGGCAGGGCAGGGCAGGGCAGAGCAGGGCAGGGCAGGGCAGGGCAGAGCAGGGCAGGGCAGGGCAGGGCAGGGCAGGGCAAGGCAGGGCAGGGCAGGACAGGACAGGACAGGGCAGGGCAGGGTAGGACAGGACAGGACAGGACAGGACAGTGCAGGGCAGGGCAGGGCAGGGCAGGGAAGAAGAGGAAAGGGGAAGGGAGGGGAGGGAAGGGGAGAAACACAAACAAAGGGATGAGCTAAACAGCAGGCAGACCTTAAAGAGATCTCAAAGAGATCCTAAAGAGATTAAAGGAAGCCTTGAAGACTAAACTGTGATGTTCCAACTAAATCTCCTAATGGTCCTGGCATACCAAATAACCGAGACAAACAAAAATACAGAGGTCACACAGGACGTCTTCTGCATTGATGATATGATTGATGACTGAGAGGGATTTGTGCTTGCAGCCAGCCTTTTTGGTTTTTCCAACCTTGGCTTAGGTTCCGCCTCAGGCTTTTTCCTCCTTCAATCCAAAATCAGGGGGAAAAATGGGATTGAGGTTCTTCATTGGAAGCTGATGCTTCTGGCTTTTAGAAAGGTCCTGTTAGCTTCGACATATCCCGCCCTCTACATGTTTGAGATATGCCCTTTGGATCATCAGATAAGCCAGACAAGAACTCTGGTGGTGGGAGATAGAACTCCCTCTATCTCCCACCATCTCCCTCTATATCCCACCATCTCCCACCATCTCCCACTATCTCCCTCTATCTCCCACCATCTCCCACCATCTCCCACCATCTCACGTCTGCACTCACTTTTCTAGGACATCCCTGTAGTTCAGGTGATGGAACCAGGTAGGCTCACAGATTAAATCTGCAAACAAAAAGTGAGGGAGAAAACAAAACAAAAGTGAAAGATATTTTCTAATGAAGACAGTCAGGGCATACTGACTAGCACATGGGGCAGCAAAGCAAACTCTTTGCACAGCGTTACCCCAAGTCTCCTTCTACCCTAAATATCACCTTGCTAGAGGTTGTCCAAATCCAAATAAAAAAATCTAACCCTCCAAAAATGACCCCCCAGGCAAACACCCCACAAAAAAGAAATTCAGAATCTAAGTGCAGTTTGCATCATCCACAAATCTCATTTCCTGCCAATGTTCAGTATTTATTTTCTTTCCAACCTTTTTTCAACCATAGAGGGCGCTATGATGGCCCAGCCATTGAGTTGAAAACAGTGCAGCATTCTGTTGGAGAGTGTCAGTAAAAGAGACTCTATTCCAAGGACCGGCTTGTTCACAAAATTTTTGTTCTGTTTCAACAAACTGGATTCTGATTGATTGGTGTATTTGCAGGGCGCTACAATCACTTCACTGTAGAAAGAGCCCCAGCATATTCATAGCATCAGTCTGCCCTGTGCACCGTTGTTCATGAGGCCACATAGAATGTGGCACGACTCCTGAATGACAGACGATTACGACTCCTGATAGGCCAGCTGTGGGTTGGCTGGAGAATGGGGGCATGCCCTAGTGTCTCATGAGTGCAGGGATGTAAGTGATCGCCAAAGTCCTTTCCTGAAAATTACCGAAGGCCAATAAATTGTGCGACTGCGAGTGAGCACTTATGCGACCAAGAGATGCGATTGCAAGATTCACGGCAGGGGTGCAGGCGCCCTTCAGTTTTTAGGGTTTTAACAGATGAAATTGAGCAGTTTGAGATACCAGTATGATAATAAAAAAAAAAATAAAAAAAAAAAAAAAAATGCCATTTCTGAAAATCCCCCCCCAAAAAAAACATGCCATTTCTGGAAATCCAGAAATTTCCGGACTTCTTAAATCCCTGTAAAATAATGAGGCTGAAGTGAGCTGAACTTGGAGCGGACGGACCGTTCTGTTTCAGCTCCGTTACAAAACAACGATGTCAACATACAGGCATCTCTGCCAAGTGCCGAGTGGCTTGGTGGCCCAGCGACCAGAAGCAGCCCTCAAATCCTGCCAGGAGCCTTTTTCCTTGTTTGGCAGGGATTAGAGAATGGCCGAGCCAAGTCCCCACTTGAGGCGTGACTGTTTAGACTCAAAGAAGACGAGAAAATAAAAAGTACCCCGAGCAGACTGTCCAGCGAGGGAATTAAGCGGATCAAGGGGCACAGAATGCAACCCCCACACCCCGATGAAGATGACCAGAGGGGAAACGGAGCCAAAATGGACTGACCAAAGGTCACGGGGTCTATTTAATAGAGCCGCTTTTAAAACACCAACATTTCCTTAACCCTAACGCTTTGCACCTCCCGCACAGGACACACACTGTATACCGCAATTTACCACAGTGCCCTAAGGGGTGCAGGCTCACATACCACAGGACACCACAAAAACCACGCTGTATGGCCCTTATCCTCCCACAGGAAAAACCATGTGTGGTTAATTGTGGTTTCAATGCCCGTTAGGGTATTAAAGGTCTACAGAAATAGGATTTGAAAAAGAGCTAAAAGCTCTCCTTAGGTAATGCTCACAATACAATCAATACAGGATTGATTTTTCAAACATTTTGTTAGCGCCTAATTTCACCCCAAAACATTGAAAAAAGTCCATGTTCGCCCCACCCCCAAAAAATTCCCCCTGTGATCATGTGACGTCACATACAGACCAAAAGCAGCCGAGCGAGGCGATCGAAATGCTGAGACGATAAAGTGCGCTACTGTGCATGTGTCAGTGCGGTATTTACGGCTGATAGACAATAGAGACAATGCAGGGCCACTGCAAAGCGCACGACCTCAAGGCTGACCACAAATTCTGTATGTGACGTAAGTACGTTCGTCTCCAAAGTGGGGGGCACAATTTTCAAACCAAAATATAGTGTTTTGGGGCTAAATTAATCATTTTTGGTCTCAGAAATGACAGACACTTTGGGTTTTATAACAATACCAATTCATTTAACCCCAAGATAATTTTGATTTCTGTATACCTTTAAGCATGAAAAACCTCAATAGAATCAGGTTGCCAGGCAAAATTCTAAGTGGAAGGTTTGCAGTGACACCATGTACATTGTAGCAATTCTCTTTCAAGAAGGAGTGTGGCTCTTAAAGAGTTATCGACTCTCTTTTCAGAGCCACACTCCTTCTTGAAAGAGAAGTGATACATGTACATGGTGTCACCGCAAACCTTCCACTTAAGTATTTCCACAATGCAAACCTTCCAAGTCTTATCCAGCCAAAGTTCCACTTGTATTTCATGCAGAGCACCCAATATTGGAATACGAGTCAAGTACAGCAAGCATCAAGTGAAATCGGTCGGCAATCTCATTTTAACCTGGGCCCAATTTCATAGAGCCGCTTAAGCATTAAAATCCGCTACGCAAGAAAGAGTCTTCCTCGTGTAAGCAAGGATTACAAGCTGCCCTGCAATGTGTTGTCCATTGCTTTTGACTTGTTTTCACACTCTTCTTTACTTAGCGTGAAACAAAAGTGAAGTTTGGGTAGGCAAGGGGATCCCGTGGCTCATGAGTTTTTGCGCTTAAGCACATTTTGGCGCTTAAGCGCCGCTATGAAATTGGCCCCAGGGGAGAAATTTCTTGCTTAGCCGATTTTCACGCTTAAGCAACTCGATGAAATTGGCCCCGTCGGAATGAACCGAGGTCCCGTGACCTACCGTCCTGCATGCAACGCTTGGTGCACGACTGGTTGAGGTCTCCCAGTCGGATCTGCATGGCAGACTTGGGTGGCCACATGTTGGGATGGTTGCAGAAATCCTGTCAGGGGAAGTGCAAAAAAAGACACACTCACGTTGAGGAAATCAGCCAAGAGTGAAGGTCAGACAATAGAAGTGATCTGATTCGGACAAATAAAAAAAAAAATAAAAAAAAGGGAAATGTTCAATTTGTGATTTTGAAGAATTCATTTTCATTATTTTCATTGCATTGTATTATATTACATGTATATCAATAATTGTCGTTATGTGTTTTATATTTCATTATTGTTTTTTTACGTTTTATGAATCTTCTTTTGCCAATGGAAGCCAATTACCTGTTTTTTTAAGCAGACAATATCGAATTCTAATCTAATCTAGTCTAATCTAGTCTAATCTAGTCTAATCTAATCTAATCTAATCTAATCTAATCTAATCTAATCTAATCTAATCTTATCTAATCTAATGATAAAATATACAGCAAGATGTAAATGCACGTAAGATTCAATAAGAGAGCAGCTTGTGCATTGCATGTACACTGCATAGCCTCATGTGGGACAACTTTGAAGTAAGAAAAAAACTGGCTGGACGAGGACTTGAACCAGAGCCCTCTGAATTAATGCACCAGTGCTCTTACACCCTGAGCAATCTAAAGCTAAACCTTCGATGGTGGCCTTCCCAAATGTTGCCGGGGCGGTGGTGCTAGTCACGTAACCACTTCGCGTTGGAGACACCCCATTTGGGGTTCACTATGGTACAGTTTTACTATGTGATGGTCTCTCCAAATCGGGGCACCACTATTGTCCACGTTTTAAACAAAGACTCTTTTCAGCCAAGAAAAAATCAATATGAAGCATATATTTCCAGGTATCAGAGCCATCAATGTCATTCCGATTTCATTATCCTGTCGTCATTTTGCCTTTCAGACTGCACCCATGCATGAGGTCCATAACCCACTGCCAACACTCATCAAGCTCACTCTTAAATGAATGCTAAGGAAAGGGACCACCTGTGGACCACCTGTGTAATATTTGACACCTGAAGACCCCGCATGGCACCTCGATACTTCAAGGCCTCGTAGTATTAAGGTGTCAGGCAGGCTGCGATATATCACAGGCCACCGTCTCCCGATGTGTGACCTAAACCCACATTTACATCGACTTCAATGATGCATGAATCTGTGTTAGTCTACAAGAAGTATCATAATACTGGGAGGTATTACTCAATGAGACGAAAAAATTAATTTGACAACATTCTTCAATGACACAAAGGAACGGAAAACTGAGAAATAAAAAACAAATATTGAAATAGCTGAGAAAATTTGGTTGAGACCGCTGTATTTTGAAACGGAAATATAACTGCTATCCACTACTGCCCTGGGAACATTTAATGCTATTTACTATTGCCCTGGGAACATTTACTGCTATCCACTATTGCCCTGGGAACATTGACTGCTATTCACTATTGCCCTGGGAACATTTACTGCTATTCACTATTGCCCTGGGAACATTGACTGCTATCCACTATTGCCCTGGGAACATTTACTGCTATCCACTATTGCCCTGGGAACATTTACTGGTATTCACTATTGCCCTGGGAACATTTACTGCTATTCACTATTGCCCTGGGAACATTTACTGCTATTCACTATTGCCCTGGGAACATTTACTGCTATCCACTATTGCCCTTGGAACATTTACTGCTATTCACTATTGCCCTGGGAACATTAACTATCATTCAATACTGCCCTGGAAATAATTTATCAACTACCATTTACTATTGTCCTGGAAATATTTACTTCTATTCACTATTCACTATTACCCTGTGAACAAATCTGTTCATTTTTGCCCTAATGGAAATATCAACTACCATTCGTTAGGGCTGTTCCCACTTCGAAAATAATCGCGATTTGAATCGCGATTCAAAAAAAACCTTCTTTTTTTTTGTCGTGTTCACACAGGCCAAATAATCACGTCGCAAATAAACGCGAGCCGATTGCGGTTAGCATGTGGTCGTGTTGCGCAAGTGTAGTGGCGGGACTCGCTGACGAATATAAACAAACCCTGTGCTGCACTTCCTGGCAGTAAGCTGCTGGCGCAATGCATCGTGGGCTTAAAAAAAAAAACGGTGCGATTTGAGCAGAGAGTTCACACACACATCGCGTTGCAAATAAATGCGATTATTTGAAAAAATCTCACTCTTAGTGGAGTCCGAATCGCGATTCAAATCCCACTAATAATCGCGCTTATTGTGTCCCAACACGCAAAAAAAAAAGTGGAGTTTGAATCGTGATTCAAATCGTTATCCAAATAATCGCGTTTATTTGGTGTAGTGAAAACGGCCCTGTTATTGCCTTAGAAATACTTACAGGTATTCATTATTTCCCCGGAGATAGTTACTGCAAGTATTACCAACTAGAGCCCTGCTTGCCATGCTGATATAAGCCATTCCTCCCCCACCCCTTCCCCCAGCTACGGCCATAGGTACCTGGTGTGCAATGTAGGCATTGAGTCTCTGCAACATGCCCTCGCACTGGAACTCATAGGGCAGGTAGGCAGGGGGACCTTCCTCCTCCCCTATCTCATCCACCACTCTCTTCAGCTCCGTGTAGTTGTAAATGTCAATGGTCCTGACGTGTGGCCTGCCTATGTAGACCTCTGCGTACGGATGCTGAGACGTCAGCTGGAGGGGGGGAAGACAGGAAGGAGACACCAGAGAGTGATTGGCCAGACATGGTCCACGGCTTCATGTATTACAGTTCAGATTTCCCCCAGCACATTTCTAGGCATCTTTTTCTAAAGTCCTATTAATGTTGTTGTGCGTGCTCTTTGCCTGTTGTATTTTGTTTTTGTGAGATTTTTGAATTCCCTCCAGCGCTGTTTGTCATTCTTGACCGTAGTTGGTGGGATTGGGTTTTGTAGAAATAAAAAAAAAAAAAAATATTGATTTCACCGGAGACTTTCAGGCAATCGTAGGACGACTGTAGGGACAAGGAAAGTCGGTTGTGTACCACAAATTACAACTTTGGTGGCTTATCCATTCTGAGTAAAGGCTTTGTGAAATCATTCATGATGAAACTTTAACTCGGTGAGACAGACACAGCTCACAAGTTCTTTGGTTCCTGCTCTCTATTCCTTTGTTCAACCATTTCCATCAATAGATATGGAGTAGCCTCATGCCGGTTCCCATTGGTACAATCACTTTATGAGGTACCTACCAAGGTACTGATATTAATCAACTCATGACTGTAACAGTCCAAACATCACTAGTTTAGGTGACTCAAGGGTGGTCATTGCTTGAGGGAGAGATAGAGAGGGAGGGAGAGAGGGAGAGAGTGAGAGGGAGAACGGGTGAAAGGGAGAGGGTGAGAAGGAGAGAGGGAGAGAGGGAGAGAGGGAGATAGGGAGAGGGGAGAGAGAGAGAGAGAGAGAGAGAGAGAGGGAGAGGAGAGAGAGAGAGAGAGAGAGAGAGAGAGAGAGAGAGAGAGAGAGAGAGAGGAGAGAGAGAGAGAGGGAGGGAGAGAGAGAGAGAGAGAGAGAGAGGGAGAGAGAGAGAGAGAGAGAGAGAGAGAGAGAGAGAGAGAGAGAGAGAGAGAGGGAGAGAGGGAGAGAGAGAGAGGGAGAGAGGGAGAGAGGGAGAGAGGGAGAGAGGGAGAGGAGAGGGGAGAGGGGAGGGGAGAGGTGGAGAGGGAATAGGGGAAAGGGGAGAGGGGAGAGGGGAGAGTGGAGAGGGGAGAGGGGAGAGGGGAGAGGGGAGAGGGAGAGATGGAAGAGAGGGGGAGAGGGGGAGAGGGGAGAGGGGAGGGGGAGAGGGGGAGAGGGAGGGGGGAGAGGTGGAAAGGGAGAGAGATGGAGGAGAGAGGGAGAGAGGGAGAGAGGGGAGATAGGGGGAGAGAGAGAGAGAGAGAGAGAGAGAGAGAGAGGGAAAGAGGGAGAGAGGGAGAGAGGGAGAGAGGGAGAGGGGAGAGGGGGAGGGGAGGGGAGAGGTGGAGGGAATAGGGGAGAGGGGAGAGGGGAGAGGGGAGAGGGGAGGGGAGAGATGGAGAGAGGGGGAGAGGGGGAGAGGGGGAGAGGGGAGAGGGGAGGGGGAGAGGTGGAAAGGGAGAGAGAGGGATGAGAGAGGGAGGAGAGGGAGAGAGAGGGAGAGAGAGGGAGAGAGGGGGGGAGAAAGAGGGAGAGAGAGGAGAGAGAGGGAGGGAGAGAGGGGGAGAGAGAGTGAGGGGGGTAGGGAGAGAGGAAGGGGGAAGGGGAAAGGGGAGATGGGAGAGGGGAGGGAGAGAGAGAAAGAAAGAGGGAGAAAGGGAGAAAAAGAGAGAGGGAGAGAGGGGAGGAGGGGTGGAGAGGGAGTGGGAAATAGGGATAGGGGAAGGGAAAGAGGAAGACAGGGGGTGAGAGAGAGGGGGAGAGAGGGAGAGCCAGAGAGAGAGGATGTCTATGAATGCGAATTGTTCAACACACAGGAGGAATAATCAATAGGCAGTGCAGCAGTGACCGTGGGATCTCGCTCTCAGGGTTTTTACCCCTACCTCTCTGTCGGTAGGCTTGTTCTTGAAGAACTTGGTGTTGGCTTTACCCTTGGGTGGGTCAAAGGATGGATTCAAGAAAATGCATCCATTGGCGATGGCCTCCAAGGGCGCTGGACCTTCATACGGGAAACCCAATCCTATGAAGAGCTGGGGGGGAAAAAATGAAACAAAAATCAGCAATGTGGGAATTGAGAAGTTTGAATATGGGTTGAGCAAAGACAGTTCCGCAGACCTTGGAGTTGAACCACCTGCTTAATGGATAGCGGCGTAAGTGCTCTACCACCCGAGGTATGCACTTCACAGATAGGAGTCTTCCTTATCATGGCTGCCAACCAATCTTAAAGGAAATTAGGAATACTTCCGCTAAAAAAATAGAGGAATCACAGAGCAAACTACGTAAGAATACTGTGCATGTGTATTTCCAAGCCAACAATCGGAATATGTTGTCAAGAGCTTGTAAGAAGCTATAATTATTTTACCAACAAAAAGAGGAATGAATCCTGAAAATAGAAATGGTTGGCAGCTAGGTTATGCCTTATTTGTGAACTACTGCCATGCTAGGATGTGGAGTGCAGGCAAGCAGTAAATATGTTGATAAATATGTTGATATAAATTGAGATATCTACATAGCTGGATAGACCTTATCAACAGCTTCATGTAGGTGTTTGTTAGATATGCAAAGCATGTTGCACTTCAGAGATACGGCAGTTTCCAAAATCACTGTTTTTCATTTTCCCCCAAACAACAGAAAACAAGCATTAAAGATTTATACTGTATTGTCAGACATCCTAAGAAGTTTCTTTTGCAAATGTACACAGCATTTCCCTGATCGCTGATACTAATTGTTACCTCTCATGAAGGATTACAAAAGTTAAGAACCTAAAAAATTCAGAAATCACAAAAAAATGAAGAAAAGTTAAAAAAAAAAACACCCTTTCAACATTGAATCACCCGTAATGCAATATCATGCCGAGTAACATGTGACACATTTTCACAGAGCGGGTCACATATATATGAAATACATGAAATTTTGTTCTAAGAATCACTGGCTTGCCAAAGGCACACACAGAGACTACTGTCTATGGTCAGAGTCAATCTTGTATGTATGTGGTGGAATTCTCAGGTCTGGGTACCAGTCTTTTCTTCCTTCTACTACAGTGCAAGTCAGGTTCACATCAATGGCTCTGGCTATGGCTTGATTTACTGAGGGTCATTCTGTCTGCACCAACTGCACGTGCTCTGCACAATGGGCAGCCTCTTGTCTTGCCCAAAGCCCAACAGCCACAGCCATACAGCTGGCGTGGGATCACTCACCTTGGTCTGGCGCAGGAGATTCTGTAGCTCGGCTCCGGACAGGATGCCATGGTTCTGGATGTAGGACGGTATGGCCCCGACCTCCTCGGTTCGGTTGGTGTCAATGTGCACAGTGGCGTGGATCTCAAACTTCTGGTTGATGATGTCCAGGAGTTTCATGGCATCTGCGTCCTGTCGATGTACATTTGGAAAGTGACTTCCATATGAGCATCTTGAACAAAATCTTAAGTGGCTGGAGGCATTCAAGTTACAGCATTCAACATTACTGATAACTCCTCGATGGGTTAGTATGGAGATATGGTATTTGAATTTTGATGATACAAAATGGTTCAGTACAAAGTGAATGCTTTCAAGATGTTTTCACGATCTTTCCAAATTCACTTCAAGAATGTCCAAGACGTTTTCAATATTTTCCCCCAAGACTTCCTGAAGACTTTTTTGACAATTTGTTTTTATTCAAGACCTTTAATTTTTTGGGGAAGATTTTTCAAGATTTTTCAAGATTTTTTCAATATCTTTTAAGATTTATAAAGATCTTCCTATAATGTTGATGCGTACGTCATTCAGCAGTTTGCACAATTGTTTTGTTACTTTCTGGAAAATACAATGTAAATGAGAGAATGCTAACTCCACCTATAATAGTCCCTGTACAAAGGAACATCTGTATAGCTACACATGTACTTATGAATACGAACTAGTATTTCTTCCCCAGTTCACTACCAAACTGGTGGCAGGTAAATGGATAAAGGTTCCCGTAAATGAGATACATGGAGTGAAACTGTACACCCTTCACCCTCCAAGCGGTGAAAATAGACCAGGGATACATTACACTGTAACTGTGTGGTCTATATACATGTACATGTACAGTATACATGTTGTCTGCGTGTACAGTATTGAATGGGTCTACAGTACTTGATGCATCTGTGCATGCACAACATGCAACTATTTCTGCTGTTCATTAATTATCCTCCCTTTATCCAGTGCATGCACTCTGATGTACTGGCAGCCTGAATGCACACGGCTGCTTCTAAGTGTTTGTTCAAACATGGGTTGGGAATGAAAACAGAAAGGGCTGATGCTTTGGACCCTCACCAATGGCACTATGAACATCTAAACCATGAAAAAGGGGTGAAAATGTCATTTCGCAGTGACACTAACAAATTCACTGTGATTTCATGGTGCATCTTACAGTGAATTCACAGTGAAAATAATCGCCTCTCTGACCTGATAAGGATATCTTCAGGTCACTAAAGAGACCATGAAAAAAACTAGGGTGGCAAGCTCCGGCCTTGAGGGATGGCTAATTCAATTACAAGTAGGGACCACCAGCCCCCATAGAGGTACTGTATGGTGTCCTTGTAACTGTCACTCCCAGATACATGTACTTCTAAATTGCCTCTAGCCATTTACCACCAGGAATGTGGTCTTGGAGACCACTGGTGAAAACACGGTGAAAATGACTTGGCTAACTGAGTGCCATGAAATAGGGGTGAAAACACGGTGAAATTTTCTTTTCACGGCTAAATGACATTTTTACCCCACTTTCACGGTTTAGATGTTCATAGTGTAGTTGGCTGAATATGGCATGGGGGTGAATCCGTCGGGCCTCGACTCCACTGCGTCAATCCCACAATGTGTGGATTGAGAGCAGACACCAGTGCTACACACTACCATAGAGCTATGACACTACACACAGAGAATGGATCATGATGAGGCCTCTCCCTGGTTGATAGTCAGTGGCGTACGAATGAGGCGACATGGCACAGCTACAGACATGATTGTGGCCGGTTGAATGAATCCATGAATCCCTCAATCCCCCTCCCCAATACCTCTCACTCCTATCCCCACAAAGAGAAGCCTGGCCACAGTGCTACAGGTAATCGCGAGTGGCCTTGACAAGTCAGTCAAGAGTGTAATAGCGACGGGCAGAGAGAACGCACACTACAAATAATCCCGGCATTCCGAGTGGACTTCTCTTCCCCACAGCTACACACTGAGCTCCCCACAGACCGCACGGAGGGATTACCTCAAATGCAAGACGGGGCACTGTTGCAAACCACTGGCCCTGACCCGTCAAGCTCACAATCTTGTTTACCCAACCTTGCTGATTGAACACCCCCCCCCCACCTCCCCCCTACCCTGATGAGGCCTTAGGAGGCCGACTTTACGACAGGCCGAATTCCAGTCGGCCATGACAGGCTGGCCCAGGGTCTTGACAATGTTTAATGGCAATAACAGTCTCTCCTCAGATGAATTGGTTACAGTCCATCACGCCTCCTTTCAACAGCTTGTCGCCACAGCGGCCCATTTGGGGCACTCCCCATATCAGAATATCAATTCCAAGATGCATTGTGCTAAGGAGAAAGAGAGAGAGAGAGACGGCAGACTGGTCCAGTTCCTCTCACTGCCCGATCCATAACCACCACGCCATCCATATTAAGTGGCGCAATTTGCCTACCAGTACCCATTGCTGCTTTTATGTTGCAACAAGGTCTGCTCTGACTGCTAGATTAAGGGGGGGGGAAAGGTACCAGGCTATTTTGTAAAACTCTCGACAAGGGAATCTTCAGAATCCACCGACTTTGACACGCTTTGACCTTTTGAGTCGGAGCTGTCATCTTGAAAACATTCCAGTATCCGAGAGGAATGGACAGATCTAAAATAGAGGGCCCGACGTTTGGATTCTAGCAGGACCTTTCTCAAAAGGCAGTGCACGGACATTTGCTTGCTGGCGACAGGGACACTGGGTGTTCAGGAAAAGAAGCTGAAAGGGAACGGGGAAGTTCCCTGACTCAGGACTTGTTTTTTTTTTTTTTTTTTTTTTTTTTCAGGGGCCAGGTCTTCAGTCATCAAATGTGGAGAAGATTCAGGGAGTTCTTGTCCTGTGGATGGATGTTTCCATTAACACTTTAGAAAATATGCATTCTGCATAATACACATTTATGTTAGAATGGTTTTTCCACAATTTAAACATTTGTGGAAACATGTTTATTTGATATGAACAAAACCTTCTTTATTTTAGAAATTATTTATTATTATTATTATTTTTTTGGGGGGGTGCAATGTACATGTACAACCATGAAAAACGGCACACTGTTCATGGTCATCAGGTGACCTATTTTGTGACCTTTGACCTAGAAAACTTGACTTTTCACAGCCGCCGTCTCCGACCACTTTGGTCAGTCACAATGGGTATTGGCCACTAAGGTCTCTAAAGGGTATCATCCACTAAGGTCTCTAAAGGGTTAGATAAGCAGTGAAATGAGTGTCAGGTTAGGGGCAGTCTACATGTACTCTGCCTCTTATCATAATGGCTGTGCTCAGAACAATGACAAGTGGCTGACGCATGCCCTTCTCCCTCTCCGATTGAGGAGATGGTGACCGGGCAGGAGGGTGGGTGGGGTTGTCAAAACTGATGCCGAATGTCAGATTAATGTTGGCGCAGCGATTAGGGGGATAGCAGTGCGCTGCTGCCAAGGGGAGACGAGGAGAAGAGTGTGTGTGTGTGTGTGTGTGAGGGAGAGGACTGACTTCCCACTCAGCCAGGAGATCAAGGCCGCGTCCATGAGCTTTGACTACCGTTGCATTGGTTGGCCGCGGTGGAGCACCACGGCTCAGACGCCTCCCAAAAACCCAAGATTGATTGCAGCGCTCAATCCCCGACGCAGAGCATCCAACTCCAACCCCCCCCCCCAGCCCCTGCCACCTCATGCATATCGATGGGGGGGCTCTCATTCATATTGAACCAGGCAATCAAGCTACTGGCTCCTGCATAATGCAAACGCATCAATAAATAAGCGTGTGGACTGTCTGTGCAGGGGGCACGGCACCCTACCAGAATGACAAACGGTATCGGTGCGGTGAGATACTGCCGACCCAGGTTAACGGTCTGATTGCTCCACTCCCATCACGCTTCGTCGCATCCACCGCTTTCACCCTTGGGCTGCCCGTTCAAAAGCAAACTCTTTTTTTTTTTTTTTTTTTTACAAATTGAAAAAAAAAAAATAATAATTCAAAGAAAACTTTGGACTGGACCAGGATAGGACTGGAACCCGACACCTTTGGTTTGCATGCCAGCGCTCTTCCCATCTGAGCTATCCAACCCTTAATCCAAACCCCAAATAGTCTACTAGTCTTCCCCGGGGTGGTGGCGCCAGACAGGAACATTCAATCATTTCAACTATTGTGACATACAAAAATGTTGCAAACTGCTTACTGACTAAAAATTATCAAAATGAAAATCTCTAAATTTGGTGGGCCTGACGTTGCGATCCTAGCAGGACCTTTCTCAAAGACCTTTGAGAAAGGTCCTGCTAGGATCGAAACGCCAGGACCCACTAAATTTGGACATTTCAACTGTTGTTCAAATGTTCCCACTCAAGTTTTTCCTTTTGTTTGTTTGACTCAACGAGACACAAACAGAGCACAGGCTCTTTGGTTCCTGCTCTCAGTAGACCAGCAGAGCGAGTCTGCGGTGTACATTATTTTTTCATAGCTCCGCGACGTGCACCATAAATAACAAGTGAGCCACACCTCAGCTTTGCCACTCTGCCCGGGAGAGTACGTGGGAGATGAAAAATACAGCAGCATGCAGGTGACAAGACTTTACGGAGGAGAGGATCCCGATCCCCCTCACCCCCCACCCCCCTCCATAGGCAGACACAGCCTCAAAGCAAATCCTGAATTTCAACTCGGTCTTTACCGACTCAACCGTGAACAACAGATCCTATCTTAGGAGGGTTTTTTTCTTCCTCCGTCACATTCCAAGAACAAAATAACAGCCAGCATTCTATCTGTGAAAAGCATCGCTTCCAGACATTCTGTAGGGGGGCCACTTTTGACCAGCAAAGACATGGCTGGTACTTTCAGTGTCAATGACTTGGCAGACACTCTTGAAAGAATCATGGAGTTTCAGATAGAGGTGGCATTCAATCTTCCCCCTGTGAATCTTAAACCCTCAATCAATAAATTTGTTTTTGTTTTGAAGCTCCTTGTACAATCTCCCCCAAAAAAAGGGAGAGGGCCTGACGTTTCAATCCCAGCAGGATGGTGAGAGGGAGGTCCTGCCAACCTGTCTCAGCTTTGCAGTTAAGACCTTCTCGTCAACTCATTTCACTCCATGAACAGTGCTAAAAACAGTACACCCAACACTTCACAGCACAAACCTCAATATAAGCTCTTCTTTTCCATTGGTTATGATCTGACACCTATCATTCCACACAGAACTGGTTTACATGTGATTGTCTCTGAGAACAGTTCAGGCGTGAATTGAGAACCAGGGTACTACATGTAGCAAATGCCTGGGTGAGCAGGCAGAGAGGAGGTTTTGCTATAAACTTTGTTTGCCGCCCTCTCATGGTAGCACGACTACTCTGGAAAGAACCTATACAATCAAAATAATGTTGTCCCTTGCTGGGAGGAAGATCAGTTCTTTGACTTGTACGGTCTTTCCTTTGCCCGTCCCGAAGGTCAATGGTCCTCAATGGTGGGGCTAGCTTTGGCACTTGGTGGAATTCAAACCCGTTAGGGGTATGACCATGCAACAAGCCTGCCCCCCTCCCACACCTTGTTATCATCAAAAGCACCGGTGAGGAAAAGCATGCACTCCAAAATGGCCAAATATGACAACAAGGCTAAAGCCTTGCCAAAACCCAATTTTTTGACCAAATAAGACAAAGTTTTTCCCTGGCAGGAAATTTGACGCAATGTCTTCATAAATGTGTTCTATGGGTCCCTAGGAGTCTCCTCAGCAATTTTGAAGCCAATCTGAAGACACAATTTTTGGGTCAAAAATGGCCAAATATGACACAAAACCCAATTTTCCGACCAAATAAGACAAAGCTTTTCCCTGGCAGGAAATTTGACGCAATGTCTTCATAAATGTGTTCTATGGGTCCCTAGGAGTCTCCTCAGTGATTTTGAAGCCAATCTGAAGACATAAATTTTGGGTCAAAAATGGCCAAATATGACAACAAGGACAAAGTTTTCCCTGGCAGGAAATTTGACGCAATGTCTTCACAAATGTGTTCTATGAGTCCCTAGGAGTCTCCTCAGCGATTCTGAAGCCAATCCGAGGAGAAACATTTTGGGTCGAAAATGACTGCAGCTTTCTAAATACCCGCAGGAATCAGCAATGAAGTGCACACCAACACCGAGGAGCCCGCTAAACGCGGAAAAAAGCTTCCTGTAGCTGCGGACAAAAACGTCTGTGCTGGAGTTGCCACCCTGCGAGGGGCCACTGCAGACGGTGGAACAAACAGCCCACTGCACAGATGCCCGAGTGCTCATCTCTGATGCGTGCTATTAGGCCAATGTTCTGCACCACTGCCCGTGCACAGCCATGCGGTGTGAGAGCAGAGGCAACGGCCAGACATTATGGGCCGGCTGTTTTACAGAATGATGAATGTCCCCGACGCTTGCTTCTCTTCAGTAGACAGCAGTACAAATAAAGGCTGGTCAAGGACGACAGTAGATTCAATGAGAAAGAGAGAGAGAGAGAGAGAGAGAGAGAACTTGCCAGACTTTCTTGGACACTCCGCCTCTTTTCTTTCTTTTTTTTCCATTTGAAGCAACGGTGATGGCCTTCTAGACAGGCCACCACTTCCCATACGTTACCAATATTGGTTGCGGCAAACGACGGACAAACTGAGGAATTGAATTGGCCTCTTCTGGCACGATGCAGACTGAGGACTGAGTCGGAGACCGCAGGCGCAGAGATCGTCCGCTGACGGCTGAGGGAGCTGGCCATGTGTTAAACCAGGATGCCTACAGTACAGCAGCAGTCTACAGTGATCTTTGGCAAAGGCAAGCGAGATAGGGGGAGAGGGGCAACCGGGGAAACGCTTCAATGATCAGCCAAGTTGTCAACTTTCTCAGGCTGGCATCGAGCACACAGAGTGCCGGGGTACAACTGGCACAGCACAGAGCTGAGTGGAGGAAGAGAATCAGGACAGCCGAGGGACACATCCCTACGGGGATGGCAGCCCTAGCTTGCATCCGTACAGACTGTGAAGGGACCTTCCCTTTTCAGTCTTACAGTCTTAAGAGCAAGTGGCTCTGGTTCCCCTGTTTTGTACTTGCTTGAATGCCCCGCTCCATCGTCAGGGGCGTAAGTGACCGACAAAGTCATTCCCTGAAAATCACTTAAGGCCAGTAAATTGCGAGTGACCGCTTACACAACCGAGAGATTCACAGCAGGGGTGCAGATGCCCTTCAGTTTGTAGGGTTGTAACAGATAAAAATGAGCAGCTTGAGATTAAAAATTTAAAAAAAAAAAAAATTACAATAATTACAATAATAATCAAATCACGGCATTTCCGGAAATCCAGAAATTTCCGGAGGTTTTACATCCCTGCATCTTATTTCCATTGTCACATTTCCAATCAAGTCAAACATTGACATGAAATTGGGCCGCTTTTCATCAATGCTGAGTGACAGCACCACCACATCCTAAAAATATGTTAAAATAATTTTTTTTTTAAAGGACTATAGCAGAAGAAGAAATGAGGGAAGGGGGCTACCACACAGCCACCACAGGCCAGGTGGTCACAGGATCAGGACCCTCAATACTTGACACTCGTCTTACAACAGTGGCCACTGGCAGTGAAAGAAACCTTCTCATGAAAAGATTATGGCGGATGTGTGCAATGAACCGGATGAGATGATTTCGGATGGAGAGAGAGAGAGAGAGAGGGACACAGTACCTTTGACTTTTGTCCAATAGCCCAGCTCTGTGCCAAAAGAGAACAAAGTTTTAAAGCTTTCCGGTTTAATAGGCACCCTCCGGTCTTTGTTAGCAGTGGTTGCTTTCTCACTGAATTCTCAGATTTGACAAGAAATCCATGGAACATAAAGAGCACTTTTTGATTCTTTCTTCTTCTTTTTGTTTTTTAAAGAAGACAAACTTGATCAGCTATCAAGATATGTGCTTTAACTAATGTGCAAACCCCTTTTGTATAATTCATTCCTTGGTTCCCACTGCCTAATTTCTACGGCAGCGAGTTTTGTCCGTCAAGTTGTCACTTCGGACCGCAATTCCGCCACAATAGTTAGGAATTGCCAAGACTTGAAATGCTGCACTTAGGGCGTTTATGCTTTCGGTGCTCTGTGGCCCTGTAAGATACCGGTACCAGGTGCCCTGTTTCTTGCGTGGAATGGTTGCTGGGCAGTCTCGTCCTAGTTTGTTGCCCAATCTACTCCAATCTAAATCCAGCGGCTATTTAATTTTTTTCTTGCGTAAACAAGGCCAATACAAGGTTGGTGCATTAAGATTTTTTTTCTAAACCTGATGAGGTTTGGCTCATGACCTTCTTTTCTGATGCAAGACTCGGAGAGACAACAAATCCCTTTAGCCAAATGTGTCTGCGAAGTAGAACCTCACTGCTTCCCCAAAGACCATGATCGATTGATTGATTGATTGATTGATTGATTGCTCGTCCTAGTTTGTTGCCCAATCTACTCCAATCTAAATCCAGCGGCTATTTAATTTTTTTCTTGCGTAAACAAGGCCAATACAAGGTTGGTGCATTAAGATTTTTCTTCTAAACCTGATGAGGTTTGGCTCATGATGACCTTTTCTGATGCAAGACTCGGAGAGACAACAAATCCCTTTAGCCAAATGTGTCTGCGAAGTAGAACCTCACTGCTTCCCCAAAGACCATGATCGATTGATTGATTGATTGATTGATTGATTGATTGATAAGGGAGGCTGTAAGATTGATGTTGTCAAACAAGATAGCGCAGAGGGTCATCCGGCTTATTTCAAAACCAAAGCTCTTAGCCAAAGCCACAAACCCCCAACCCAACCCCCCACTAAAAAAAAAACCAAAAAAAAACAACAGCCAAATGGGGGCGCAAGAAAATCACCCAGCCCACTCACAAATCTCCTGGTTTTTCAGCAGACAGGGATCAACAGAATCCTGTTGTTAATGCAGATACCCATGCACTCGAATGCTTCAATGGCCTTGCAAAATGCACTGGAAATCATGAGCAACGAGAGATGCATGTTCACTGTACATGTACATGCAACCCTGGAATAGATAGAGCGTTAAAACAAAAAAACATTCCCAACGGTCTTGTGAAAGCCTATTGGCAGAGTCTAAATCCACAGGGTTTGATGAAGTCTGTACCCTGGTCCTTAATACATAGCTTCTCACATGCATTTTTCTTGTTTATACTGTATTATGGGAGAATAGGTATTGTATTATGGGTGGGAGAATAAGCAGCTCTATGATACTCTGTGTACCGGACTTTGCCTGGTCTCGCTGCCTGTCACTCAGATCAACCCATATTATATCCGGCCAGCTTAGCGAGTGTTTACATTCATTCGTGCTTTGTAGGGATTTCCTTTGTGTCTTGCATCGTGTATCCCCAAGAGCAAAGAGTCCCGACACAGACATGGACTTTTTTTTATTGTAAACGATATTGACACTGAAAACCAGGTGTGCCTTTCAATGCGTGCACTCTCCGCACGCATCATGGTTAAAACTCATAGCAAGACAAACACTGGCTCAGCCCCGTGGTCTTTAGAAGAAGAAAAAAGGATCACTGCTCAGCCGCGGAATTCTCCCTCCCTGACGGAGTGGGACCGCGGAAGTGCATTGAGCACCTCGCAATCAAGTGAGAATTAGGGACGATGGGTGGGTCGTTCATTCACTAGACAGTAGGGGGGGATGGGATACAAGTCATGCATCGGGCGGCCATTCTCAAGGGACTCCGTTACCTTCCACATGTAGGACATCTTGCCGTACACCAGGGCCTTGTTGTCCACCTTCCTGGAGATGGACTGCATGTTGTCGCCGCTCTCCACCACAAAGCCCATGAATGAGTTATCGGGTGTGTGCGCTGCATGCAAACAAACAGGGTACGGGGGAAGGGGGGGGGAGGGGGGGGGGTGGGGGAAAGAAACAAGACACACAGCATACGTGACAGGGATGTCAACTCAATCCTGCCCTGGCTTCGGGTTATGTGTGTGAGGGGTCAACGCACGCGAGGTGGTTCTTTTGCTGGTTTTTCTGTGGTTATCACAAGCCACTGTAGGGCTCAAGCAAAATGTCAGAGAAAAAACGGATGAGAAATAGTGCTAGCAAATGGAGTTTTTCCAAAGGAGAGCAAAGGAGAGGAGGGAAGGGAGGGAGGGAGGGAGGGAGGGAGGAAGGGAGGGAGGGAGGGGGAGGGAGGGAGGGAGGGGGAGGGAGGGAAGGGGAGGGAGGGATGGGGAGGGAGGGAGGGGGGAGGTAGGGAGGGAAGGGGGCAGGCAGGCGGGGAGGCGGTGGGGGGAGGGAGGTAGGGAGGGAGGTAGGGAGGGGGGATGGAGGGAGGTAGGGAGGGGGGATGGAGGGAGGGAAAGGGAGGGAGGGGGAGGCAGGGAGGGAGGAAGGAGGGACGTAGGAAGGGAGGAAGGTGAGGCAGCGAGGGGAAGCAGGGAGGGGAAGGGAGGGGAGGGGAAGGGAGGGGAGGGGAAGGGAGGGGAGGGGAGGAAGGGAGGGGAAGGGAGAGGAGGGGAAGGGAGGGGAGGCAGGGAGGGGAAGGCAGGGGAGGGGGAGGGAGGGGAGGGGAAGGGAGGGGAGGGGAGGTGAGGGGGGAGGGGAGGGGAGGGGAGGGAGGAAGGGAGGGAGAGAGAGAGAGGGAGTGAGGGCAACTTACGGAACATTGTGAAGAACTGTGTGGGCAATAGTTCCCATCCACCCCAGTCCGTCTTGCGGCCAGTTCGCTTGTAATAGGTCCGGATGTTGTAGGCTGGCTCTGTCCCAAAGGAGTCGATCACTCGCAGCATGCAGCTGGAGACCAACAAAGAGAACACAGGCTTAAGGCCCAAGGCAAACGGCATCCGACACTGCGGGCTCGTCATTCATTCTCTTTCAGCACCGATCCTATTTGCCCTGTAATCCTGTCCTGACATTATCAAAGTGCTTCAAACTTCCACTGGGGAGATTTTCGTGGAATACGCATACCCCTGTTCATTTCACTTGATCAGGAAGCGCAAATACAGAAACATGTAGCTGTGTCCTTTCAGATAATTCTGTTTTCTAATTCTAATTCTTGCTTGCCCCCACAGAGAATTGCATTAAAAACTGTGCGTGGGAATACCCGGTGATTTATGGGGTCGAGGAGCTGAAACTGACTGAAATGGATCTTGGAAAGCACATACGGATGATTTACACAGATGAAAACATCTCCGACCAAATTAGATTTTGCGGCAGTCTGCAAGTCGGGAGGGATTTCAGACTTCTCCACCCCCCCCTCCCCGACCGGCCGCCCCGCCCCTATCCCAGTCTGCCCCAATCAAGAAAACTCTATCAAGCTGCCTGAAAAACAACTGCCAAACTCATGATCTTCTCAGAATGTCGGATGTAAGATTTTGTTTTTTCTAAATGTGATTAGGAAGAACAAGCGTTTAAAGTCCCTACACAACATTGGTCGAGGTCAAAGAATAGCATCCATACGTTGTCTGATCCAACATATGCGTGAAATAGCACACCTGTGTAAATTCAGCTCAATCCGCCAACCGAGTCTCGAGAAAATCATGAAAACCGCTTCATTTGTTTCACGAAAATGCAGCATTCAACGCTGTACTGTTCCGAAAAATAGTTTAGATCTCGGTGAGACGTGAACTTTTTCTTTTACTAATTTCTCCAAAAATACAACTTTTTAGGCGGAAATATTTCAGTGAGAGATTTCTACTATAACCATTTTCAAACTGTATAAGTTTCATGTAAACCTGTGAACATTTCTGTTTTTCGATCTTACCAATGTTTGTAGGGACTTTAAAGAGATACAGAAATGGTTCCTGACTTGAATCTACAATGTATGCCCTGGTAAAGGTGACTATTTGTGAGGATAATGCAGCGGGTAATTAGCTGGTAAAGTTCATGGGTTGAAGTCCGTGTCCACACACATTTCTTATTGGTCTTGAAGGACATGAACATTTTCCCAGCCGGCTTATCTCGCTTTGTTACCTAGGGTGTGATCCCTGCAGATATACGGCAGTTAATGGTTGAATTGCTTCTGACTGGCGCCCCAACACTAACCCTTGGCAAAGACGGGAAGCCAGCCATCCAAAGGCTGGACAGCTCAGATGGAAAGAGCGCTGGCACGCAAAACCAGAGGTCACGTGTTTAAGTTCCGGTCCAGTCCAAAGTTTCCTTTTCCAATTTTTTTCAATTTATTCCCAGGCAGTTTTTCCTCTGCTTGTTTGACTTTCCTTTATTCGTTTGACAAAAAAATAACATTGTACATCTACGTAATGCACATACCCAACAATGTCGCAAACTGCTTACTGACCTCAAATGAACCAAATATGCAAAATCTCAAAAATGCAAAGGGCCTGACGTTTCAACCCTAGCAGGAGCTTTCTCAGACGCATTCTGCCTCTCAGAAAGGCCCCTGCTAGGATCGAAACGCCAGGCCCTCTTGAAACGAGGAAATGTGATTTTTTTTTTTTTTTTTTTTTTTTTTTAATTTTTATATTTATATATATTATTTTTTTTTTTTTTTTTTTTTTTTTTTTTTTTTTGGGGGGGGGGGGGGGGTTGTTTCAAGAAGGAGCACTTACTTGAGCTGCTTCCAGAGTGGCCCAGCCGCTTTCTTGAACTGCTTCAGGCCCACGATGTCAATGTAGACAAGGTCAAAAGGGCGTTCACCCCCAATGGGACAGCTCTGGCTAACCACACCTTTGCCTTTCAGGAAACTGCGGATAGAGAGGGGGGAGAGGGAAGGCAAGGGGAATACCAAAACAAAAACATCCGAAACTCATTTCTTGCCGCTGAAAACAAGTCTTCACATGAGCATTGCAATCTTCCCCAAAGGTCAGCAGTGTCTCCGCTGCGATGAATGACTAGTGTCTGTCTGGTTTGTGGGGAGAAATTCTGGGAAGACAACGTGGAAATACATTGTGCGATCCCTTGTGGGATTGCGGGGACAGATGTGTTTAGCGCTCCTGTTGAAGCAAACCACAAGTGACATCTATCCTTTTAAAGTACGGCGTATTGATGTTGTGACTGCTGGGTTGATCAAGCAATTTACCTACCGGGAGTATAGAATTAGGCCCATTGCTGTAGTTTAGTATTGTTGCCAGGAAATACAAACATCAAGTGAGAAAGAAAAAAATTATAGGCAGCTCGGGCAAGATTGCAAACACGGCCACTACTACGGGGCGGGGCGGGGCGGGGCAGGGCAGGGAAGGGCAGGGCAGGGCAGGGCAGGACAAGGCACGGCAAGGCAGGGCAGGGCAGGGCAGGGCAGGGCAGGGCAGGGCAGGGCAGGGCAGGGCAGGGCACGGCACGGCAGGGCAGGGCAGGGCAGGGCAGGGCAGGGCAGGGCAGGGCAAGGCAGGGCAGGGCAGGGCAGGGCAGGGCAAGGCAGGGCAGGGCAGGGCAAGGCAGGGCAGGGCAGGGCAGGGCAGGGCAGGGCAGGGCAGGGCAAGGCAGGGCATGGTAGGGCAGGGCAGGGCAAGCCCCATATCACAGGCCAATGTTACACTACCTTTTCAGAGACGAGTACATGACGGAGACTTCCAAGTCATGGCCCAGGATGTACAGAGAGGCTATGATGTCACTCCACTGTACTAACTCGCCCAGAGGGCCACCAGAGAAGGCATTCTCGGCGATCTTAAAGCCAGACTCCTTAGTCAGCAGTCCCAAGTGGATTAAGATCTGCAAACAGCCAGCCATATGGGAAAACAAAACCAACACAAATACAAATGAAAGTGGTGTAATGCACAAATGTTGCAAACATCATCAGTTTACATGTACAAGAAGATTTCTTGGAATAGATCCATGTACCGGTACATGCATGTCAAGTTGTCAACCCCGGTTAATTTCACTTTAAACAAGAAAGCGGAAATACCAGTAGCAGTGTGTCTTTTCAGATATACATGTACATGTACATGTATATTGTAATGGTAATTGTGTTTATTTGGGACACGTATACATTATAAAAGGTACAGTGTACATGTACATGTATGTATCAAAAACTGTGTGAGGGAATATCTAGTGATTTCAGAATTATGGGGATGAGGAGACAAACTTAACAGAAAAGATTCTTGAAAAGCACTAAAGGATGATTTATAGAGATAAAAACATCTCGGACTAACATAAATTTGTTACAGGTGTGGGCTGAGTTTTCTTTTTTCATTTCCATGTTTCAAATCAGCACGATGTTCCATCACCATCTGTTTGCAACACTGACTGCCGTGAAAGCAGAAAAAAAGCAACAAAGGAGAATAAAAAAAAACCTGACAAATTGGACAAATGGGACAAATTGTTGACCTATAATAAGTGTCTGACAGGGAATGGGACATAATGCCACTAGTTTTCATTGAGGATCAATACCAATGAATTCCAATAGGGTAGGGTCGTCAACTCTGTGAATTGTGTGTTTAGGGGGGGGGTGTGTGTGGGTGTTTGTGTATGTGTATTAGAGCATGACTATTATGAACAGATGCCCTCGACAGTTGATGAACACTGCCAGACTGCAGGAGCACACATGGACGACCTGGTACTGTACAGTACATGTATGTCAAGGCAAAGCAAAGAGCGGCAGGATTTAACTCTTTTTTTTTTAGCTCGTTCTTCTGACCTGCATTATTTACAGTATGTCCTTACAGAGTATATGTCTAGGCACGAATCTAGTGCCTTGTGGAGACCTAGTCCAATAGGATGAATAGGTCTCTCTACGGGGAAATTGTAAAGGTGTATAGGTCTCCACACGGTTTTCACAAAACTGGTATTTGGAAAAAGAAAAAAATCTGGGAAATCTTTGATGGGTAATAATCTGTCGCAAATTCAAGTGTTATACATGTATACAAAGGACATACACTGTTCGGTCCAAATTTCTACCCAGGAAAGTGAATGTGGTTGAAACTTGAAATGGGAGCATTTTTTAAAACAGCTTTTCTCAATCGGTTGTATAGTGCAAAAGAAGTTGAAGGATACAAAAATAAGTATGGGGTGCATTTGTGTGCAGTGCTGGATGCTTGTTTCTATTGTAGCGTGGTACATTTAGCATTGACATAGCAACCAGGGCTGGATTTCACAAAACCTTAAGATGCATCGTAACTCAACGTACGACGGTTAAGTTGTGATGGGCCGTATAGGTTTCTGCGCATTGCTCATTGTTTTGCGATTGATCGTAAGTTACGATGGGTTTGGTGAAATCGACCCCTGATAGTGGTTCCAACTTCCAAGGTTTTCTTTTTTTTTCTTTTTATTCTTTTATTCCTGCAAGGGTGCCCCTTGTGTTTTTGTTGAAAATCATAACCAATGAATCAATGCCACCATGTGCTTGTTTTCCAGTTCTTTCTTTCTTGTCAGTCTGTCTGTCAGTCGGGCTATCTATTTTGTTTTCTTTTGTTGTAAATTTATGGTGTTTTTTGGTTTCATTAGCCTTACATCTATATGTACATGTAGATACCCATTCTAATGGTTATGCAGTCAATACAGTAAATAATGTATATTTTAGTAAGTTTGGGGGGTTTGGGCATGATTTCTTCACAGCATTTAAAAAAAATGCTATTTGCATAATTGCATACACATGTGCATGTACCCGCACAAATTAAGAAATGAAATTGAAATGAAATGAGTACCATCAGGAATTTCAGTGAGTGTACATGTAGTTTTGTTTTTCAACTCTGAAGTATACAGTTATGAAGTGTGGTATACCGGTACGTGTATGTAATTGGGTTTTTCACCCTGTAATTGAAGTGTGGTACTTGATGGCGGCATGCAGTATCAGCCACACTCAATTTTAAGGAAAAAAAACAATCCATACGGACATGACGGATCACAACCACACAAGTACAGTACATGTGTTCACACACTTTTTGTCTCCATCTGTGTTACATGTAACTTCATAAAAAAAACTTTTCAAAAGCACAGAATTAAGCTTCAGGCATGTGTAGGAATCTGGTAAACCCAACATCCCTAGAACCTTCAAAATGCCACAGCCATAAGTAACTGCATTCTGAAGTTGGCTGGCTTTGCCATATTAGGAGAAATTTGGAGTGGAGTGGAGGGGAAGAAATGGGGATTACCAGCTATTGTACACATGTACACCTATGTACACACTGTATACGCATTTCCATCACCATCACACAAAAACATGACCTGTAATACATTGTGTACACTTTTATACAGGAATCTAATTCTTCATCATTGATAATAATATTAATACTGTTACACATGTACAATGTACATGTACAATGTACATGTGTGTACATGTACATTGTACATGAACATGTACATTGTACATTTACAGTGTACATGTACATGTACAGTACATGTACATGAACATGCAATTTTATGCAATTATACATTATGCATGTACATGTACAGTACATGTACATGTAGGCCAATGTACATACATACATTATAATAATATTTCCAGATACATGTAATGCAATATGTGAATCTAAATGTATTTCCATTTTCAACAGCGACGCTTTCGCTTTGTCACGACATCCGGTGATCAAATACCGTTACATACTGTAGTACTGTACATGTACCGGTACACGTAGGCCATACATACTGTACATGGGCATGTACATGTACAACTGTGTACACATGTTTGTGTACATACTGTACACTGTACACATACATGTACATGTATACAGTACACCATGGTACATGTACTTGTACCAAACTTACATGTACTGTACAACTTAAACTGCTACAATATGTACTTTACATGGACATGTACACTACTGTAACTATAGAGCCTGTACATACATGTACCGGTACTTATTTGCATTGTGTAGAGTAAAGTACAAACTCTACATGTAATGTATACCAGTATACTGGTACCGGTACAAAAGTTTGCATATGCACTTGCACTGCACTGCACAGTACACTATACATACATGTACTGTACCTGTGTATCGGTACATACATGTACATGTACATACCGGTATACATGTACATACATGTACATGTGTATGAAGTACTGTACATTGTACAGTACATGTACATGTACATTGTCCTGTACCTGTAGAGTGTAGGCATGGTATATCTACATGTACATGTAGGTAAGGTCACTGAGGTACATGTAATGTAAATGTACATTACATTACATTGTAGAAAGGGCCCTGTATGAAGTCCCTGAACAATAGACATGACTGTAGCATACATGTACATACATAACATACATATAAATGTAAAAACGTACATGTACATGTACATCTATACAGTTTACATGTACATGTACATCATGTATGTAAACTATACACATATGAACAATTTAATAAAGCACACAAGTATTAATCCATTGATTTTGATGTGCAACACATGCATCGAGGACAATCAGCTGCCTCCATAGCAACTGGTTGCCCTACTGACCATGTTGGACAATTTCAGATTCAAGAGTTTGTGAGATGACAAAGACTACCGGTACAATGACGACTGTCTGGGAGGGGGGGGGGCTACACGATGCAGCAAAGCTAGCAGCCAATCGCTCTCAGTGTCTTGGTCTCGTTGCGATGAATTTATGATGAAATCAAGGAGTCTTGTGTATGCACTGCGCAAACCCTTCAAACGATTGGGCTCCCACTGGAGTACATGAAGTCATGACAGTACTGCAGTGTGAAGTACAAGGCAAACGAGCCTGATCTCAGCAGGTAGTGATGAATGATCAACTTTAGCAGTCTAATGTAAGAAGGCCACCGGGCAAATACAATTTTTTTTTTACAATACATCTACATCTACATGTACATGTGCTGTATACATTTAAATGTGTAAATGTAGTTTACATACTGTACATGTGTACATATGTGACCCGGCACAGCATAATGAGGAAAAACCCCCACTTTTGAGATTTTGAGATTTTCTAATGATGTGAAAGAGTATATTGGCTTTCGAATGATATCAAATTTATTTCTGTATGAACTTTGGTGTAAATAGTACAAGGGGAATTGGCTCGTTCCTTTGGCACCTGACACAATATAGCAGCGCCAGTCTATTACTCCTCGAAAGCGGCCATTCAAAAACGCAGGAACTCTATATTTTCATGAAAACAGTACACAAACACTCCTCCGAAATCCTTGTGTTTTCAACATTTAGAGACAGATTTCGGAAAAATCCTTTGGACATAATATCCTCCTATACATCCTCCTTTCCGAAAATACAAACAAAACTAAAATTGTTTCTTTAATCGAATTGAGAAGATACTTTGACTTCGGGCGTTGTTTACTCGAAAAGTGTTTTGGTGGGATATTCCTCATGTCGCTGTGCCGGGTAACATATGTAAACCATGTAAGTGTACATGTACTGTAAATGTGCATGTGTAACGTGTACGTACATGTACATGTACTGCACTGCACAAGTACAAACTGTATGAATAGAAAATTAGAAATATCGCCTTGTCCCCAGTACCAATGTCCCACCAATGACTCTGTCCTCCCCTTACTCAACTCACTGACTGTTTGGCCTCCCTTACAACTCCCCACCCCTCCGCTACATCCCCCTCCCCCTCCCTCTATCGCAAAGGATCTGTAGCAGGCTGGAATATGACACATCCCAGGGGACATGTAGCTGGGCAAACTGGTTATTAGTTTCTGAAATCGGAGTCATTTTTCCTGTCTGCTGGCTGGAGATACATGTACCAAGTCAGACACTAGATAGAAGTTTGTCTCATACAATCATACGGAGCAATAAAGGAACAGAGAGGAATTACTTCTAGGGGTTTTTTTCCCTAAAATTTTTGTGGTGGCAAAATATCACTTTTATTATTTCAAGTATTCAAGGATTCAAGGATAGAAAAAAAATTCTAAAAATGAAATTGTCTGGCAATAACTGTAGAGGACCTAGTATTTTGATCCTAGCAGGACCTGCCACTGATGAGGAGGAGCCCACTCAGTTCCAAACATCAGGCAATTTGATTTTTTTTTTCAAAAAAATACTCAGGCTTTGGGAAAATAAACTCAATAAACTTGAGGGAAGATAAAGTATCCACTATGCTTTTTGATGACAAAATAATATATATGAATTTTGAAGGTTCACAATATCATCTTGAAGTAACGTAACAGACATACATGTACAATGTACATGTACATACAATTACAGTACCCGTAGACAGTACTGAGCAATTGACAAAATTGTATTTTTCATCAATATAAGTATTTTTTATTAATATTTCCAACTTGAGTATCAGCTCATTTGCATTTGCCCAAAAGTGTGAAATTATTTTCTCAGTGTAAAAACAAAAATCACATTTCCTCATGTCAAAAAAATTCTCACAACCAGTGTGAACAATTTTCACACAATGTGTAAAAAAATTTCACGTGGGGATCAAAATGGGCACCCGTACAACTGAGACAACGTGTCATCAGACCTGAAGAGCAGGGTTGGTTTTTACACGGGTCATGCGCTTCACACGGATCAAAGTGACGCTGTCTCAAAATTAAGCAGCGTGAACAAGCCGGACCCATTCACAATGCAGAGATTTTCTGTGGTGGGATTGGTACGGTATGCCCCTTCGACTCCCCTCATCTCCAATAAACACGTCCCAGTGGTCGTGCATGGCAAGAAGGCCCAGAGGTACAAGGGTGCGCGTGTTTATTAGTAAACACACCAACAAACTAAAATTTAGTGGGCCTGACGTTTCGATCCTAGCAGGACCTTTCTCAAAGGCAGAGTGACAAGGACAAAACAGATACATGTACACGAAGGCAGGGGGGGGGGAGTGAATAGGACACGGATGAGAAACAGAGGACAAAGAGTGAAGCTGGTAGGGAGAGATCAAAGGGAAGGGCAAGGGGTAGGGTAGGGATTAGTGAGAGGAGGGGGAAAGATCAAAGAGAAGGGCAAGGAGTGGGGTAGGGATTAGTGACAATAGGGGGAAAAGATCAAAGAGAGAAGTGTGAAAGACTGAACACAAAAGAAGGATTATCAGAAAGCTGCATGGTGTTAGTCATTACCCTCCTGGATGTTGAGACCATGTGGTTGAATAGTCCGAAGACGCTTCATCCACATTTTCTCACGGCTAAGACGGACAGCATTACTACGGTGACCAAGTGATTCTATGCCCAGTACACTCATATCTGATATCGAATGATCAGGGAGATTGAAGTGATACCCAACAGGGGTGTCCATTTTACCGGTTTTGATGGTAGACCTATGGCCATAGATTCGTTTTTTGAGGGTGTTTTTTGTCTCGCCAACATACTGAATATTACAAACTCTACAAGAGATGAGGTATATGATGTTTGAGGTAGTGCACGTGATAGAGCCATAGGTCGTGTGGGTAGTTCCAGAAGAATGTCCATTGAAAGAGTCTATTTCCATGACATGTGTCTTGCAAACAATGCATTTCGAGGTACACTTAAATGTACCAAATTTGGTTGGAGGTGAAGAGTCCAAAGGGGGAACCTCTGCTCGGACAATTAAGTCACGCAGGTTACGGGGGCGCCTGAAAGCCAAAACAGGCGAATTAGGAATGGCTTCAGCCAGACGATCTGAAGTGTGGAGAATATGGTGGTTTTCCTTAGTTATCTTCCTGAGAGGAGGAAGAGAAGGGTGGTAGGAAGTAACTAAGGGAACTTTGGGCTTGTCCTTGGGACCTGGAGGCTTTTGTTTTAGTGCCGAACTTCTGGTAATGGAATAGACTTTAGCAATGGAGTTCTTCACTTGGCGAGAACTATAGCCTCTAGCAACCAAGTTACTGGCCAATACACGTGTATGGCGGCGAAAGTCGGACTCATTGGAACATATACGCCTCAATCTGAGGGCCTGGCTGTAAGCTATACCAGTCTTACAGTGTCTAGGGTGACAACTGGAGGAATGGAGATATTGATGAGTGTCGGTGGGCTTAGAATACAAGTCAGTAGTTAGTGTATTGAGGTCTTTCCGGACGGTGACGTCCAGAAAGTGGGTCTGTTGAAGAGACTGCTCCCAAGTGAATTTGATGGTCCTATGGAAGGAATTGATGTGGTCAAAGAACGCATTCAAGCTGCTACCGTCCCTAGTCCAAATGAAGAACACGTCATCTATGTATCTCCACCAAATCCAGGGACGGCATGGAGCCTCACTGAGCATGCGTTCCTCAAGGTCACCCATGAAGAGGCATGCAAAGGAAGGAGCCATGCGCGTGCCCATGGCAGTGCCATGCACTTGAAGATAGTGCTTGCCAAGAAAGGAGAAATTATTCTTGGCCAGCACTAACCTCATGAGGGTGGTTATGTCGGAGATGGGTGGAGAAGACTGTTTTCCCTTGGCCAGGGCCGAGGAGCAAGCTTGAATGCCTTCTTCCTGGGGGATGTTAGTGTATAGAGAGGAGACGTCAATAGTACCAATTATGGCAGTGGCAGGGATTTGATCCTTGACACTTTCCAACTTTCGCAGAAAGTCGGGAGTGTCATGGACGTATGAGGGGATTTGGGGAACCAGGGGTTTGAGAAAAGAGTCAATGAAAAGAGATATGTGTTCCGTAGGTGAACCATTGCCAGAGATGATGGGTCTACCTGGGTTGTTGGCCTTGTGAATTTTCGGGAGAAGGTAGAATCTGGCAGTTCTACAATTGATAGGTGATAGAAATCTGTGAGCTTTTTTACTCAAATGATCACGTGATCGCATGTCATCCAAAACTTCCTGAATTTGCTCTGAAAATTTGCCAGTGGGGTTAGAGTCCAGACATTTATAGTGCTGGGGATTGTTGAGTTGGCGATTGGCTTCATCAATATATTTTTGGCGATCCATGATAACTACGGCTGACCCTTTATCTGCTGGCTTGATAATGATGTCACCGCGGGAACGTAGAGTGTTGAGAGCAAGACGTTCTTCCCTAGGGAGATTGTCGTGGGGCTTACGGGTAAGATGAGAGGAGTTGGAAACTTGAGAACTGACTGCTTGCACATACGTTTCAAGGGCTGGAACACGGTTCTTGGGGGGGACCCAGGTGCTTTTTACACGGAAAGGTTCTTCTTTACTGGAGCCAGAATCAAAGAAGAACTCAGTCAGACGAAGTCTGCGGTAATACTCAGTGAGATCTTGACTGAGCATTACTTGGTCAACTTTGGGGGGAGTAGGACAAAAGTTCAAGCCCTTGGAAAGTAACGTATGCTCTGCGTCAGTTAGAGAAGAAGAGGAAAGGTTGACAACAGTGTTAGTGGGGGGTAAAGGTGTAGACCGGGGACTGCGTCTGAAGCGGTTGTGTCTGCGTTGTTTGGCAACAAGGCCACCAATCTTCTTGTTTCTCCTGTCGGTGAGAACAGAATTGAGGTTAGAGAGACCTTTCTCAATCTCATCACTGAGATCCTTGTACTGGCTTTCAGAACAGCTGGCGCGTAGTTTTGAGTCCAGATTAGCAATGTCCTGGTGGACAGCCTGAAGGGTGATTTCACATTGCTCAGAGAGGACCTTGATGAGCTGAATGGAAGCACTATAAAGAATTTGATTCCATTTTTTCTGTAGGTTGGGGGAGAGTTTTCCAATTTGGGGGGTGTGAGATATCTGTAAGCCAGTAGGGATCAGGCGAGAGACTGAGAAAAAGTTGTAGTTGTCTTGATGGAAAGTGTACCGAAGAGCCTTTTCTTGCAGTTTCCTAAGTTGAAAGAAACAGGTAGGGTTATTCATGTTAGTAAGAGCAAAAAACAAGAGACAAACACAGAACGTAGACTTACATACCAACGGACGGACAGACTTACATACACACGTAGACAGGTCAGCAAGGAGGATCACCACGAGGGGATACAGCAACATAAGGAATGACTTAAGGTGATATACAAAAATGTTGCAAACTGCTTACTGACTAAAATTACCAAAAAGTAAATCTAAAATTTAGTGGGCCTGACGTTTCGATCCTAGCAGGACCTTTCTCAAAGGCAGAGTGACAAGGACAAAACAGATACATGTACACGAAGGCAGGGGGGGGGGAGTGAATAGGACACGGATGAGAAACAGAGGACAAAGAGTGAAGCTGGTAGGGAGAGATCAAAGGGAAGGGCAAGGGGTAGGGTAGGGATTAGTGAGAGGAGGGGGAAAGATCAAAGAGAAGGGCAAGGAGTGGGGTAGGGATTAGTGACAATAGGGGGAAAAGATCAAAGAGAGAAGTGTGAAAGACTGAACACAAAAGAAGGATTATCAGAAAGCTGCATGGTGTTAGTCATTACCCTCCTGGATGTTGAGACCATGTGGTTGAATAGTCCGAAGACGCTTCATCCACATTTTCTCACGGCTAAGACGGACAGCATTACTACGGTGACCAAGTGATTCTATGCCCAGTACACTCATATCTGATATCGAATGATCAGGGAGATTGAAGTGATACCCAACAGGGGTGTCCATTTTACCGGTTTTGATGGTAGACCTATGGCCATAGATTCGTTTTTTGAGGGTGTTTTTTGTCTCGCCAACATACTGAATATTACAAACTCTACAAGAGATGAGGTATATGATGTTTGAGGTAGTGCACGTGATAGAGCCATAGGTCGTGTGGGTAGTTCCAGAAGAATGTCCATTGAATGTCCACCCTCAAAAAACGAATCTATGGCCATAGGTCTACCATCAAAACCGGTAAAATGGACACCCCTGTTGGGTATCACTTCAATCTCCCTGATCATTCGATATCAGATATGAGTGTACTGGGCATAGAATCACTTGGTCACCGTAGTAATGCTGTCCGTCTTAGCCGTGAGAAAATGTGGATGAAGCGTCTTCGGACTATTCAACCACATGGTCTCAACATCCAGGAGGGTAATGACTAACACCATGCAGCTTTCTGATAATCCTTCTTTTGTGTTCAGTCTTTCACACTTCTCTCTTTGATCTTTTCCCCCTATTGTCACTAATCCCTACCCCACTCCTTGCCCTTCTCTTTGATCTTTCCCCCTCCTCTCACTAATCCCTACCCTACCCCTTGCCCTTCCCTTTGATCTCTCCCTACCAGCTTCACTCTTTGTCCTCTGTTTCTCATCCGTGTCCTATTCACTCCCCCCCCCCTGCCTTCGTGTACATGTATCTGTTTTGTCCTTGTCACTCTGCCTTTGAGAAAGGTCCTGCTAGGATCGAAACGTCAGGCCCACTAAATTTTAGATTTACTTTTTGGTAATTTTAGTCAGTAAGCAGTTTGCAACATTTTTGTATATCACCTTAAGTCATTCCTTATGTTGCTGTATCCCCTCGTGGTGATCCTCCTTGCTGACCTGTCTACGTGTGTATGTAAGTCTGTCCGTCCGTTGGTATGTAAGTCTACGTTCTGTGTTTGTCTCTTGTTTTTTGCTCTTACTAACATGAATAACCCTACCTGTTTCTTTCAACTTAGGAAACTGCAAGAAAAGGCTCTTCGGTACACTTTCCATCAAGACAACTACAACTTTTTCTCAGTCTCTCGCCTGATCCCTACTGGCTTACAGATATCTCACACCCCCCAAATTGGAAAACTCTCCCCCAACCTACAGAAAAAATGGAATCAAATTCTTTATAGTGCTTCCATTCAGCTCATCAAGGTCCTCTCTGAGCAATGTGAAATCACCCTTCAGGCTGTCCACCAGGACATTGCTAATCTGGACTCAAAACTACGCGCCAGCTGTTCTGAAAGCCAGTACAAGGATCTCAGTGATGAGATTGAGAAAGGTCTCTCTAACCTCAATTCTGTTCTCACCGACAGGAGAAACAAGAAGATTGGTGGCCTTGTTGCCAAACAACGCAGACACAACCGCTTCAGACGCAGTCCCCGGTCTACACCTTTACCCCCCACTAACACTGTTGTCAACCTTTCCTCTTCTTCTCTAACTGACGCAGAGCATACGTTACTTTCCAAGGGCTTGAACTTTTGTCCTACTCCCCCCAAAGTTGACCAAGTAATGCTCAGTCAAGATCTCACTGAGTATTACCGCAGACTTCGTCTGACTGAGTTCTTCTTTGATTCTGGCTCCAGTAAAGAAGAACCTTTCCGTGTAAAAAGCACCTGGGTCCCCCCCAAGAACCGTGTTCCAGCCCTTGAAACGTATGTGCAAGCAGTCAGTTCTCAAGTTTCCAACTCCTCTCATCTTACCCGTAAGCCCCACGACAATCTCCCTAGGGAAGAACGTCTTGCTCTCAACACTCTACGTTCCCGCGGTGACATCATTATCAAGCCAGCAGATAAAGGGTCAGCCGTAGTTATCATGGATCGCCAAAAATATATTGATGAAGCCAATCGCCAACTCAACAATCCCCAGCACTATAAATGTCTGGACTCTAACCCCACTGGCAAATTTTCAGAGCAAATTCAGGAAGTTTTGGATGACATGCGATCACGTGATCATTTGAGTAAAAAAGCTCACAGATTTCTATCACCTATCAATTGTAGAACTGCCAGATTCTACCTTCTCCCGAAAATTCACAAGGCCAACAACCCAGGTAGACCCATCATCTCTGGCAATGGTTCACCTACGGAACACATATCTCTTTTCATTGACTCTTTTCTCAAACCCCTGGTTCCCCAAATCCCCTCATACGTCCATGACACTCCCGACTTTCTGCGAAAGTTGGAAAGTGTCAAGGATCAAATCCCTGCCACTGCCATAATTGGTACTATTGACGTCTCCTCTCTATACACTAACATCCCCCAGGAAGAAGGCATTCAAGCTTGCTCCTCGGCCCTGGCCAAGGGAAAACAGTCTTCTCCACCCATCTCCGACATAACCACCCTCATGAGGTTAGTGCTGGCCAAGAATAATTTCTCCTTTCTTGGCAAGCACTATCTTCAAGTGCATGGCACTGCCATGGGCACGCGCATGGCTCCTTCCTTTGCATGCCTCTTCATGGGTGACCTTGAGGAACGCATGCTCAGTGAGGCTCCATGCCGTCCCTGGATTTGGTGGAGATACATAGATGACGTGTTCTTCATTTGGACTAGGGACGGTAGCAGCTTGAATGCGTTCTTTGACCACATCAATTCCTTCCATAGGACCATCAAATTCACTTGGGAGCAGTCTCTTCAACAGACCCACTTTCTGGACGTCACCGTCCGGAAAGACCTCAATACACTAACTACTGACTTGTATTCTAAGCCCACCGACACTCATCAATATCTCCATTCCTCCAGTTGTCACCCTAGACACTGTAAGACTCGTATAGCTTACAGCCAGGCCCTCAGATTGAGGCGTATATGTTCCAATGAGTCCGACTTTCGCCGCCATACACGTGTATTGGCCAGTAACTTGGTTGCTAGAGGCTATAGTTCTCGCCAAGTGAAGAACTCCATTGCTAAAGTCTATTCCATTACCAGAAGTTCGGCACTAAAACAAAAGCCTCCAGGTCCCAAGGACAAGCCCAAAGTTCCCTTAGTTACTTCCTACCACCCTTCTCTTCCTCCTCTCAGGAAGATAACTAAGGAAAACCACCATATTCTCCACACTTCAGATCGTCTGGCTGAAGCCATTCCTAATTCGCCTGTTTTGGCTTTCAGGCGCCCCCGTAACCTGCGTGACTTAATTGTCCGAGCAGAGGTTCCCCCTTTGGACTCTTCACCTCCAACCAAATTTGGTACATTTAAGTGTACCTCGAAATGCATTGTTTGCAAGACACATGTCATGGAAATAGACTCTTTCAATGGACATTCTTCTGGAACTACCCACACGACCTATGGCTCTATCACGTGCACTACCTCAAACATCATATACCTCATCTCTTGTAGAGTTTGTAATATTCAGTATGTTGGCGAGACAAAAAACACCCTCAAAAAACGAATCTATGGCCATAGGTCTACCATCAAAACCGGTAAAATGGACACCCCTGTTGGGTATCACTTCAATCTCCCTGATCATTCGATATCAGATATGAGTGTACTGGGCATAGAATCACTTGGTCACCGTAGTAATGCTGTCCGTCTTAGCCGTGAGAAAATGTGGATGAAGCGTCTTCGGACTATTCAACCACATGGTCTCAACATCCAGGAGGGTAATGACTAACACCATGCAGCTTTCTGATAATCCTTCTTTTGTGTTCAGTCTTTCACACTTCTCTCTTTGATCTTTTCCCCCTATTGTCACTAATCCCTACCCCACTCCTTGCCCTTCTCTTTGATCTTTCCCCCTCCTCTCACTAATCCCTACCCTACCCCTTGCCCTTCCCTTTGATCTCTCCCTACCAGCTTCACTCTTTGTCCTCTGTTTCTCATCCGTGTCCTATTCACTCCCCCCCCCCTGCCTTCGTGTACATGTATCTGTTTTGTCCTTGTCACTCTGCCTTTGAGAAAGGTCCTGCTAGGATCGAAACGTCAGGCCCACTAAATTTTAGATTTACTTTTTGGTAATTTTAGTCAGTAAGCAGTTTGCAACATTTTTGTATATCACACCAACAAACTGTGCAAAAATGGCAATTCCAAAATCAAAGAAGAGGGGACGAGGGAGGAATCCATGTGATTACGAGATGCAAAAGACGTACATGTACATGTACATCTACAGTGTATGTCCTCCATATCGGATTTCAAATCCTCTCTCAAAACATATTTATTCAATCATAGTTTTCCTAATTAATAGTATACATGTACTGTACATGTATGTAGTCTTTTCTTTGATTCTGTATAATGTTGTTAAGCGTCTTGAGCGTCTTTGCAGACGGATTCTGGCACTCTAGAAATGTCCGTTATTATTATTATTATTATTATGTACACACAAATATATATTGACTTAAGGTGATATACATGTACAAAAATGTTGCAAACTGCTTACTGACTAAAATTACCAAAATGTAAAAATATATATTGCTGAAGGTTGCAGAGAATGTCACTTTGAAAGAATCCAATACCATTTTTTTTTTTTTTTTTTTTGGAGGGCGGGAAAGGTAAAGAAAACATCCCTGTCTACTAATGGGCCGCTATATGCATGCATGCATGCGGTGCAAGCGTGCGCGTGTACGGATGGGGGGCAGCGTTGCAGACAAGGCACGGCAGAGTGCAGCCCCTGATGACTCTGATCAAACCTCCCACCAATGGACCCGAGTATTCATCATTATTTGTTCCCCCCACCCTCATCCCCACCCCTATCTAGTTCCCAACCCCCAAGGACGGGGGGACAGGAAGGGAACGCATTTGCCGGCTGCCTTTCACTTTCACCCTGATCTTGTCAGAGAGAAAGAAAAAAAAGAGGAAGGGAGGGAAGACTAAAACCCAGACACACGCACTCAACACCCGACAAAACAAAACCAAGAACGTCAAGGAGAAGGCCTGGATTGTGATAGCATTGTCGGCCGTGGTGAGAAGAAGGGAGGGGAGGGGGGTGTTGGGGAGAGGAGGGTTGCCAGGCAACTACATGTGTAGGATGGGACACTGTGCCTAATTAGTCTTCTCTGCCAATGTCCGGCATTTAACGAGGCTTGGCTCTGCTGTTTCACCTGTCATCAAAATCTATGCCCTTTTTTTTTTCTTTTTTTTTTTGCTCTTTTTTTTCCCCCCAAAAGCATTTTGTTCCCTTTTTACTTTTGCACAGCAGCGGACCAACCATCAATCTACATGTATTCCAAGATGTCGGACACTGTACAGATGTAGATGTAGAGGGTTTCAGTCAGCTAATTAAAGTGTCAATTTTCACACGGGGCAGGCCTGACTGCCTGAAGCGAAGCAGACTCACTTTTGGTTCTACTCCTCTTTGCCAGATTAAAAAAAAAAACCCAATTATTCAGAGAGCCTGTGCTTTGTTTCGGCACTGACGCAAAGCTGACTTTGCCTGTCGTCCTCATTTGTCACCTCTGTGTCCAAACAGCAACAGAGAATTAATGACGCCGCGAGTTTTGGCAATTACCTCTGCACATAATGGAATGCAATTAAGAGTGCTTCCGTCGGCTTGAGACTTCACTACTGTGGCGGGTTGCCGTGTATTAAAAAGATTGATGGGGCATTATGCAGAGACCTGTTCAACAAAACCACAAATAAGCAGACTGACACACACAGAAAAGTACAGTGAATGCTTCTCTTTCAACAAAGTGACCAATTTCGTCTTCGGAATCCAAACACCTTGCATTTCACATCCGCTTGTAATTCAGTGACCAAGTCCAGTGATGATCAAATGATGTTTGCTGTGGGTAATACCAGTAAGTCTACTTAGTCTAGGCGCTTGGGCTGAAAAAGATACTAACTGGCCTGAATCCATTCAAATCACTGATAAGAAAATGTAATGTTCTTACTCACTCAAGCGACCTAAATTTAAACCTAAACAAAATGAAAAGGGCTTGAAGTTTCAATCCCAGCAAAACCTCTCTCAAAGGCACAGAGAGAATGAAAGATACAGGTTATGTACATGCAGGTACAGTACAGTATACATGTAGATCCTGTTAAGATCAGGCCATAGTTTGAGATTTAAAAAAACGAGAAAGGCATTTGCCAAAAGAAACATTTTCAAACAGATACGTGGTGTAGCACAAATTCGAATTGCATGGTCGGCCGGGCGACAAAATTCTTCAAAAGGTTGTCTGCCTCATATGGTGCATGCATTTCACCACAGCAAGCTACATGTACAACCCCAGATGGCACAAGGGCATTGGCAATAACTACAGTGCACTCTACATGTACATGTACAGTAGGTTCCATCGCTTCAGCCTGAACCCGCTCCACAACCAAAAGTAATGAGGGGCAGAAGGGAATCTCACGTGAAGCGATTCCTCACTTGCTTAGACATTGAGGGTACAGGGCCAGAGCAGAACTGCATGTAGCACAAGGTGGGTTCCGACTGTTCCCACTACATGGCAGCAGAGGACACGTACCTTAAGGCCAATTGAATAATCCTCAAAGGTCAGCCAGTTTCAGAAGTGATGACAGCACTGGGCCCCCAAACACAACCACAAGTGCATGTACTTGTGCAAGGTCAAACGGTCATAGGAAGGGAAAAAAAGTCACCCTTCTACATGCGTCTTGGGCCCCTTTTCCAAAACCCGGCTTATACAGGTTCAGGCTCCGGCTAATTGTATCCATTTTTTAATCCATTTTACAGTAGTCATGGTAGTACTGTAGCAGTAGGCCTGCGTTGGTCAATGTTGACCATGGATAATGTGCTCTAGAAATGTGCTCTAAAAAAAAAAAATTACAGTATAAGCCAGGCATGAAAATTGGAGGCCTTTGCTTTTCTTTATGAATGTTATACTGCATAAACAAAAATATAAAAAAAATCCAAAGCTTCAACTTAAAAAAAACAACATCCAACCTATGTTTTCAGCTTTTGGATAGCAGAGACGAAACCGGAGCCAAAGCCTAAGCCGTGTTTTGGAAAAAAAAAAGGGGGGACTTGGTCTCTGTTTTTAGGGGTCTCCTTCCCATTTTGGAAAGGGCGGGGGCCAGCAGCAAACTTACAAATGTTGCGTAAGGTCTTCCGCCACAAAGACTCTTTTCAGCAATATTTAGCAAAATGCAGCAAAACGTTGGGTAAGCTTAAAATTTAGTGGGCCAGATGTTTCGATCCTAGCAGGACCTTTCTCAAAGGCAGAGTGACAAGGACAAAACAGATACATGTACACGAAGGAAGGGGGAAGAGAGTGAATAGGACACGGATGAGAAACAAATGACAAGGAGTAAAGCTGGTAGGGAGAGATCAAAGAGAAGGGCAAGGAGTAGGGTAGGGATTAGTGAGAAGAGGGGGAAAGATCAAAGAGAGAAGTGTGGAGGAGTGAACACAAAAGAAGGATTATTACGTTGGGTAAGCTATGCAACAACAAAAATATTGCTTGTGCAACATTTGATGTTTCTTGAAATTGGCTGCAGGGGGGGAAGGGGGGAGGGGGGGGGGGGGGGGAGGGGGGCCCACCGCCCGGCTGCCTAGAGGCAGGCAGTGGCTTTCCGCTAGGCGTACCTTCCTCTGGTCCCGGTTCCTCATGTCCTGCTTCTGCTCCAGGGCCTGGATGGCCGGCAGCCACTTGCTGGCCCACATGCGCTGGATGCGCAGCTTCATCCACTCCAGCTTGAACATGTCCGCCCTGTTCATGATCCGCAGCAGGCCGTCTATATCCTTCCTCATGGTGGCCTGTCCGGGTACACGCACACACAAAAACAGATCAGAGGGAAAATCATCTATAGATGCATGTAGCAGTCACGAACCTTTTCCCAAAACCCGGTCTAGACTCAGACTCCCGCTCTGTCTCTCTTTTCTGTCGTTCATTTTAAAGTACAAGGTATGAAAACGGGAGACCTTTGGCTTCATTTTTTGAACGTTACATTTGTGACCCGGCACAGCATAATGAAGAATAACCCCCACTTTTGAGATTTTGAGATTTTCTAATGATGTGAAAGAGTATACCATTAGCTTTCAAATGATATCAAAATATAATATCCACTAATATTTAAAATTTCCGAAAATACAGAATTTTGTTTTTTTATTTGTAATTGAATTGTGAAGATACTTTAACTTCAGGCGTTGTTTGCTCAAAAAGTGTTTTGGTGGGATATTCCTCATGTCGTTGTGCCCGTGTGCCGGGTCACATTTTACACTGCAATTTGAGGAAAGAAAAAAAAATCTAAAGTTTCAACTCCAACCTGTGTTTTTCAGCTTTTGGTTTTACAGAGACAAATCCGGAGCTGAAGCCTAAGTCAGGTTAGGGAAAAAAGGGCCATATATTCTGCAATGGAGGCCGCAACTAATGGCACTTATTTCACGGACCATGACATGCATTTACATCATACAGTACATTCCAATTTCAGACTGTCAGACTCAAATGCCATGTACACTGTACATGTATTTCACCTCATTTAGGGAAACATCAACGGCCATTCTGCAGTAGACTTTTGGGTTTTCCATAATGCATTACGATATAAACACAGCCCTACTTTTTCAGACTCAAATGTCGTGTACAGTAATTTACGTCTACCTGTGCCTTTACCTCATTAAAGGTCAACTGCAATGCATTATGGAATTTTTTTTTTATCATTTAAATGAATACTGCACGGTCGTGTCAGTACAATACATTCATGCATTTTTTTCAATCTAAAGAATTTGATTTGGGGAAAGAGGATAAAAGTTTTGGAAGAGGGAGCAGCCACGCTCCCGTGGAGGCCGTCCTTGGTGTTGTCATGAGTTGACGACCCCGTCCATAAGTCTTGTCAGGAAGTGTTACCAGGTTACATTGTACAATGCATGTTCGTATACTTTATACATGTGTATATAAACATTCAGTGCATGTTTTTCATGAAAACGGATTTCAGGAGAAAATAATCGACAGATTCTTGATATGACTGCGAGATTCCTTGCTGACGATTGCAGCAATGGAATAAATGTGTACTCGTATTTATTCTCTGACGATCCGAGAATAAGCTGCATTTGGACGCACGCTGACACGACCAAAATAATCCGACCGGACGAAACGTGCGGTGCATGGGTGTCCATTTGGAGGCTTGCTTTGACGGAGCCCCTTCGGGCTCAGGCATGCATGGTTTTTGCATCAGGTTCCTGTCTGTTGCCATGGGACAACTATTTTCAGAATCTCTATCCTCGACTGAGAGCTTCATCGGATTCTGAAGGAAAAGCCGGTGGAAGGACATCTCAGCCAGCCACTTTTTTTTTCATGAAAAAAGAAGACTGGCTTCGCGATCAAAAAAGTGCATTAGGCACTAAAGGGAACTACATGTACATGTACTGTACTCCAAAAATGTAAGGGTATACCACCTTCATGGGGAAAGAATACAATACTATTTTCCCCAACTGACATAAAGAACAGCACCCTCAATAATTACAGGCATAATCGTAATTAATTTCAAAAAGCTTCAATCAGCGTTTTCAATTTGTTTGTCTTCAGCTGACCATGAAGGGAAACAGAGAAAGGCCATTCTGCCGGAGGCTTGCACAGTGTATTATCACATAAGCACTCCCCTATTCTAACAGACTCCAATATGCAATTCACTCCATTCAAGGAATGGAATTAGTTATTATGTACCTTCATCTTATTCTCTAGTACCTTCACCTCATTAAAGTGAAACAAATGAAGCCCTAATTCACGGTTTTCTCGAGACTCGGTTGACAGATTGAGCTGAAATCTTCACAGGTGTGCTATTTCATGCATATGTTGGATCAGACAACGTACATGTATGGATGCTATTCTTTGACCTCGACAAATGTTGTGTAATGATATCCCTTTAAAGGAATATAATTATTAATTATGTACAGTACCATCACCTCTTTCTCTAGTACCTTCACCTCATAAAGTAAAAATAATTCTTGTATTCAGTACTGTACCTGCCAATACCATGAGGGGAATAATTACATGTATGTGTACTGTATGTATAATGATTCTGGGTGGAGATTGGGGCTGTATTTTCTTTCTTGTGCACATGTATACAGTTCACATACAGACTGGCGCACACAATGATAAATCCTAATTATTCACATACAGCGTACTGACTACTGTACATGTATGTATATGTACAATGTCTCAGCATACTGTAATTATTTGTTCCACTCTGCATTTACAGTAGACTACTGCTTAACACCCTCTACTTGAGTACACCATGAAATATGAACAATTGTAACATTTCATTCAAACCAGAGGTCTCCAGACCCACTACATGTATCTCTCCTTTGTGCAAGGAATGCCCAAAAACGTGACACAAGAGGTAAATTGGCACACACGTAAACGTACAGGTACACGCCGCACAGTAAATTTGCCCTTTGGACTGTCAGTGGTTCACTGCAAAAGATTACTTCCACACATATACATACACATGTGCATGTATGTACGAGGCAGGACATCAAGTAACAGGATTACATTGTAAAACTGATGGCCCATTCCATCTCAAGGGATACACTGCATACTACATGTATGTACAGTATGCGTTGTCTCATTCCCACTTGTAGTGGCACCTCACCCTCAAGGTTATAGCTACACACTGTACATGTACATGTACACGTAGATCTCTTTTACACTTTTTTCTAGTGCTAAAGCTGTAATTGCATGTCCTCCCAAGATTCCCCAACCCCCACACTTAAAGCCCCTACACAGTATTGGTCGAGGTCAAAGAATAGCATCCATACGTTATCTGATCCAACATATGCATGAAATAGCACACCTGTGAAAATTTCAGCTCAATCCGCCAACCAAGTCTCGAGAAAATCGTGAAAACCGCTTCATTCGTTTCACGAAAATGCAGCATTCAACGCCATACTGTTCCGAAAAAATAGTTTAGATCTCGGTGAGACGTAAACTATTTCTTTTACTCATTTCTCCCAAAATACAACATTTACGGCAGAAATATTTCAGTTAGAGGTTTCTACTATAACCATCTTCAAACTGTATAAGTTTCATGTAAATCTGTGAATATTTCTGTTTCTCGATCTTACCAATGTTGTGTAGGGGCTTTAAATTCCGACAAGTTGTTAATTTTTTCTGACTGAGGACACACAGAAATGTTCCCCTTCATTTAGTCCCCAAACCCTCAAAACCCCCACACAAAAAAGACATGGAATAGAGAAGTCCTGACTAATATAAACATGTCGCCAAAGAAACATTAGAATGTGCTTACAATTTATGTGGCCAGTTATTAAAGACATGCATGACCGTTTATCTTTACTGACCCAAATGAAAAGGTCTATGTATCTTTATCTGGAACTCATTCATATCAAAGAGGACAACTTACTCGATGGTTCTTCAATGTCATGTCATACGTACGGTACAGCATACAGTGTAAATATGTTGGCATGTACCGGTATGAAGTATGTTATTTTCTATTCCTCACATTTTTTACGTTACCAAATTCAATTGGAACAAATTGCATTTTGGGGTACTCCATGAAAATATGCTACTGACCCTATTTCTAACTCCTGGGGGAGGAAACAGGAGAGGAAAGGAGGAGGGTGAGGAGGGGAAGGTAAAGAGGAGGAGGGTGAGGAGAAGGTGAGGTGGAGGAGGAGGGGTGAGGAGGGTGAGGAGGGGTGAGGAGGGTGAGGAGGGGAAGGTGAAAAGGAGGAGGGCAGGTAAAGAGGAGGAGGGTGAGGGAAAGGTGAAGTGGAGGAGGAGGGGTGAAGAGGGTGGGGAGGAGAAGAAGGTAAAGCGGAGGAGGGTGAAGAGGAGTGGAAGGTAAAGAGGAGGAGGGTGAGGAGGGGAAGGTAAAGAGGAGGGGAAGGTGAAGTGGAGGAGGAGGGGTGAGGAGGGTGAGGAGGGGAAGGTAAAGAGGATGGGAAGGTGAAGTGGAGGAGGAGGAGGAGGGGTGAGGAGGGTGAGGAGGGGAAGGTAAAGAGGAGGAGGGTGAGGAGGAGGGAAAGGTGAAGTGAAGGAGGGTGAGCAGGAGGGGAAAGTGAAGTGGAGGAGGAGAGGTGAGGAGGGTGAGGAGGAGGGGGAGGTGAAGTGGAGGAGGGTGAGGAGGGTGAGGAGAGTGAGGGGAAGGTTAAGTGGAGGAATAGGAGGGTGAAGAGGGGAAGGTAAAGAGGAGGGTGAGGAGGAGGGGAAGGTGAAGTGGAGGAGGGGTGAGGAGGATGAGGAGGGGAAGGTGAAGAGGAAGGTGAGGAGGAGGGGAAGGTGAAGAGGAGGGTGAGGAGGGGAAGGTGAAGGAGGAGAGGAGGATGAGGAGGAGGTGTGAGGAGGAGGAGGGTGAGGACGAGGGTGAGAACAAGGGGAGGAAGGGGTGAGGACAAGGGGAAGATGAAGAGGAGGAGGAGGAGGAGGAGGAGAGTTAGGAGGAGGTTGGGGAGGAGTGATGATGATGAGGAGGGGAGGAAGGCGAGAAGCTGGGTCTGGATAGGAAGAGGAGTAGGGGGTACATGTAGTGTAAATGCCGGTAGTAAAGATTGAATTACATGTACATGTACAAGCATGCACTTTTGAAGAAGTACATGTAAATGAAGTGGGAGAAAACGAGCACTGAATTCCCTCCTGGTCTTACTGCAATTGAGTCCACCTTTTCTGTAGCCGGCAAAAAAAGGACCCTGACTTCCCTCCTCTATCCTTCACGCTCCCGCCCTCCCCCCCCCCCCCCCCCCCGCCCATTCCGCTCATTCCTGTTCCCATTTACTCCAAGCCTTGTCTGAGTGGTCTGAATGTCAACCCATTCCCACAGGAGACCAAGGGTCCAATTTGGCGTCGTCGTAATTGCCGTCACAAGGGTTAATATTGGTCTGCGACAGTGTTGCCACGGGGCTAGAACGTGTGTCCACACAAGGGAGTGCCCGACAATCTCCGCTAGATAAGAAATAACTCTGAAAGAGGGTCGGGGGAGAAGGAGACAAGACTGGGAGGACACACAAGAGTGCAAACACGCTTTCGCTGGATAATTGATGGAGCTACATGTACATACAGTTTAGTAGGCCTACATGTGTGTGTCTTCTGAGTCTTCTGAGAAATCATACCCCAACAGCAATGCAGACCACTGTACATACATGTAGCTTCTTCACGGAATCACGGTGTACACTGTACATGTAGTTTGCATATGGTTTGCATATTGCTTTACATTCACGACTGCACGTTTCCCTGAAATTACTGGTACAGTGTAAGTGACAGCGTCAGAGAAAGGGCAAAATAAACTATTTTTCGATTGCCAGATGGGAGAAATTGTTCGCATGATTACGAACATGCTGGTACTGTAACGGTACATGCAAATACAATGAAGAACTGTACATGTTCAAGTACATGTACTGTAAATGTACGGAGCAAGACAGGAATTAAATGAAGAGGCAAATCTGGCAGAGAAATGGACAACTTGACCGAGAGAAATCCTCAGCCAGACCGGGGATACACAATGTACAGGCATGCAACTCTTGAATTGTAAAAAAAGAGGAAAATGTCCGAATGAAACTGCGAGCGCGAAGCACGAAGCCCTTACGGTGTGTGGTTTGGGGCCTGCTTAAGGGCCCGGGAAAATTTTGGATTCTAGATGCTCTGTGGTGCATTCTGAGTAGTTTGTGACAACTTATGACTTTGATTTTTTTTTTTTTTTTTTTTTTTTTTATAAATGTAATGGCCGAATTAAATAAAACGCGGAAATCCGCGGATCCGCGGACAAGTTGCATGCCTGAATGTACCGTGGGCTTAGAGTAAGAGCTGGGCAAACCTGCAGCTGTTGGCCTACATGTTGAAACGAACCCTGCTCGGGAGGTGGGTTGAGAGCGGTCGGCACGTGTTGAAAATTTGACAGGTGTTGAAAGCGGTAGTGTGAACGACCCAGTCAACCAAGTCTAAGCATCGATGCTACATGTACATGTAGTTACACATGCTCATAGAGAACAAGCAAATTTGGGCACAATTCTCTGCTTGTGAGCCATGTATGCTCGAACAACGTGAACCGGTCAGCACAACTCGACACTCACATGTGTGGCAATTGTGTGTTGCGTAATGTGAACATGCAGCACAACTGACCCATGCCAAAATCACACACAGGGATGTAAGTGACCGGCAAAGTCATTTCATGAAAATCACTGGTGGCCAATAAATTCTGCCACTGCAAGTGAGCGCTAACGCGAACCACCGAAAGATGCGACTGCGAGTGAGCACTTAAGCAACCGAGAGATTCACGGCAGGGGTGCAGGCGCCCTTCAGTTTTTAGGGTTTTAACACATAAAAATGAGCAGTTTGAGATACCTGTTTGACATAAAAAAATAAAAAAATCATAAAAAAAAATCCGGAAAGTCTGACATCCCTGAAGACATGTGGAAGAGTTTTACAGGGGTGGAGCTGTTCAAAAAAGGCACTGCAGTGCAAAGAAGAGACGTTGCGTCATTACCGTGGTCCTGTTGGTCTCCGTGAGCAGGACTCTGGCCGTCTGCGGCCTCCAGGGCAGCTTGGGGCACCAGGACTCCACCTCGCTGAGGTAGATGAGGAAGGAGCACTCGGTGCCGTCCACACCGTACCGCTTGTAGCAGGGATCCGTAGCCCACATCTCCCTCATCCACTGCAAACGCACACACACAGACACACACACACAAAAAGAGAAAGAGACAAGCCCTCTTTAATACACGCACAGTGTGAGTGACATACACTTACATGTACACGAATGTCGCAAATTAAATGCTCACAGACAGATTCTGACTCAAATGCAAATCTGAAAGAAGATGGATAGAGGTTCCGACTTTTCAATCCTGGCTGGACCTTTCTCAAAGGCAAAGGGGGGAGGGGGGAGGGGGGTTCACAGTTGTACATGAGAGTTTGCTTGCCTGCTTATTGAGAAGGAACAAGGAAATTGCTTGTGTTGGCAAGGGTGTCATTTTGACAGTTTAGCCAAAGTACATGCACATGTACCAATGGCCAAAACATGACATCGGAACCACGTGTAGCAGTTAATGGCCTAAATGGCCAACAAACAAAACATACAGGGAAACAGAAATTAAAGTACAGTATATATACTGTACATGTACAGTACATACATGTTCATGTACATGTACAGTACGGTACGTACAAGTACATGTACATGTACATGTACAGCTGATAACATTGTGAATTCAAAGCCGTTGCTTACAATTAGTCTAAGTTCTGGGCCACAATGTATACCTACATGTACATGTACATGTACTGGTACCGGTACTGTACTGTACTTTAATGGTGTGTACACGACTACACGTGTACAGTATGTTCATGTTCATGACATGTACTGTACATGTACATGTACAATGTACATGTATGCACTGTAGATCTCAGGCCCTGGCTAAAAATCATACTTTGCCACAAGAGGCCTTTTGTGTTGTACAAATGTACAGTATGAGAGTGTGCAGACTCCTGCATTGTGATACTGATAGGAGACAAAATTGTTCTCCGTAGGCCTATCAGCTGAGAACATTTCCACCTCCAAGAGGTGCACCTGTGCATGAAGAGTACACCTGTGCCCGTACATCAGGTACATGTATGTTGCCCACATTCCTAGACAGTCTCGTGTGGTTCTTCTCTTCTATTTATACACTGTACACGTACAGTGCACCAGGGATCTCCCCACATACAGTACATGTGTACACACCAGAGGGTACCGGTATGTACACCACTCTGGTTTCACGTGTACGGTATATGAGCAGTAAACACTTTTGAGGTCAAAACTTAACCAGGATATGTTGTCCCTCACGGGTAATGTTAATTTACATGTACAGTACCAGTCCAAGTGCATACTGTACCAGTACACGATGGATGACGGCACATTTTGTACTACAACTTGAACATGTACACATGTACACGTACTGGTACAAGAACATAAATATACCAGTACATTGTACAGGTACATGTACCTGTACAATGTACAGTACAGTACATGCACAGACTACATGTACATGTATGTAAATGTATAGTATATGTACCGTACTCCCAGTATAGTACCGGTACATGAACATACATGCCCTTCCCTTTGATCTATCCCTACCAGCTTTACTCTTTGTCCTTTGTTTCTAATCCGTGTCCTATTCACTCTCTTCTCCCTTCCTTCGTGTACATGTATCTGTTTTGTCCTTGTCACTCTGCCTTTGAGAAAGGTCCTGCTAGGATCGAAACGTCAGGCCCACTAAATTTTAGTGTGTGTAGGATATTAAGAAAATATGTTCTCTGTTTTTGTGCCAAGCATGCAAGGTCTCTCTGCTGCTCTAACCATTGAGCAAGCTCTAACAAAAACCATCCATTCCTTGCGCAAAAGGCAAATCTTTCTCCGACAGTCAATGTGCACTGTCATGACTGTAATGTACATGTATGTATACATGTACAGTACACAGGTACAAACATCTGGACATGTATAAACATTCAGGTGCCAGTCAGTACATGTACGGTACATGTATAGTGTAAGCCCTACAGTAAATATTTAAACAAATTACATCCCTGTACAGTACATGTAGGCCCCACTACATACTGTAAATGTATTTTGGCAACTTTTGAATATAATTCTAGACTTAAACTGAAAGCCAAATCCCAAACAAAGTTAAAAGGCTGTACCAAAGCCTAGATGTTATCACTACCAGCACCATATGAATTTATAGTGCTCATTCTATTCATTCGGAGCCTATACGGTACATGTACATTTATGTGTATGAAGTGGATGTACATGTACATGTATGTGTATGAAGTGGATGTACATGTACTGTACAAGTGTGTATCATACAATGTACGGTAAACCAAATGGCAATGGCCATGTTTAATATGGGTGGCTTAGAGGTATACATGTACATGTACATGTACATGTACATTGTAGCAGAGGGTTGTTCTATACTACATGTACATGTATGTATATCTACATGTACTGTATATTTGGCCATTCAAGATGAACCCCAGCTCCACAGTCCTTCAATGACAGTGATGAAAAACCGTGATCGATTCTCTGAGGCTCTGTGTGTGTATGCCCTTGCCTGCTCATTCATATTCCGTTGCATCTTCATTTCTATTGAGCACACAACCAATGGAAGACAAAAACAAAAAACCAATCTTGGACTTTCGCCAAACCCATATGGTGGGATAACCAGAGAACAAGCACTGTATACAAGGCAAAGAGACCTACATGTACTAAGGCTCAGATGGACGGCAAACTTCTAATATTGTACTACACTAGGACCGTTCCCACTACACCAAATAAACGCGATTACTTGGATCACGATTTGAATCGCGATTCAAACTCCACTTTTTGGGTGTGTGGGGACACAATAAACGCGATTATTAGTGAGATTTGAATTGCGATTCGGACTCCACTAAGAGTGAGATTTTTTCAAATAATCGCGTTTATTTGCGACGCGATGTGTGTGGGAACGCTCCGCTCAAATCACACCGGGTTTTTTTTTAAGCCCACGATGCATTGCGCAAGCATGGCATTTCCCGCCAGCAGCTTACTGGCAGGAAGTGCAGCACAGGGTTTGTTTACATTCGTCAGCGAGTCCCGCCATTCCCACTTGCGCAGCGCGACCACATGCTAACCGCAATCGGCTCATGTTTATTTGCGACGCTATTATTTGGCCTGTGTGGACACAACCAAAAAAAAGGTTTTTGAATCGCAATTCAAATCGCGATTATTTTCGTAGTGGGAACGGCCCTACTGTGTACACGTATGTGAAATTTCACAGTGCACATCATTAAACTGTACACTAAGGCATGCTTGGAGTCTTGGAAGAAACACCTTGGGCCACCAAGTAAAACAAGTATACTGTAAGTGTAACTGATGAATCAGGATGTCTGAGGTGTTGAGTTTCTCCAAACAAGAAGCATGGATGCCAACAAAATGGCAAGTGGTGTTTCAGGCTCTGTAAATCATCAACTAACGTGTGCATACACTACATGTACATCTACCAGTACATGTACATGTGTACAATGTACATGTACATGTATAATACACATGCTGTACGTACCGGTATACTGTATGCTGTAATAACATGCTCATGTACATGTACCGGTACATGTACACGTGTACAATGTACATGTACATGTATGTACATGTACATGCTGTACATACCGGTAAACTGTATACCGTAATAACATGCTCATGTACATGTACCTGCTCATGTACATGTACCGGTACATGTAAATGTGTACAATGTACATGTACATGTACATGTACATGCTGTACATACCGGTATACTGTATACCGTAATAACATGCTCATGTACATGTACCGGTACATGTAAATGTGTACAATGTACATGCTGTACATACCGGTATACTGTATACCGTAATAACATGCTCATGTACATGTACCGGTACATGTACATGTAAATGTGTACAATGTACATGCTGTACATACCGGTATACTGTATACCGTAATAACATGCTCATGCTCATGTACACGTAAATGTACACAAATGTTCCATAACTTCCACTGAAAAAAAAAAAGATCTAAAAAATTCCCAGTCAGTTTTTTCCATTTTTTATTTGACTTGGAAAAACGTAATTATTTGCAACACAACTACCACTGACTACAGTGTACATGTTCCTGTGCATTAGGGCTTGTGCATGTACATGTGTACAGTAATGGTACATGTACATTGTACATGTACTTCTGTGGTTTGTCATGGCCAAATACATGTACAGTACATGGTCATTGTTCCGCAAACTAGCAGCATCAAATGACAATTGATTGTACTGACGACCACACGCTCAGTTCCCAGTTCATTAGGAACAGCTTGCTTGTAAATTGTACACGCAGTTGCCACAGCAACCATCAGAATGCATACAATACCGGGTATACATGTACAGGTACATAAATGTAGACAGGCAAGGTGTGCACGTGTACATGTACAGTACAGTTACATGTATACGCGTGTACATGTATGTCACAGACACACTGGGCATGAGTGTGCATTCAGGGAAAAGACACAGTTTTTATGAACCTTAGTTAATATTGGGAAAAAACTGATACTTCATATGAGTCCAAACCCTCATCCTCACTGAAATGATTGTACATGTACATATGTACTGTACATGTACATGTACATGTATGGTGTAATTATGATGTTTGTGTTGAAGAGAATACTTGCCCTGCTCTGCCCTGATTGAGTTGATTTATTTTCTGCTTGTACTTCACTCAGATGGTGTTTGTTTGCCTGAGGATCTGCCTGCCTGATCATGTGTTTGTTTGTCTGCCTTTTTGCCTGTATGTTTGATGAGGTTTGTTTCCTTGTCTAAAACGGAGCAACAAAGGGGGGTGGGGGAGGGGCAATAGGGTACGACTTACTGCGATTTTCTTCTCACAATCGGGATAGCCTCTCAACTCCACACTGGCGTAGGAGCATTTCACTTCTGGTTGCAAAATCAAATCTGGGGATTAAACGACAAGAAGCCATCACATAATGTCAACAAACAAACAAAACCTGCACTGTGGGAGGCCATGGCTCAGTCCACTGGTTTCCTAGCCAACAATGGAACAGCAAATCAGACATAGCCCAATTTCACGGTCAACTTCAGTCGAGTCAATACAAGTAACATCTTGTATACAATTTATTTTTCACACACCAGAATAACCCCAGGGCAATTCTGTGATGCCTCTATACTCTCTGACAATGATCCTCTCCAGTTTCCTCAAAACCTAGGAGGGCGGCAGGCCTGACGTTTCGATCCTAGCGGAACCTTTCTCAGAGGCAGAACGACTTCAATGACCAGGCATGCAACTCTTGAATTGTAAAAAGAAAGAGGAAAATGTCCGAATAAAACTACGAGCGCAAAGCACGAAGCGTTTACGGCGTGGGGTTTGGATTCTAGATGCTCTGTGGTGCATTCTGAGCAGTTTTTGACCACTTATGACTTTAAGCTGAGTGACAGATTTTAACCTTTTTCAAGGCATACACCCAGAAAATTAAATTTTTGTTTAAAGTAAACATAAAAGTTTTTAACTCAGCATGTGTTTTAATAATAGTTAGGGGAGAAGACATCTTCTTCTTTTTTTTTCTTCTTTTTTTTACGTTTTTTTTTTTTTTTTTAAGGCTGAATTTAAAAAAATGTGGAAATCCGTGGATCCACGGAAAAGTTGCATGCCTGAATGACAAGGAAAAAAATACCGGTAGGAAGGGAAGAGCCATGGATGACAGATACAGAATAAAGAGGGTACTGTACAAGTAGTTGGCAGGGTGGGATCAAAGGGAAGGACTGGAGAAAATTGTACCAGGCTGTAGGGATTAGTAGTCAGTAGTCGACACAAAAGAAGGGTTATTGGTAGTAAATAGGAAAGGTGTTAATATTCCTCTCCTGGATGTTGAGGCTATGTGGTTGAATCACGAAGCTCCTTATTATACAGTGGAACATCACTATAACCATAACGACCGCCAAAATATGCCGGACATTTGGCTACAACGAACATGCCCTTTGCCTCCCAATTTTCCATCTGTGGATATGCGGCCGCAACTGCTATAATAACGAATGGCCGCTATACCGAACAAGTTCCATGGATCCCGGGATGTTCATTAACAGCGATGTTCCACTGTAGCTCTGTTGAAATGACAGCTTCATACCGGTACATGTACATGTATATATGTACATGTGTATAGGTTTTTTTCTTTCTCACTGATAGACTACGGTACATGTACTGTACATTGTACATGTACATGTACACTGTACATGTACATGTACACTGTACATGTACATGTACATGTACATGTACAATTGTACATTGATCCATTCAACATGTTCAATGCACTATACATTACTACATATCATAACCATGATAACTGCTCAAAACATTAAAAGTGCTATCATACAAAATAGAGCCTTAGAGACCTGTACATCTGTACATGTAACATGTGCATCATCTGAATGTGCAATTCATGCTGAAATTACAATTACCAATACAGAAGCACAAATAAAGAATCAATTTTCTGAAAACAATTACAATATTCATAACACTCAATTGAGTCTTATTGATTTGGATGCACTTTGGCCATACTCTTTATAATTATACAGTACGGTGCAAATTGGAAGGGGTCATTTGCATGAAATTTTCCAGATCTATAGATGTACATGTACAGTAGTTGACAACTCTGGCACACACATGTGTACTGTACATATACTGCACGTACTAGTGGTTCACTGACCTGTGCGATGAATGCACAGTGCACACACAAATGCACACACAATTGTAGTTGTGCATGTACCGGTACATGCATGTTCTGTACATGTACAAGTACTGTACATGGATATACCATACACATGTACCGGTACATGTACAATGTACATGTACATGTACACGTATACATGTACACGTGTACATGTACAAGGACAAGTAAATACAGTACAGTTTTCCCTTTGAAAACAAAAAATCCACATCTGTCCTTGATAGTAAGAGTAAAAGCTGCCCCTTTTGTTATAAAAAACCTGCGCATCATTCAAATTGTGTATGAAGCATGTATATGTATGTACATGTACATGTACAGTACGGTACAGTACAGTACTACATGTAGTGTACATGTACATGTACATTTGTGACCCGACACAACGACATGAGGAATATCCCACCAAAACACTTTTTGAGTAAACAATGCCTGAAGTTAAAGTATCTTCACAATTCGATTACAAATAAATTTTCTTTTTTTTGTATTTTCAGAAATTTTAAATATTACAGGATATTATTTTGATATCATTTGAAAGCTAATCGTATACCTACTCTTTCACATCATTAGAAAATCTCAAAATCTCAAAAGTGGGAGTTATTCCTCATTATGCTGTGCCGGGTCACATTTGTTCATGAACATCATCCTGAAATTTTGAAAATGGCATTTATTTTCAATTTAGTCAGACTTATGTTATACATCATGTACATCTACCGGGTATCTACCATTTCAATAGGAAGTACATGTAAGATAGGAAGTAAGATTTCAGAAAACCTACATGTACTTGTACACGTATTTGGGAATGGAGACACGTATATGTAGTGTACATGTACCATGTGCACATGTACACGTATATATATGTATACCTATGTACACGTATAGGGATGCAACGTGCATCAGAACTGAAAGAATACACAACTTTTTTATTGGACTTCCTCTTTCTTTTAAGTGTGCAGATAGAAACAGTCACATTGCCACAGAAATATTCTCTTCCTGTGAACTACAGGAAAAGGCTACATGTATGCACAAGCGCTGTATACGATACTAATATTTCAGTGTACAATATGTACATGTACATGTACATGTGATCTACAAAACCCAGTCAATATTTACACTGTAGTCTGGATTGAGTTGACTAGTAGTAGTATCATTCAAGGATTCAGGGACAGCAGGGGAAAGATGTACACATGTACAAGTACATGTACATGCATGTACTTTACAGAAGCCATGCACCACCTTACAATGTTAAAGGTTCAAAACTATCTAATGACAATGAAGATGAGTCGTTATAACTGCTGTAAACGAAGCAAACAATAAACCAAACAGAGAAACAAAGTGCATGAATTCAATCTGCAAATAAAGCAATTAAAGGGACACAAGAGGATTAGTTAAGACTAGTGTACTGTTTTGTAGCAGTGCTGAATTAAAGGGCTTGGTACTGTATATTAGTCTACCATTATTGCTACTGTCCACACATCAGTACAGTGCCCACAACCCATCGTCTGTGCAATGATGAATGAGAAGACCACTTACGTGTGTACACATGCAAAGGGAGGGGATATTTGTTGATGACATCGGCGAAACAGCAATGGGAGACAAAACACAGGGAGGTCGTTCAAATTACAAAAGGGTTTGCAAAAAGCACATCTACATGGTGCACCATTGTACACACTACACTGTACATGCGCACATAATGTACTGATACTAATACTAATAATAAATGGTGCAGTATAGGAGGGATATGTTCCCACTGCAAGTAATCGCGATTCAAAAACCGGGGGCTTTTTGCTCACTTGAAAAGAAAAAGAAAAAGAGGCTGGAATGATTTGCGTTGCAGAATCAGTGATAATCTGTTCCCGATAGCAACAAGATACCGCACATGTAGGTGTGCTCGGGCAGGATTCCAACCCTTGAATCCTGGTCTCTGGAAATGAAATCAATGAAAAAATATCCAAACTTTTTTTGCCATTAAAAAAAAATCCTAGAAAGTTTTTCCTTGATTTTTCTGACTTTTGAAAGTAAATACTTTTAAGAAAATAATATAGGAAATTTGACTAAATAGGGACATGAACCCGAGACCACTGGCTTGACGTTCATGAAAATGTATAGTACTAGTCAGCTTTCTGGTACATGTACTGTATGTTAAGAATTTCCGGCCAATTTCAAAACAGTCAATCAATTTGAAATACATGTATCCCCAAAAATGTTGCAAACTGCTTACTGACTAAAATTACCAAAATGCAAATCTCAAAATTTAGTGGGCCTGACGTTTCGATCCTAGCAGGACCTTTCTCAAAGGCAGAGTGACACATGTATCCCAATTAGTTTTCCTCTTATCAGGCATGCAACTCTTGAATTGTAAAAAAAAGAGGAAAATGTCTGAATGAAACTGCGAGCGTGAAGCACGAAGCCCTTACGGTGTGTGGTTTGGGGCCTGCTTAAGGGCCCGGGAAAATTTTGGATTCTAGATGCTCTGTGGTGCATTCTGAGTAGTTTGTGACAACTTATGACTTTGATTTTTTTTTTTTTTTTTTTTTAATGGCCGAATTAAATAAAACGCGGAAATCCGCTGATCCGCGGACAAGTTGCATGCCTGTCTTATTTGTTTGTTTGTGTGTCTATGATGCAAAAGCGAGGGCAACTTTGATCGCTAGATCTGCAGCACCTTTGGCCTGGACGGGTCTCTCGTTCTCCTCCTCCTCGCGTTCTCCGATCTCCTCGCGGTGCTCCGCCAGCTCTGGCACCTTCCTCCTGCCCTGGCCCTGGCCCTGGCCCTGGCCCTGGCCCTGGCCCTGGCCTCGCCGCCGGGTGTAGATGTTGTCCTGCTGCTGGCTCTCTGCCTCGCCCTTGCCGGCTCCGTGCCGCTGGTCTGCCGAGCCCGAGATGTTGCGGATGGTCTGGCTGCCGTTGGTGTAGATGACGTCCACCTTCTGCTCCACCGTGCCCAGCCGCTCCAAGATATTCTCCAGGAGCACGGCCAGTGTCCGCTTCAGGTCTGTGAGGGAGGAAGAGGTCTACAAATATCAGGGCCTGGCGGCAGAATATATAGGATACCGGTATACATAAATATAGAGATATTATATTATTTATATACAGTATAGAAAAATGTATCAGCATTTTCGATATTGCCGATTAAATCGATATAAATATCAAAATCTTAAAATTTAGTGGGCCTGATGTTTCGATCCTAGCAGGACCTACATGTAGCAGGACCTTTCTCTGCCTTTGAGAAAGGTCCTGCTAGGATCGAAACGTCAGGCCCACTAAATTTTAAGATTTGCATTTTGGTAATTTTAGTCAGTAAGCAGTTTGCAACATTTTTGTATATATCACCTTAAATATCAAAATGTTTGAAATTCCGGAATAATATTGATAATAAAATTGGTAACATCGGTAATAAAACCTTCCCCTTTTTTGTTTTGGTTTTTCTGGGTTTCTTCGACAACCACAAATTCCAAGCAGCATTGTTTAAACATTTTGCGAAGTTAGATTTGTTAGATTTGTTAGATTCCATGGTACATTACTTATGTACACATGTACGTTACGGAAACGCACGCTGGTGATACATTTGTACCTACAGCGAGATCGCTGTATCACAACACATGCATCTCCAATCTTGTAGACTGGTTCCCTCCCACTCAGTCCGAATTTATACTGTACATGTGTACATTCATAAAAAGGGAACCACCCTGAAATTTACACCTTGGGGCCTACGCTCGTACTGCTAACTATTGAAGCGCAGTACATGAGCTTTGAACAGCCTTTCATATTGCACCATCTGAATGCGCATGATACATGTACATGTATGTGATGTTTACCTAAGCGCATCGTTTTCGTGATCGAAAAAATCTGTGCATTTTGTGAACTAATAGTCAGAGGTCAATGGATGTTAATCGATCCACCACAGATGCTGCAGATTCAATTTCTCTGACTATGATTCTGATAATCAATATACTGTACATGTACCAGCGGTGCATTCCACTACAGAAAGGACTTGGCCATGAACACCTGTTGAAAAACCAACTGAATAATGATCACCATTTGCCTAACTGTGATTGGCTCTGATTGATTAGTTGCAGGCTAGGCAATCATGTCTGACTCCATCTGTGGCATTGGGTAGAAGACAATAACACGGTTGACACCCCCAGACAACATCAACACCTACAGTGTGTATCACTATCACTATCACTATCACTATCAGCGTACATGTACATTGTACTAGTAGATTGTACATCATTAGGCCTACACATCTACTCGTGTACATCCTATACCATGTATATTACATGTACACTGTACATGTTCTTGTACATATACATATACATATACATGTATGTTTTTACCATCTGTTCATCAGATCCATCTGTTAGTGTTACACCAATGGTACAGTCTACTCTATGTATACGTACATGTACATTGTACATGTACAGTACATCTACATGTACAGTACATCTACATGTACAATGTACATGTACATGTACAGGTACAGTACATAGATGAATGTACACTACATGTACATGTACATGTACATGTGTATATGTACAGTACACTGTACACTGCACATTGTACCGTACGTACATGTACATGTGCATGTGCATGTTTATCTTCTCCCTCATCCTTTTCCTCTCTTACAAATTACATGTACATCGGTACAGTATACAATGTACATGTACAATGTGTATGCACTATGAACATCTAAACCGTGAAAAAGGGGTGAAAATGTCATTTAGCCGTGAAACTAAAAAGTCACTGTGATTTCAAGGTGCATTTTACAGTGAATTCACCTTGAAAATAATCGCCTCTCTGACCTGATAAGTGCTTCTTCAGGTCACTAAAAAGACCTCCTTGAAAAAAAGTGAATATCTAGGGTGGCAAGCTCCAGCCTTGAGGGATGGCTAATTCAACTACCAGTAGGGACCACCAACACCCATAGAGGTACTGTATGATGTCCTTGTAACTGTCACTCCCAGATACTTCTAAATTGCCTCTTGCCATTTACTACCAGGAATGTGGCCTGGGAGACCACCGCTGAAAACACCGTGAAAATGACTTGGTTAATTGTGTGCCATGAAATAGGAGTGAAAACACTGTGGATTTTCTTTTCACGGCTAAATGACATTTTCACTCCATGTTCATGGTTTAGATATTCATAGTGATGTACAGTACATGTACATGTACACGTGTGTGTAGGCCTACATTATTAATTATTTCGTGCAATTGTATAATGCTGCTAATGCAAGGGTATAATGTAAGCTGTACATGTATACATGTAAACATGTGCATAGCATGCAGAACATGCACTGCAGTGCACACTAACATTTACAAAAGTGCATTGATGTACAAATGTACATGTACACCCATACAGGGGTACATAAAACTACATGTACGTACATTTTTTGTACATGTTACATGTACATATTTTGTCCCTCTGTTTTGGCCCTTTCCCTATCTGATTTTATTCATTCTATCACTGGGTCAGACTCTATTTTCCCTATTCAGATTTTCTGTAGTATTCCAACTGGCTTTGACATAACAGCAGCCAATTTCTTCCTCCCTACCATGAACCAAGCCTGCTGGTGTATGTATCTCCAGCTGCCTGGCTGCATCTAAATTACAGTGGGCCTACATCAGTACACTGTACATGTACAATGTACTGTACACGAGTGAACCCTAGATGATGTCTAGCTTAGATCTAGAACTTTGCCCACTAGAATTTATGTGAGCAGCCTGCAGGTTTGTGTTGAAATACTGTACGTGTACATACATGTACAGTACATGTGTATGTAATTTGCACAAACTGTCTTGCTGAATTTGTATGTGTGCAATGAATTCGATCACAAATTCAACGAATTACAAATTTTGTTGGACACGATCTACATTATACTAGGTTCATCTCTGGGAATCCTTATCTCTCTGTTGCTCTGTAGCCTCCGCATTAAGCCTCTTTTGCAGATATTTCTTTGGCAGGTGCTCGACGGATGGACCCGTCTCACTGGTTGTCCCACCATGCCTTACATGTACAGTACCTTTAGTCGCACCACGTGTTTATCTGTTCATTTATCTGTTCATTCACATCCGTACACTGTGGTTGTCCCCAAGGCAAATAATTAAGGACACTCATCCAGTTCTTTTCCCAGTGCTGACTTGCTGTGGAATTTGCTCCTCACATCCTGCTTTCCTTCCACTTACAACCTACATTATCCCAATTGTTTTGCCATCTTTTTACTGCCATCTTTCACACTTGATCAATCTACTGTAGGGATCTACACTGTAGGCATCTACAAGTACAAGTACATGTGTTACATGAAGAGTTCATTACTTTGCTCAAGCATCTACATGTACGTGTAAGTCACCATGACAATTTGCAGTAATCATGAGAATGCTTTTTCTATTCTGAGTTTTAAAAAACCCCAGCTCGGTAGAACTGAACACCTGCGGGTTTACTGGCTTATTCCATGCTTAACAAAACGTATCTGAATAAGGATATTTGAAACACTGAGTTAGGCCAACACCAGTTGTGTCTTAATTGCCTTTAAAGGCCCAATACAACATTGGGATGATCGGGAAACATCGATGTCCACAGATTTCCTTCTAATTTACACAGATTGTAGATGGTCATGATAGAATCCTCAATGTTGAAATCTTACAGTCTGGGATGCTGTACTTCCCTAGAAATCTTCACTCAAACATCGACAAATAGTTTATCACTCGCAAGTCATAAACTATTTCTTACACTACAGAATGGTGCAAAAACCGTGACGTTTATTTTTTACCCTTTTCGACTTTCTCAGATCACCATTTGAGCTAAAACCTTCGAAGGATTGCTTTTTTTTTATGTTTAATGGTCTAACACACAAACTGTGGCAATCTTTTGACCTTTACCAATGTTGTATAGGGCCTTTAAAACTGCTAAAATTGAAAATGAACTCTTCAGTTCACATGTACGTACAGTGTGCAGTTTGTAGCTAACAATTTCAACAAAACCCAACCCAGCTCACCATACACTACTCCAGAGTTCTGTACATTGAGTCCCTGCTTCTCCTCCAAAGCCAACGCCTTGACGTACATCTCGCTGTCCTCCAGGATCCGGGTCCGAATCCGGTCGCTCTCCCGCACCCCGGGCTCGGACTGGTACATGGTGTAGTTCATGAACGCGTAGACCCAGGTCAGCATCAGGAAGAGGAGGAAGATGCCGATCCTGTTGGACGTGATGTGGGGGCAGCCCCTCCGTCCCAAACCTGTCCGCCTCATCGTCGGGGGGCCGCCGGGGCTCGCCCTATAGCTGAGCGACGGGTCCGTCCGGTCAGTCAGCGGGACATGCTGGCCCCGAATTGCATTCTGGCCGGGGACAGTGAGAAGGGTCCACCGCTCCAAACTTCAAAGGCTCCTGGTGACAGTTGGACCGGTCAGCGATGCCCAGCCACTGTCAAGTGGAAGCAGCCGCATCATTTCATCGCCGCCTGCAAGAATCTGGCTACCTCTATAGCTGCCCGCAAGAACCTGGCTATCTGCCTGCAGCAACCTGGCTATCTGCCTGCAGCAACCTGGCTATCTGCCCGCAGCAACCTGGCTATCTGCCTGCAGCAACCTGGCTATCTGCCTGCAGCAACCTGGCTATCTGCCTGCAGCAACCTGGCTATCTGCCTGCAGCAACCTGGCTATCTGCCTGCAGCAACCTGGCTATCTGCCCGCAGCAACCTGTTTCCGCTGCGTCTCTGGTGCGACGGTGTGTCTGCTGTTTGTCTGCTGATGTTGGGGCTGCACAGGGTAGGTCCTACTGTACAGTCGGCATCGTGTACCGGTACGCTACGACAGGCAGAGGATGATTGCTTGCAATCCTGCAACGAAAACCGGAAGACAAGAAATAAACCATTTGAAGTGCATAACATTATGAATGATTTAAACTACTGTACATGTATCAACGCAATAGCCAATGTAACATGTACCGGTAGGCCTACATAAACATGTACATGTAGGCCTACATGTACATCATACATGTATCTATTACACAGGTTCTGTACATTGGCATTTCATGGATTAGTGGGTAGAGCCCATGCACAATGTACATGTACATGTACATATACATGTACATGTACGTATATGTACAATGTATGTACAATGCATGTACAATGTACATGTGCAATGTACATGTACGCACATGAACATGTGCGCACATGTACATGTACATGTACATGTACATGTGTACATGTACATGTACAAGTACATGTACATTGTACATAAATTATGTACATACTGTACACCCGTATAATGTACATTCATGTACAGTAATTGAGTAAATGATCTACATACACATTGTACATGTACTGTACATGTACGGTACTGTACTACACCATTTTTTGTACAGAGCGTACGGTACACAATCAAATCATCAATTATTTACAGAAACCAAGAGGCAGAATCATCAAACGCAGTATGTCCATTAACTGAAAAATAAACAACAAGTTACTCATTTTAAATGAATATAATGTACCCATGCAATGTTTATTACACCCGGTACATGTACATGCAGTACATATGTGTATATGAACATTTACAGTGTAGCATGCGTACATACATGTATAATATGTGGGTGTTTACGTGTACATTGTACCTGTACATGCATGTACATCACTGATATAAATTATTAAACAAACAGTAAAGGTGGATCTATGATATGATATGAGAACAAAGAGAAATAATTAATTATCTGAATAAATAATATGTATTGTAATTGTAAAGGTAGGGCAATTTAGGAGCTCGAGGCTTTCATAAAGATGTTTTCATCAACCTACGAAAATACATGTACATGTAGGCCTACTGTACATGTGTATACAGCCTACAGGGCACGAATCTACTGCCTTGTGTTACATGTATGTACACACATGTAAAGGGACATACGGTCCAAATTTCTACACAGGAAAATGAATACCGGTATGGTTGCACTTGAAATGGGAGCATTTTTAAAACATACACACATGTAGTTTCTCACTCTGTTGTACATGTATAGTGCACGATAACAAAGCAATATCTCCACAAGGATACAAAAATTGGTACATGTACACACTGTACATGTATGTGTGGACATGTATTTGTGTGTATACATACATGTGAATGTAGGTCTACGTGTACAGGATTTGCACGAATCAGCCCTGAAATTTGCCCTGAAAACCTATGTACAGCATCCTGTCGGCCTGCACAATGGTTGTTGTTAAGTGATCTGAGGAAAACATGCACTAATGACTACGAGTAACGAGGAATCATTCATAATTGCTCTCATGACATTTCTGCATCAACATTCTCTTCTTCGTGTAGAGTAAACAAAATGCATTCAAAATGCATTACAAAAAGGCTTCAATTTATTACCGCTGTCAAGAATAGGGTAAATTGTAAAAGGAATGTCTAAAATAATTGTCTTTAAGATGTTTTACAGCTTTGAAATGTACATGAAATGTAATGTACATGTACATGTACATGTACACAATGTACGTACCAGTACAAGCAAATGTCATGTACATGTACATGTACAGTGTACCTACTATACGTATACATGTACATAAGTGTGTTGCAGCCAAAGGAGTTTCTCATTAGAAAATCAATACATTTGTACAGTATACATGATACATCATGTACAGTATACATTTGTGTGTACAGGTACCGTACTGTACATACTGTATATGCACTTTAATAGTAACCTCATCATTTGGATCTAAGTGGAAAATGCATCCAGGGAGGTACATGTACAGTTGTACATGTGTATCCTCCAATAACCGGTTTTCGACGATATAAGGACTTTTCTTCAAACTGAACAATGTGGACAAAAGTATCACACTAAAAGAGGTCTCAGTCACTTTGTCCACACCACAGATTATTAGAATAATTATAGAGAAGGTTGATAAAGCCTGTCATTTCGGTAAGATTACCCGCTTTTGTTGACGTCCGCGGCGCACCGCGCAGTAAGCACCGTCACCTATTTTCGTCAGTGGTGTTTAGTAAGGTGTCCCAGTGTAGCCAAACGCAAAATAAATTCTTAAATTAACTCAAAATACTGTGTGGCACTATTAAATTCTTCCCTGTATGTTTTTTTGTGTTCATCTTTGTTTTTGTTTTTCCACACTGCTTCTAACACTTTCCTCAAATCATTCATAATTTATGCTTGATACGTATTGGTCTTGTTGATGTCTTCTTTTGTGACGTTTAAAAAAAACTCCACAATCCTCTTTCTCACTGCTTCTTCAGTTATAACCTTTCCAAATTTCACTCAAGAGACACATTTCCTCCTTCTTGGTACTTTCTCTAGCTGCTCTTTTATTTTTTTCATTTTTTTAAAAAGCCTATTGGGCCATGTTACTTTTTGTCTTTAAATAATAATAAAAACAAATATTTAAAAAATTATATAAGCGAGACGCCCTATAGTAGTCTCCATAGTTTTTACCCAGAACGGACTGCCTCAAGTTGCGTGATATATTTTTTTTCTACGGATGTTGGGGTTTGTTATGGTACACTCAGATTTTTTTTTGGACCAATAATAAAGAAAACTGGACCTTCGAAGCAACTGCCAATTTTGTACCTAGGAAAATAGACCCCTAAAGAGCAACTTTTTGAATAACACGAGTTTGGCCTACTGGAAAAGCCTTAAATTTCCACATTTTCGGTGACGGACAAGGGCAGGATACCAACTGTAAGATATGAAGTCTGAGATCGTTATACGGAGTTGTTTTCATAGTGCGATGTGAGTTAGAATGCTAAGCGTCGAAAACGTGTAGCGTCGAAAACGGGGGTTCCCACGATACATGTACATGTGTACTGTTCAGAATGGACTTTTGCACTCCAGAACAGAACGTGTACACCGCTGTACATGTACATAGTGGGAAGGAGGCCACACGTAGCAGCTTGAATGCATTGTCTTCTTCGTTTAATACAGTACCATGTGTAGGGCTCCCTTTGTGACAGCTGTATAGATCATGCATAATGGATGTACACATATGTACTGTACACTGTCAGCCAACTTTTGAAAACAGCCCCCAGGAAATGCCAGGAGATATTGCAGTGCAATTGATGGAACTTGAAAGGCACGGAAACATACAGTGTGTACATTCATGATACACATACAGTACACTGTACCGGTACATACATTGTACATATACATTTGCACGGCAGTGTACGTGTACATTGTAAATGGGTAGTCAGTGAATTAACTAAGCCTACAAGTCAACACATTGTTCAAAGAAACTTTCCAGACATGAAGACAACACACATCTCTCAACATCTTCAGTTTGATTTTAGACAATGACATAACTTGCCACATAACGCACACCTTCTGAACAGCAGAATGTACATGTAGGATGTAAAAAAAAATGTGTAAGTACTAAATCGGCGTTTCCACTGGACTAAAATTTACCGAGACGATGGTTACATTTCCAATGGTCAAATTTGACCATCATTCCCACTTGGACTTTTGAGTCGGTCAATCTAACCAAGACGATGGTTAAAGTAACCGAGCTGGCCAAAATTATTTGTGCACAGTGCATGTACGCCGAGTCACGTTTTACCAAGTGGTATGCTTCCACTGTCCAGACTAATCGGCTCGGCTAAACTTACCTACTCACTTTGACTGGGCAGAGGTTGGCCGGTAAAAGTAACCATTCGGCTCGGTGAAAGTAACCGAGAGGAAATTTAACCCAGGGGCCGTTTCCACCGGATTAAAAATGGGAAAAGTAACCATAGTCTTGGTTACTTTGACCAAAATAAGTCCGGTGAAAACGCGGCTTAAGTTGTAAATTCAGACAAACGGGACTGTTCTGTGGTTAGGACTCTTGTCAAAAAGATCATCGGTTGTGTATCAGATGATTTGACCCGTCCGATGTCGTTTCCACCGTATACCCATCGTGTATTTTTCACCCCAGGGTCCAGTACAATCGGCTTTCTACCGGGGGAAATTTTACCGGTCGGATGAATTCAACCGGCACTCAACCGATGATCTATTTGACAAGAGACCTTTTTAAATGCTGATCTTCTTCTCATTGAGTGTGTTCCTTGGGCCTACATGATTACATGTACTGTAGCACGATGCTTTGAATGCTTGCAAGCAAACACTTTGGCTGGAAGAAGATTGCCGCACCATCAGAGTTGTCAATAATGCCTGCATTTTCAACTTCCAGCAGCCCAGCATGCAGGGCCAAATGGGGATGGCCTCCCCCCACAACTACTTATTTCAATGTCAGTCATTTGGCCACCAGCAAGCCAGGCCTCTATAACTTTAAACCCTGCAATCCCGGTGGCAGTACAGCTCAGCATGGTCAGACAGGGACGAAGAGCACTGGCATGCCTGGGAGTGCAAGTACAAGTAGTACTACTACTAGTATTTGTAGTAAGTAGTACTAGTAGTAGTACCAGCTAGTACTACTACTATTACTAGTCGTACATTACTAGTACTACAAGTACTAGTACTACTAGTAAGTAGTAGTACTACTAAAGTACTATACACAAATACAACTTACAAGTACATGTACATGTAAGTAGTAGAGTAATGTACTGAGTCAGTGAGTGCAGTGGAGTGATGTAGCCTGGCTTTGAGTTTGAACTTGAAGGTGATCTTTCCAATTTAACATAATTGACTTTTGGATCCAGTTGTTTTTGCATTGTGCTACCTGTAATTCCTTTATTCCTTCACTGTCTGTGAAAATGATGTTCAAGCTAAAAAAATTGCGCGAGTTCCCATCGAATGCCAGGGTTGTATGACCATGGAGGTAGGTACAAATGTATGACCATCGAATGAACATCTCACACAACGCCTAGCGCACAGGGCCAAGGGAAGTGAGTTCTGCTACTCAGTGCTACTGCTAGACCATTCCGATACTAGTCCCCTGACTTGACAACCGGCCCTACAGTACACGAAGGAGGGAGGAGAAGCGTTAACTTACCCATTAATATTACGCTGATCTTGGCATGGGAACAGACCCGAACCAAACGAAACCCGTGGCCGAGATCAAGACGAACAGGTAGCTGCTAGCTTGTCGACACCCAAACACTGTAGTGGTGTATGCCTACACGATCGATGCACGGAGCCGTTCGCGTAATATTTTTTTTCCCAGGGTGGGAAAGGCCAGCATTAACATAAACGCGCGCTATTGGCTGCATTCAATCCAGACATGGTGAATTTTTCATGAAAATGTTGCAAAGGGCAATCTTTATAGCACACGCTTGTGTAGTCAGTAGTGAATTATCTTAGCCTACACATGGAGTAGGTAGGAAGCCTCCGTGGCCTACACAAGCTAGTCTACACATTGTTCAAAGAAACTTTCCAGACATGAAGACAACACACATTATCTCATCTTCAGTTTGATTTTAGACAATGACATAACCTGCCACATCACGCACACCTTCTGAACAGCAGCATGTAGGATGTAATTTTTTTTGCAAGTACTAAATCGGTGTTTCCAATGGTCAAATGTGACCGTCGTTCCCACTTGGACTTTTGAGTCGGTCAATTTAACCGTCAATTTAACACGCTTGTGATGTACAGTATAGTACACATTATGTGGTGTAGTATACCTCCATGGTTACAGCATGTCTCTCCTTATTCCTCCATGGTTACCGGTACATTATGTAGGCATACACACATGTACATGTACATGTACATGTACATGTGTATACTGTGTATGTACACTGTACATGTACACCCACGGACGTGTATAAAAAGGTTTTTTATACACGTCCGTGTGTACACCTAGCTAACATGTACATGTATACTCAAATCAAGATCTGAGTGTGTAAGCGGAATGATTCTCATGAATTATTCACCACGCGTAGACAAAATGCAACCAATAGCGCGCCTTTATGCTAATGATTGCCTTCCCCGTCCTGGGAAAAAAATCCTCTGCGCGTAGATTGTTGTGCCCAGTCTTGCAACTGCATCACCGCCCATCGATTTGTACACGGCAGGCATCCTTCGTATGGCAATCTTACCGACCAAAGATGTTCGCGCCCTCTACGTTCGAAAATGCATCGCATAACGGGGTCACTTTTACCAGGGGCCGGGAGTGCCTTTCTGGAGGTCGGTGAACCAACAAGTGCCAATTCTAAACAGCCGCTTATGAAGCGTGAGAATCTGCCGAGCGTGGAAAATGTTCCCCGTGTAAACAACCTCAAAGTACATTTCGCATCGATGTCAATCGCTTCTGACTTGTAAAATATTAATTAAAAATCGGCAAAGCGGCTATGTAGGAGCGCTACAGCTGTGGTTGAAATCATTGTGTGCTTAGAATGAATTAGATGCAAGGATTAGAAATCAATTTCGACAAAAACATTCTACCTTTGGCCACCAAAGTGTAATGAACGATGTAGAATACATTTTTTTAGTTTTCAGAACTTTGCCGGAGTGGAGGCGCCAGTTAGAAGCATTCAACCCACGACCCGCCATGCATGCTACAGCAGCAGCTCCGAGGACCACACAAAGTGGATGCAACTTTGCTACGGTGATTTTTTTTTACCAATCTCTAAAATCAAAAGAGCCAGATGTTTCGAAACGACAGCCCCTTCACATTTTTGAGAGCGGGAATGAATTTCACCAAACCCTAAAAAAAAAATCGGCAAAGCAGCTATGTAGGAGCGCTACAGCTGTGGTTGAAATAATTGTGTGCTTAGAATTATTAGATGCATGGATTAGCAATCAATTTCGACAAAAACATTCTACCTTTGGCCAACAAAGTGCAATGAACGATGTAGAATACAATTGTACCACCCCACCCCACCCCCCAAAAAAAATTAAAGAAAAGAAAATACACCCCAAACAAACAAACAAACCATCACACTGAAGTTCCGATTATGGTCAATCAAAAAGCATCCGAGATTGAGCCGTTGTGGTTCAGCCTGCGTGACTGGAGAAATGTTGTCTTTGGTGTTCCGTAATTTTTTTAAATTATTTTTCGGAACAGTACGTCGTTGAATGCTGCATTTTCGCGAAACAAATCAAGCAGTTTTCACGATTTTCTCGAGACTCGGTTGGCGGATTGAGCTGAAATGTTCACAGGTATGCTATTTCATGCATAATGTTGGATCAGACAACGTATGGATGCTATTCTTTGACCTCGACCAATTTTGTGTAAGGGCTTTAAACAAAAATTATGAAACTTTGTAGAAAAATATGTTTAAGCTCAATTACAGAGTTTTTATTGAGATCATTACTTCCAATAGAAACACTTGTACATTTATTTGCAACATATGGACATTCCTACCACTACGTGCATCTCATCAGATGCCACGTGTCAAACTTCTTCTTCTTTTTCCCCCGTTTAAACTTGGCATCAAAAGTGATGTGAGACTGTTCCCAACTGAATTCTGACCCTAATGACCCGACACACACTTGAAGTGTCCATACAAGGGCCTAATGCTTGGATCCTAGCAGTGGCAGGAGACCGCCTTTGCGAAGAGGCCAGCAAGGATTTTTATGTCAGGCCTTCTAAAAAAATATATAATTACATTTCCCCCCCCCCCAAAAAAAAAAAAAAAAAAAAAAAAAAGGTTGCAAACATCTTTGGCCTCAAATGACTGGAGTGCCTGGCATTTTCATCCTTACCACCTCCAAATTCAACAAAGGAAAAACTGACGGGGAACTTGAAATTGAAGAAATTGCAAAGAAAACTTTGACTGGACTGGACTTGATCCCAAGACCTCTGGATTAACGTACCAGTGCTCTTCCATATCATCTGCGCTATCCAGCCCTTAGATGGTGGCCTTCCATAGTAGTCAACTACGGTAGTCCTTGCCTTTCTACCTCCGTGAAAGGTCCACCTAGCAGTGCAATGTCAGGCCCTCCCAAGATGCTTCACAAATCACTATTCATTTATACACTGGAAACTGGGATGGATTAGAGACTGCACAGTTGCTCAGAATGCATAGCTAAGTCTGCATTGGGACGATAGTGCTTACTTGAAATAATCTCCACAAAATCTTCAATCGAGACCAAGATTGCCCCAAGATCCGACTTTCACAGACGCCGATTAGGAAAACCCCCTGCCACTGTGACAAGATGGCCTGGTTCGTTTCTCATGGCCCAGGTGTCACCGAATTGTGGCTTGGCATGCCTTGCAAAAATCCTCACAAACGTTAAAACCCTAACGCTTTGCACCTCCCGCACAGGACACACACTGTTTACCGCAACTTACCACAGTGCCCACAGGGGTGTAGGCTCACATACCACAGGTCACCACAAAAACCCCGCTGTGGAATGTCCTTGTGCGTGGCCCTTATCCTCCCACAGGAAAAACCATGTGTGGTTAGTTGTAGTTCCCATGCCGGTTAGGGATTCTGTGCTACGGGTGTCTCGACCAACAACTCAGGATACGGCTTGGCTGCCGGGGATGGACTCCGGAACTTGAGATACCCTCGGCGCATTCGCCAAATGAATTTGTTGCTGGACATTGTTCCCAACGACACCCTTTCGGCCGGGCGCTCTCATCTCAAGGCTAAGCGGAGGTGAGCTTCTTCTAAAACCCGTCTTAGGCTCGTGCTCCGGCTTTGTCGCCATTTTTTCCTCATCCAAATCAAAAGTGCAAGAGCTGGAGGCCTCCAGTTTTGGAGAAAAGGGTACTCCATTCGGAAAAAAACTTCGGCAGAGCCTGGGTTGATCAGCTTCTGGATAGCAGGGACAAAGCTGGGGTGGGAGCCTGAGCTTTTTTTGGGGGGGGGGGGGGGAATCCTGGACATCTGGTATAAATCCCGTAGCGTAGGACACACATGCATATGACACTGCACATTTCCCATCGTTTAGTGACACGTTTACCCCTCTAGAGGGCAGCATAATGGCAGCAAGGCCTCAACAGTGTTTTCAGTCACCAGAATAAAAAGAGAGGTTTTGGCACAAAAACTCCACCGACTCCAGTCCAAATAGAGACATGAGTATCAATAGGCTTCATGGAGAAAAAGGAACCATCCGATGAAGGGTCCGTTTGAATGACCTTCCATTTTGCCGTCTTCAGTACAATAAAACAATCGGAAACAAAATCGGAAACAAAACCAATTTAATTACCAAACAAAAAGGAAAAAAAGATGGCGTCCCTTCTATCTGACTCTCTTCTGTTGCCTGCTTCTGTAGATGTCATGGGCTGGTGCACTGTGCGTTTCTTCTTCGTCGTCCGAGTCGTCGTTCTTCTCTCCCGAGCGCTTGCGTTTGCCGCTGCCTTCCTCGTCGTTCTCGCCCATCTCGCCGTTCAAGGTGACGTCTTCCACTTTGGCTGGAGGAGAGCAAGCGAGAGGGAGAGCGGGGAGGGGGGGGGGGGGGGGGAGAACAAAGTGTTACATCATGCCTGGTGCAGGATACAGAACAGAGGAACGTCGCTATAACAAACATCCCGGGATCCATGAAAATTGTTCAGTATAGCGATCGTTCATTATAGCAGTTGCGGCCACATATTTTGTACACAGAAATCAGGAGCCAAATGGCATGTTCAATTTAAGCCGCATGTTTGGTATAGCGGTCGTTCGTTATAGCGACGTTCCACTGTACATCGCACAGCAATCTCAGCAGGGCATCTTCGCACTTACTGTATTTTTACTGACACATTACTGTATTTTTACTGACACATTACTGTACTTTTACTGACACATTACTGTATTTTTACTGACACATTACTGTATTTTTACTGACATATTACTGTATTTTTACTGACACATTACTGTACTTTTACAATTGGATGCTCAAATGAACCCATGGTTTCAAAACAGTAAGTAGCATAGTTAAAGAATAACAATTTTAATATACACAAAGCCATTTATTAGAGAATGTGCCACAAAACATTTTATTTCAAAGACCGATGACGCTGCATTCACAGTTTACTATTTGCGACCGACAAACTGCAACCACTTACGTTCTGGAATTTTGCATTCAGCCAGGATTTTCATCAGGCTGTCGACTTTGACAAATGGACCCTGTCAAAACAAAACAAATTGAAAGATTGATGCAGGAAACGTGGAAAATAGTACTAAGGTGTACAGCACAGGGACAGTTGCTGCTACTGTCGGGAAAAGGTTCTGGGCAAACAAATACATTGTTCTGTCTGTGTCGATTGTGGTCGATTCAATAGAGCAATGGGGCAAGAAACTCCACTAAGGAGTATAAAAAGCTACGTCACCAGAACAGAATGCCACTCATTGCCATAGCAGAGGTGCACTCAGGCATGCAAGTCTTGAATGGTAAAAAAAAAGAGGAAAATGTCCGAATGAAACTGCGAGCGCGAAGCACGAAGCCCTTACGGCGTGGGGTTTGGATTCTAGATGCTCTGTGGTGCATTCTGAGCAGTTTTGGACCACTTATGACTTTCAGCTGAGTGACAGATTTTAAGCTTTTTCAAAGCATACACGCAGAAAATTGAATTTGTTTACACAAAATGAAAAGTAAACATCAAACTTTTTAACCTGATCTCAGCATGTGTTTTTAATAATAGTTAGGAGAGAAGAAATATCCTTTTAAATTTTTTTTTTTTTTAACGGATCTATTTTTTTACGGCCGAATTAAAAAAAAACCCGGAAATCCGAAGATTCGCGGAAAAGTAGCATGCCTGTACACTGGACACTCCCAGCCTAACCTGCCATAACAGAATACAAGAATATCCTCTGGGTACGGTTGGGTACCCAGAAATGGGGGCAAGAACTAATTAGGTAGTGTTTGCTCCTTGCAGCAACTACTCCCGTGGAAGGACACACCCTTGTTTAATCATACCTAATCATTCATTTTCAAATATTAGGAGGTCTAGCAGGACCTTTCTCAAAGGCAGAAAGGTTTCTGAATTTTAGAAAGGCCCTGCTAGGATCGAATCATCAGGCCATCCTTATTTTTGATTTGATATTCACCTTTTGGTCAATTTAGTCAGTAAGCAGTTTGCAACATTTTGGCATTTTACTGTAATTATTTATTTGTTTATTACCAAAAATCCTAAACTATTAATGCTAACGATGTTGAAATCAAGCACGGTCATGGTATTTTGAAGGTTCGGGTAGTGTTAGGGAACTTAAGGTTATGACGTTATCGTTCATCAGTTAGGCCACCACAGCCATCAGTAAGACAAACCTCAAATCTCACATGGATAAGGACATTACTGACCTGAAAGCACGCTGGAGGGGGTAGGCGTGATACGACGTGTGACGCTGCCAGCGGAAGAGGGAACACACCACCGGGGACAGGATGGGCACCGGGAGCTAAGAGAGTACAACAAAGCCCATAGTCAAATCACTGGTTCCCTTACCCTAGCCCTGAAATCTTAATGGTGGCCACACGTGACAAGAGATAGTGCAGTTGGTAATTAAAAGGGCCTGACGTTTCGATCCTAGCAGGACCTTTCTCAAAGGCAGAGTTTATTTCATTCACTGTAAAATAAAAAATTAAAATTAAAACTTTGTTCATCACTTTCATTTTGTTTGTTGTAAAGCACTTTGAGGTTTTACATAAGGCGCTATTATAAATACCTATTATTATTATTATTATTATTATTATTCTAGGGAAGACGTCTTAACCACTGTGGACCAGAGAGCTGGTCGAGGTCGTGTGGCATGTTGCAGTTCACCAATGATGGTCCAGTAGATAGAGGGAAGGAAGAATTTGATTGAAATTCGTGGCATTTAACATAATGCTCTGGCATACTGGTCGAAACGTCGAGTTACCACTCAGGTTCTTTTCAGAACCACACCTCTCCTTTAACCACTTCGCGCCGGGGGGTTTTTCAGCGCCGATGACCGCCATACGGGGGTTTTTGAACAATGCATCATTTTAAAATCGTGCTAAAACAATCGGAACAATATATTTCTGTGAAATAAATCGATAAGGGTATACTATGGGTACAAGAGAGTAAAACCCGGCACAATTCGGACGTCGTTGTGGCCTTTGTCAAGAGATTATCCGTTCGAAAAAGGGCCCTTTGTGCGTCGTCAATGGACCGTAACGGACGTGTGTGTGTGGGTGCGTGTACGCTGCTGACAATCCCTGACCGCAGACTCCAGCCTCCACTCCAGGCAGTCTAATCTTCGAGTTGGTCGGCCACAAACGAGCGTACAGATTACGGTAAAGAATGTGGGGGGAATTCCAATGCCAGACCGACGACCGTTGGGCTGTGTGGCATGCAAAGACAATGTCCCCCGCGTGCTTTCAGCTGCAGCGCAGTATCCCTCGATCCTCCACAGTAAAAGTCCCACAATTGCACAATTACTGCTGCTAATCTTGCAATTCATGTGGCAACTTGCGTCAAAAAGGGTCTTTGTACTGATTCATATTGCTTTGTTCTAAGCTGAAAAGAGTCTTTGTTTAGAATGTGGACAATAGTGGTGCCCGGATTCGGAGGGCCCCGTTGCAAAGGCAATCCAATTGACCTCCGGATTCGGAGGTCCCGGCGCGAAGTGGTTAAGAGATCTTATACATGGTGTCACTGCAAACCTTCCTATATTGATTCACCCACCATGCAAAGCCTTAAGTCTTATTTAGCAATGAGGATATTATCATTGACGGGGTGGGGGGTGGTGGTCTGTGTTGGCGGGATGGGTGGGGCTGAGTGGGCTCGGGGCACCTACGGGCTTGCGATCTGGGAGTGAAGGGCAGCATCTGCTGCAGGTCCGGCAGCGGGAATTCCGCCTTCTTGGCCTCGGAACCGTCCTCCTCCGTCGCCTCGGCTGACGGGCCCGCCTCCTTGGAGGCCGAGGGGTTGTGGAGCACCTGCTGCACCGTGTGGCGTTGCGTCAGGTCCTGGCAGAGCACGTGGGAAGGGGAGGTGAGGTGAGGTGAGGTGAGGTGAGGTGAGGTGAGGGGAGGTGAGGTGAGGTGAGGTGAGGGGAGGGGAGGGGAGGGGAGGGGAGGGGAGGTGAGGGGAGGGGAGGTGAGGGGAGGGAGAGGCGAGGCGAGGTGAGGTGAGGTGAGGGGAGGGGAGGGGAGGGGAGGTGAGGTGAGGTGAGGTGAGGGGAGGGTGAGGCGAGGGGAGGTGAGGTGAGGTGAGGTGAGGTGAGGGGAGGTGAGGTGAGGGGAGGTGAGGGGAGGGGGAGGGGGAGGGTAAGGGTAAGGGTAAGGGTAAGGGTAAGGGTAAGGGTAAGGGTAAGGGTAAGGGTAAGGGTAAGGGTAAGGGTAAGGGTAGGGGAGGTGAGGTGAGGTGAGGTGAAGGGAGGGAGGTGAGGTGAGGGGAGGGGAGGGGAGGGGAGGGGAGGGGAGGGGAGGGGAGGGGAGGGGAGGGGAGGGGAGGGGAGGGGAGGGGAGGGGAGGGGAGGGGAGGGGAGGGGAGGGGAGGGGAGGGGAGGGGAGGGGAGGGGAGGGGAGGGGAGGGGAGGGGAGGGGAGGGGAAAGGGGAGGGGAGGGGAAAGGGGGTGAGGGGAGGGGGAGGGTAAGGGAGGGGAGGGAAGGGGAGGTGAGGGGAGGGGAGGTGAGGGGAGGTGAGGGGAGGGGAGGGGAGGGGAGGGGAGGGTAGGGGAGGGTAGGGGAGGGGAGGGGAGGGGAGGGTAGGGGAGGGGAGGAAAGGTGAGGGGAGGGGAGGGTAGGAGAGGGGAGGTGAGGTGAGGTGAGGGGAGGGGAGGGGAGGGGAGGGTGACAAGAAGAACCTGCTGTTAACAGTCGATCCAAACTATTAAAACCATTCCTCTCAGCAAAGCCAATGAAGGGGTAGGTAAGGGCAGGTTTTGTTCTATACTACAATGGCATTGTACACTAAGTAGGATTGGTACAGAAATTGAATTAAAGAAGAATGAAACCCAGAGAAAATAGTTGGCTTATCTCTTTGGTTGATAAAACCAACCTACAATTACCCATGTGCAACTCACCTACGAGTTTCATAAAGAGGGAAAAATGGTCGAATTCGCGTTCCCTGTACCCGCCATGTTTTCGAAATTCCCGGCAGGTCACTGCGGGGGGTATGATATAATGACGGGCTACCCCCGCATGGGCCCGGACGTATCCCTACAACATGTGTGTACACAACACATGTATACTGCGTGCAGTTTATATACACTCGCGAGTGTACTGCCAGGCTTTTGGTTGTAACAATGCCAGCGGAAAAAAAGCTAGGGAAATCTGTCCATGCAGTTCCTAACAAGGCAAAGAGACCTGACTTGTTTGGGAAGTGGGCTGCGGCCATACAAGTAGAAAAATTTCTCAATGTCGGCTACAAATATAGTCGAAATGACGTGATTTGTAGCGATCACTTGACGGAGGAGGAGTTGGGATCGAGGTTGACTTGCGGGCCAAACTCACCGGCTCGAAGCCGAGAAATATACTGAAAGAACATGCCGTTCCTTCAGTATTTTCACATCGACCAGCGGTGGCATCACGTTCATCGACAGCTTCACGAATTGCCGCATTGGAATCCAGAAAGCTGAGTTAATTTTGATGTTTTTCCTGTATGATACGATCGACTTTTGATGTATGTTTTCGTTTCGGTCCTGGCGTGATTTTTCTCACATGCACGTTCTGCCTAGTCTTTCTCGCAGACCGCTTATCTGTAACTCATGGAGGGTAAACTCCATGGATATATACATGTATTGTACCAATTACCATGGAGGGAGAAGGGAGGATATACGTACCGTGCCGTATTTTTATTTGTGCTGCAACAAGAACATGGAGCTAGGCCTAATTTACACGTTATCGGAACGCGACTCCAGTCGCCCACACTGTTTATTCCCTGGTCGCTGACCGCAACTCCTGTCACCCAGCGCTATTGTGTGCATGACCCCTGACCCCCACTAAACTCCACACAGCTTCGCTAACGTGTACAAATTCCTCCATGGTACAACTGAAATCTCACCAAAACATCGACCATCTCTTGAATCATTTCTCGTATTTTCCTATTAAAATTACGCGAGCTGAAACAAAAGCCGGACACAGTGGGCTCCCAGTCATAGTTGTCGGACCTTTATTAAACTCAGCCCCTGGTGTATAAGTTATTTTAGGCCTACTTGTTCAGCTGTTATAACAGGTCGCCATTCGGCGAAGATCAAGAAAACAGAGAACCAAAATTGCGCAGCGTTTATTTTGTTACAGATACCAACGTAATGTACACGTGTACAGTAGTACATTACAAGTAGGACACAACGTGTACATTGTACACGTGTACAGTACAGTAGTAGTGTGTACATGTACTGTACATTACATGTAGTACACAACGTGTACATTGTACGTGCACTGTACATGTACTTGTACATGTACAGTCCGTGCAACGTATGCAATCAGGAAGCCGTGAAAGTGTTTGTAGATCAAGACTATACGCAATCCACAAGAATAATTCAAATAATGACCAAAGCGAAAAACAATAAATCTGCAAAGGATTATAAGATTATTTTCTCACACATTGAGGTATAATTTTTTTTTAAATGTTGATTAATATTTGTAGTTTAAATTAACATGATTGAACAAGCCTAACTGACCAATCAGACAGGGTCGTCTCCGCCGTGATGTCATACCCCCGCAGTGACCTTCCGGAAATTTCGAAAGCATGGCGGGTTGAGGGAACGCGAATTCGACCACCGAATTCCATGATTTTTCCCTCTTTATGAAACTCGTAGGTGAGTTGCACATGGGTAATTGTAGGTTGGTTTTATCAATCAAAGAGATAAGCCAACTATTTTCTCTGGGTTTCATTCTTCTTTAATAGCATGAGGAGGTCAGACAAGAAGCTGGAGCTTGTACCAGGTCTGCTCCGTATGCAAGCATGAATGATTTTATAATGTATTACTCTTTAAACAAAGTAAACTAATTATTGAATCACAATTTAATAGATGAATTAATGGACATGAATGGACAATGGAAGACACACAGAAGATTCTGAACACTCAAAGTGTCCATCCCCCGTCCAATCTACTATTGACCCTTTTCCCTAAACTAATTTCACTTCTTTCATTAAAATGCATACCGGTAATCTACGTATCAGGAAGGAATTCCTGTAAGAAATATCTGGCTAGCTTTGATGATAACTTTGCTTCAAATATAAAAATCCTGGACAAAATTGACAAGCCTGTCTTCACTGTTAAGAATACCACAAAACCTAGGAAGTTAAACCATTTTAGTAGGAAACGAGTGGCATTGAAAATGTGGTTTTCTGTACAGTTACATAAATAGCTTTCATTTCATTATTTCAATTTAAATTTTTACCTTCCTCAAAAATTTAGAGGGCTTGACAATTTAATCCCAGAAGGACCTTTCTCAAAGGTAGAAAGCTGTCATGGTGCACATATATGTACATGTAGACTCAGTGTGTGTTGATATTTTCCCCTGGTTTTTTTTATGTTGGCTTAATTTTAGACAGATATGATACTGTGGAAGTTTTGCCACTAAAAACTAAACAGCCATTTGAAAAAACAAACAAAGAATTATTACCTTATATCCTATGGCTTTCAGTTCAGAGGATGTGCAGGGGTAAAGGTCGAGGTAGCGGTACCGATCCACCAGTAGGCTGGATTCACGGTCCTTGAACTCCTGCAAAGAAAACAAGACATGACCCATGAACCCATCGCCATCGACACCAAGGGCCGATTTCATAAAGCTCTGCGACGCGTCTCAAATCCATTTCAGACGCGTCGAACACGTCGCAAGTTCCTTGACAACGGTGTGAAACACGTCGCAAGTTACAACGTGTCTGTGGGTCGTCGTCACTACAGTCTACATGCACAAACCATACAAATTGGCACTGATGCGAGTAACGGAATGCGGCGGGCATTCCGACGAGAAAGGGCCTTTTGGTAAAGAAGGAACCGGAATCCTTTGGATCAGGTGAATATTGAGGAGATTGTATCAGTGATTGTTCATGCAAGAAGGCATTTTTTGAAATCGTGGACAGGGTTGAAAATTAAATTCCCTGTAGAATAAAAGAGTAAATTACAAATTGGGAAGAGGTCCTTCTAAATTTAGGCAGGACTTTGTCCGCTCATGTGCGGCTCCAAAAGCAGACGATATCCCGAACGTCAAACTTTTGGCCTATCCTCTCTTCTAATCACCATGTTAGTTTCGTAGCGACTGCACGACGGCTGTTTCCAAAACGGGGCAGAAGCGAGCGTTGGTGCAGCAAACAGTCGTAGTGGCATGGAAATGGGGCTCGTACAACAACTTAAAACGAGTCAAAATTAATATTAAACGCATCGCCCCTACGACGTGCTTTATGAAATGGATCGCACAAACGCATCGCAGAGATGCGATGCGATGCATCGTAAGTCTGGGACGTGTCGTAAGTTAAGAAGAGTTTTTATGAAATCGGCCCCAGATCGGGAACTGTTATGTGCATGCATTGGACGATGACTTACATCTTTGAAGAGGGCCAGTCTCCTCTTTTCCACCTTGACAATGCTGGTGAGGTCGCCGCACGCCGACTCAAAGTCTTCAAATCGCAGCCAGATTTCCCTGGGCAGAGCAAACAAGGGTCGAAAGCATTCTGTATCTGTATCTGTATGGGTACGTTGCAGAAACCAATTCTGGCATTAACGCAACGGAGAGAGAGGGTGAACGCTGGTAAATTAGACTGAGTGTGATCCATGGCTGAGGAGGGTTCTGAACCTCTCAACCGAGTCAGCTTGAACAAGGTTCTCGTTTAGGTGATTCCAGTCTATGATTGACCTATTGAAGAAGGAGTTTTTGAGTTGGTCTGTATTGCACCAGGATGCTTTGAAGCATTTGGAGTTTACGGCGATGGAATTTGCTATGGGATTGGATGAGGATGTGGTTGAGCCATCAAGTTTTCTTGGGCGAATTAATCTTCCTTTTTTCTTTGGTGTTTAATAGGTATAGGTGTGAGGGGATAGCTGTTACCAGTCCATTTGCTATCTTGTACAGGAGTATCAGGCGTAGTTGTTTCATTGCTTAAAGGTCCAACGCAGCATTGGTAAAGATCAAAAGATTGCCACAGTTTGTGTGTTAAACCATTAAACATCCCCTAAAAGCAATCCTGCAAGGTTTTAGCTCAAATGGTGATCTGAGAAAGTAGAAAAAGGTAAAAAACCGTCACAGTTTTTGCACCATTCTGTAGTGTAAGAAATAGTTTATGACTTGCGAGTAATAAACTATTTCAAAATTTAGTGGGCCTGACGTCAGGGTTTCGAAACGTCAGGCCCACTAAATTTTATGATTTGCATTTTGGTAATTTTAGTTAGTAAGCAGTTTGCAACACTTTTGTATATCACTCTAAAAAAGCAATCCTTCGAGGTTTTAGCTCAAATGGTGATCTGAGAAAGTAGAAAAAGGTAAAAAACCGTCACAGTTTTTGCACCATTCTGTAGTGTAAGAAATAGTTTATGACTTGCGAGTCATAAACTATTTCAAAATTTAGTGGGCCTGACGTTTCGATCCTAGCAGGACCTTTCTCCAAGGTCCTGCTAGGATCGAAACGTCAGGCCCACTAAATTTTGAGATTTGCATTTTGGTAATTTTAGTCAGTAAGCAGTTTGCAACACATTTGTATATCACTCTAAAAAAGCAATCCTTCGAAGGTTTTAGCTCAAATGGTGATCTGAGAAAGTCGAAAAGGGTAAAAAAACAACGTCACGGTTTTTGCACCATTCTGTAGTGTAAGAAATAGTTTATGACTTGCGAGTGATAAACTATTTGTCAATGTTTGAGTGAAGATTTCTAGGCAAGTACAGCATCCCAGACCGTAAGATTTCAACAGTGAGGATTCTATCATGACCATCTACAAACTGTGCAAATTAGAAGAGAATCTGTGAACATTGATGTTTTTCCGATCTTCCCAATGTTGTATTGGGCCTTTAAAAGTGGAACAGCGATGCTGTCATAGCTAGCTGCAGACTGTCAATCATTGTTTCACTCAAGATCATTCAAAATGATGTGCGGAATAACAGATTTAATCGAATTAAACAAATAGCCTACCACACTTTCTGGATATAGGATTGCAACTCTGAAGGCACTTGGACACCTATTTCCTGCTACCAATCTACAGCTGTTCACGGACGGCTTACCCTGATTTCTCCACAGGTAGAGAGCCTGCTGTCAGCACCCGCTCAAACAGCACCCTGGTATTGTTATCCTCTGGGGGGGGGGGGGGGTTGATACAAGAGGAATACATGTACACTGTTTTCTGATGACTTATTTACGATTAGGAAATATGAAAACTTTAAGGTGCATGCTGCAAACTACATGTACTATGCCATACACTAAATGATTCACGTTACAGGCGCTTAAGCTTTGATTGATTGATTGATTGATTGATTGATTGATTGATTGATTGATTGATTGGTTGATTGATTGTTGATTGGCTGATTGATTGATTGTTTGATTGATGATTGGCTGATTGATTGATTGATTGATTGATTGATTAATTAATTAATTGATTGGTTGATTGATTGACCATGTTGACTGATTGATCAATTGATTTATTGATTAATTGATTAATTGATTGATTGATTAATTAATTGATTGGTTGATTGATTGACCATGTTAACTGATTGATGATTGATTGAAATAATTGTCTTTTGTTAATGTACACAATAAATTTGTTGACTAAGGTTCTCAATACAATAATTATGTTCATATCTTTAATGAACATAAAAACGTAAACAAAAATCATAATTGAAGACATAACATAAAACTCTATAACAATGCACAATTTAATCTAGACTATGGCTAGAATATCCTCTGGGGAGACCAAGGAATTCAACCCCTTCTGATTTGTTTTATCTGAAGGAAAGTGCCATTTCATACAGGGTCATTGTAAGTGAGCTATCAATTGGGACCAGGGGACAAGTGGACAGAATGCCATGTGGAGGCCGTGCAGCACTGCTGGTTATCCATGAGGCAATTTGTATTGGGAGCAGGAAGTTTGTGTTTTACTTACAGAGAGAGACCTGAGGGTGCTGATTTGTGGGGTCTACGTACCATTAAGGTGTGACAAGTAGTCTATGTAGGACAGGATATACTCTGGAATGTCCCCGTATTTCTTCAGGCCAAGCTCAAAGATCTTGAAGGCGACTTGTTGATCCTGGGGGGAAGGAACAGAGAAACCGGCAGACACTGAAATAATTTCTGCTAAATCGTAACGCCGGCAGACTGTGGGCCTTTTCAAAACTGCAACTCAGGCCCTGAAGATGATTCAATTTCTCACATCCTTCAATCAGAAAATTGGGGCTACTGCTTTGGAACAGCCGTTCTGTTCCACGCTGAATGAGAGAACAGAGCTCCAACATCAACAGGCATGCAACTCTTGAATTTTAAAAAAAAGAGGAAAATGTCCGAATGAAACTGCGAGCGCGAAGCACAAAGCCCTTACGGAGTGGGGTTTGGATTCTAGATGCTCTGTGGTGCATTCTGAGCAGTTTTGGACCACTTATGACTTTAAGCTGAGTGACAGATTTTAACCTTTTCCAAGGCATACACCCAGAAAATTGAATTTGTGTTTACACAAAATGTAAAGTAAGCATCAAAGTTTTTAACCTGATCTCAGCATGTGTTTTAAAAAATAGTTAGGGGAAAAGAAATATCAATTCTTTTTTTTATTTATTTTTTTTAGTTTATTTTTTGTACGGATTTTTATTTTGTTACGGCCAAAAAACTCGGAAATCCGCGGATCCGCGGAAAAGTTGCATGCCTGCATCAAAGATCCACCACACGCAAGCTGTGTTTTCAGCCGATAGATGACGAGGACAAAGCCCGAGTCTGAGCCATTGCCCTTTTCCAAAACTCGGCTTAGGCTCAGGCTCCGGCTTTGTCTTTCTTCCTGAAAACGGGAGGCCTTTGGCTTCGTTTCTGAATGCTTCACTGCATTCTGGAGAAGAAAGAAAAAAGAATCCAAAACTCCAGCTTCGACAAAGAACTCCAGCCTGTGTTTATCAGCTTTTGGATAAACAGTACCAGCCGGAGCCAAAGCCTATGCCGGGGTTTTTTGAAAAGGGAAAAGGTTTACAAGAACACCCGTAGTCATGGGTGCACCGGCCTACCTTGCTGCAGTAGTATTCCATGAGGGAGGCTGCGATGAAGACGTGGTACCGGACCCGCGTGTCCTCCCTGGCCTTCTTGAAGATGCCCCGCGCCGCCTTGATGCCCTCAGCGCGACGGGAGAACTTCATGTACTGGATGTACACCTGAATGGAGCGTGGCCAGAAGAACGGTGAAACCAGGCTCACAGCTGAGCTCACTCTTATCAACTGGCCGGCCAACTCGGCGGACTTCTAGACTCTGGACTAGATCCACCACTTTGTCAACAGGCCAGCCATTCTTAGTGGGTAGCTTGTTATTCCAATCTTGGATGTATGGCTAACAAAATCACAATTTTCTGTTGTGCACAACTGAATGAGCTGAAGCCAAGTTCAGAGGATGAGAGTCGTTCTCTGGTTATGCTGAATCTCTTCACATTTCTGTGTGTCTCAGATGTTTCTTGGAACTCTTAAAGCCCCTACACAACATTGGTAAGATCGAAAAACTGAAATATTCACAGATTTACATGAAACTTATGCAGTTTGAAGATGGTTATAGTAGAAACCTCTCACTGAAATATTTCTGCCTCAAATTTTGTATTTTGGGAGAAACGAGTAAAAGAAATAGCTTACGTCTCACCGAGATCTAAACTATTTTTCGGAATAGAACGGTGTTCAATGCTGCATTTTTGCAAAACACATGAAGCGGTTTTCACGATTTTCTCGAGACTCGCTTGGCGGATTGAGCTGAAGTTTTCACAGGTGTGCTATTTCATGCGTATGTTGGATCAGACAACGTATGAATGCTATTCTTTGACCTCGACCAATGTTGTATAGGGGCTTTAAGGGCCAAGCCGTGATTGGAAGAAGACTGCAACACCCCAAGAAGCTGTGTCGAGACTCGAGGCAAGAAGTCATGTTGTCTTATTGATCCAACTGATCCGGCAGGTCAATTTCACCAAACCCATCGTAACTCACGATCCATCTCAAGACTGACAACGAGAAACCACACAGAAACCACACAGCCTATCACAACTTACGATGGGTTATCCATCGTAATATGAGTCACGATGCATCGTAAGGCTTTGTGAAATCCACCCCGGGTTCCTTGTTGATCCAACTGGCTAAGCAGCCCAGTTGCGGATTGTTCCAAGTGACACAGAACAATAATCAATTGCAGGGATGTGAGTGACCGACAAAGTCATTTCCTGAAAATCACTGATGGCCAATAAATTGAGCGACTGCGAGTGACCGCTTACGTGACCGAGAGATTCATGGCAGGGATGCAGGCCCCCTAAGTTTTTAGAGTTTTAACTAATAATATGAGCAGTTTGAGATACATGTTTGACATAAAATGGCCCCCCCAAAAAAAACAAATAATAATAATAATAATAATTTTAAAAAAAGAAATTAAGATAAAGAATTTTTTTTTCAGAAATCTGGAAATTTCCGGAAGTCTGACATCCCTGCAATTGTACTTGGTCCTTCAGGTCACCTGTAAATCCAACCCTGCGTCAAGCGGTGCAAAAAGAACCTAGTACTCAAGTCAATGGGAATCGGCTGACTCCGGTATCTACGATGGGTCCCATAGGCTTGTGTATGATTTGAGGCTGTGACTACAAGCCACTGGATCTAGGGATGGGGGTGGTACGGTGGCCGGACTCACCAGTGTGGGGTCGATGTCTTCAATGGCCAGCAATCTCTTGTAGATGTTGTGCACTTTCTCGTACTTCATTCGACCCTGAAATGGAAGAGGGGACAGGATGATGAAACAAGCCAAAGTATAGTGCGAGGGCTAATCTTGCACGATGACCAGGGTTGAGATGGCAATTGCCTTTCTGGAAATGACACACAAGCCTTTGGGAACTGCCAACAGCCACTTTTCAAATCAAGTACCATACCCTTGTGTGTACAGTGTAACGTCGCTTTAACGAACGCCGATCTACCCTTCAGTTTTTAGGGTTTTAACAGATGAAATTGAGCAGTTTGAGATACCAGTATGACATAAAAAAAATAAAGACATAAAAAAAAATATATAAAAAAAATAAGCTGTTTCCGGAAATCAAAACAAAATCATGCCATTTCCGGAAGTCTTACATCCCTGACAAAGAGGTGGTGTTTAAGGGCAACTTTGAACTCAACGACTACTGAGAGGCCAGCTGTGGGTTGCAATGGAGGAAGCATGCCACAGCATCTAAATGAGACTGAGTTCGAGCTCAACTTGGAGTGACCGGACTGCAGTTCATGTGATTTTGTCTCTCTCTTTGGTCTCCAGGTGCTAACTAGAGGTAGTATTTTCTTCCCCTGAGTACACAACGCGCACTGCAATCTGTGCTCAGTGCTCCGGATGTGGGACATCCTTGCAAACGACCGCAAAAAGGTTGTCATTCAGATAAGGTCTCTTGTCAAAAAGATCATCGGTTGAGTGCCGGTTGAATTCATCCGACCCGTAAAATTTCCCCCGGTAGAAAGCCGATTGTACTGAACTCTGTGGTGAAAAAGACACGATGGCTATCCGGTGGAAACGACATCGGACGGGTCAAATCATCCGATACTCAACCGATGATCTTTTTGACAAGAGTCCTAATAGGGGTGAGGTGCGGGAGATGGGGGGAAGACGTTACCTCCTC